>NC_069444.1:14764792-14769792 GCF_026875155.1 Cherax quadricarinatus
CCACCACCACACCACCACCCACCCACCACACCACCACCACCACCACCACCACCACCACCACCACCACCACCACACCACCACCACCACCACCACCACCACCACCACCACCACCACCACCACCACCACCACCACCACCACCACCACCACCACCACCCCCACACCACCACCACCCACCACCACACCACCACCACCACCACCACCACCCACCACCAACACACACCACCACACACCACCACACCACCACCACCACCACCACCACCCACCCACCACCACCACCACCACACCACCACCACCACCACCACCACCACCACCACCACCACCACCACCACCACCACCACCACCACCTCCAGACAACAAGTCTTCAACACAACAATAGGTCTTCTCAAGAGCTTATTTATATATGTACGAACAAAAGAAGAGAGAGAGAGAGAGAGAGAGAGAGAGAGAGAGAGAGAGAGAGAGAGAGAGAGAGAGAGAGAGAGAGAGAGAGAGAGAGAGAGAGAGAGAAATAATCACATATTTTAAGTTACTGTACAAATATTAACACCCTCCCTCCCCCCACAAATTATTAAATACAGTTCCCAAGTTGTGAGCAAGACGGTGCGCTAACAGTGTGAGCGGACCTCTCAGGTAGCGCCCATCAGCCTTGACAAAAAAAAGTTTGAAGCCTACCGGGAGAAGCGTCCCCGTGTTTATCAGAGAGGAAACCAACATCCGTCCAGATTTCCCGGCCCGTATTCACTAAAAAGAGGCGCTAAACCCGCAAGGGCCCTACAAAGAGCGCATTAAATAACATTATTCAAAATGATTCGCTATTATTAATTTTTTTCTTCGGGTAAATTACGTGGAAATTTTGTGGAAAAAAAACTGTTATTTTTTCCTTCAGTTTCTCCTTGTTTCAATATAATTTTTTTTCAGTATGTATATATATTGTAAATAAAAATAATTAGCAATGCATTTTGAGTGATACGGAATAAAGACAATTCAAAAGGTCAGCCCCAAAAATATTTTCGTTTTTATGATTTGTATGAGACTGATGGAAGTTATGTGTATGATGTATTACTGTTGTATGATGTATTAGTGTTGTATGATGTATTACTGTTGTATGATGTATTACTGTTGTATGATGTATTACTGTTGTATTACTGTTGTATGTATTACTGTTGTATGATGTATTACTGTTGTATGATGTATTACTGTTGTATGATGTGTTACTGTTGTATGATGTATTACTGTTGTATGATGTATTAGTGATGTATGATGTATTACTGTTGTATGATGTATTACTGTTGTATGATGTATTAGTGTTGTATGATGTATTACTGTTGTATGATGTATTACTGTTGTATGATGTATTAGTGTTGTATGATGTATTAGTGTTGTATGATGTATTACTGTTGTATGATGTATTACTGTTGTATGATGTATTACTGTTGTATGATGTATTACTGTTGTATGATGTATTACTGTTGTATGATGTATTACTGTTGTATGATGTATTACTGTTGTATGATGTATTAGTGTTGTATGATGTATTAGTGTTGTATGATGTATTACTGTTGTATGATGTATTACTGTTGTATGATGTATTACTGTTGTATGATGTATTACTGTTGTATGATGTATTACTGTTGTATGATGTATTACTGTTGTATGATGTATTACTGTTGTATGATGTATTAGTGTTGTATGATGTATTAGTGTTGTATGATGTATTACTGTTGTATGATGTATTACTGTTGTATGATGTATTACTGTTGTATGATGTATTACTGTTGTATTACTGTTGTAACATCACTTGTGTATGATGTATTAATGTTGTATTACTGCTGAACCCTCGCTCCTTAATTTCAAGCTTCCTAGGTTAGCTTATGTTAGGTTAGGTTAGGTTAGGTTAGGTTAGGTTAAGTTAAGTTAAGTTAAGTTAAGTTAAGTTAAGTTAAGTTAAGTTAAGTTAAGTTAAGTTAAGTTAAGTTAAGTTAAGTTAGGTTAGGTTGGTCAGGAAACAGGACAATGTTTCCTGACGCGGGTCTTTAGTCACATGTTGACTCACAGCTGGAGCTTTTGGTCATCTGACCGAGACCTTCCCCTGGCTCACCCCTTAAAAAAATAAGTTTATATATTTCTAATATGTCTTCCTGCCGCAGCACGACGAGTTGCAACCATTTTTTCACATCCAGAAAGTAGTTAAAACAAGACTTTTTATCTAAGTTTTTTATTGCTATTAAAACACCGCTGTTTTAATAATAAAACATCGTTTTGTATGGAGATAGTTTAAGAAACTACTGATCTACTATGACACTATGATCTTCAAGGCCCCTAAACCCTGAGGGGCCCCAGAAGCGACTTTAGTCCATATTTTTTTTTTTAAATTGGGTCTACTGTATGAGAAAGGTTTTTACAAATATTGATAATATAGTGTAAGTTACTACAAAATAAAAGTTAATATAAAAACTTTTTTTTGGGTAGCTTGGAAAGGAGATTGGATAAGTTTGTGAGCAGACCTTCTACAGTGTTCTTATGTGGGATAGCGATGAAGAAGTTTCTTGGCAAGTGGTTCAGCTATGTTATAGAAGCCACTATTCTGGTTGAAGTTGTCGGATATAGAAATAAGTGATGATTCCAGGATTCTTCGGTATTGAGTGTTGTCTTCTGTGGCGATAAGTCTTGAGTTTCTGTAGTTTATCAAGTGGTTGTGTGAATTACGGTGTTGTACGCAGGCATTCCTTGTGTCGTCAGACCTGCTTGCGTATTGGTGTTCTGAAATACGTGTTTGGAGGTCCCTTGATGTTTCGCCAACGTATAATTTGTTGCAGTCATTACAAGGGATTATGTATACCCCTGCAGAGGGTGGAAGCTTGTCCTGTCTATCACTGGTAATGTCCTTGATGGTCGTGGTTGTGGAGGTAGATACTTGAAATGAGGTATTGGAAAAGATGTTGGAAACGTGTTTGGCAATGGAGTTGGTGGGGAGGACTATGTATCTCTTCTCGGCAGTGTCTTCTCTGGGTGTGTTGATGATGTTTAATGCCCGCCGTCTGCAGTCTCTGATGAAGTGACGAGGATAGTGGAGTTTAGAAAATACTTGTTCAATCATCGTGCATTCTTCTTCAAGAAACTCATTGCTGCAGATTCTGAGTGCACGCAGGAAGAAGCCTATAATTAATTAATTATTGAAGTATGATGTAGACGAGCTGTTGTTGGTTGTCAAGGTGACCCATAACAGTTGAGGTCCCTTGACCTGTACTCCCTGGAACGTAGGCGAGAAAGATACATCACGTCATGGCTAAGCTCGTGTCTTGTAGGTGCTCCACCACTCTTCTGATAATCTTCTTTACGGGTTGTTAACTCGTATATAAAATACACAAACATGAAATATTGCCTACAAGAATTTAACAGTGAAATGTCAGAGCATAAATATATAATTAATCAAGGCGAAGACGCACGTAACAGTGCATCTGTGTAGGGGGTTATTTTGTGGTGTATCATGCTGCCTTTATTATAGAACTTATTGTCCTGCTCCTGTTCATATTTACTCTCTCTCTCTCTCTCTCTCTCTCTCTCTCTCTCTCTCTCTCTCTCTCTCTCTCTCTCTCTCTCTCTCTCTCTCTCTCTCTCTCTCTCTCTCTCTCTCAGATACTTTCTTTGTCTCTGCATTATGAGTTAACACTTTATGTTGCAACGTTCTCACTCTGCTTAAAGGTGTTACAACATTCTCACTCTGAAGGTGTTGCAACACCCACACTCTGAAGGTGTTGCAACACCCACACTCTGAAGGTGTTGCAACACCCACACTCTGAAGGTGTTGCAACACCCACACTCTGAAGATGTTGCAACACCCACACTCTGAAGATGTTGCAACACCCACACTCTGAAGATGTTGCAACACCCACACTCTGAAGATGTTGCAACACCCACACTCTGAAGGTGTTGCAAAACCCACACTCTGAAAGTGTTGCAACACCCACACTCTGAAGGTGTTGCAACACCCACACTCTGAAGGTGTTGCAACACCCACACTCTGAAGGTGTTGCAACACCCACACTCTGAAGGTGTTGCAACACCCACACTCTGAAGATGTTGCAACACCCACACTCTGAAGATGTTGCAACACCCACACTCTGAAGGTGTTGCAAAACCCACACTCTGAAAGTGTTGCAACACCCACACTCTGAAGGTGTTGCAACACCCACACTCTGAAGGTGTTGCAACACCCACACTCTGAAGGTGTTGCAACACCCACACTCTGAAGGTGTTGCAAAACCCACACTCTGAAGGTGTTGCAAAGCCCACACTCTGAAGGTGTTGCAACACCCACACTCTGAAGGTGTTGCAACACCCACACTCTGAAAGTGTTGCAACACCCACACTCTGAAGGTGTTGCAAAACCCACACTCTGAAAGTGTTGCAACACCCACACTCTAAAGATGTTGCAACACCCACACTCTGAAGGTGTTGCAACACCCACACTCTGAAGGTGTTGCAAAGCCCACACTCTGAAGGTGTTGCAACACCCACACTCTGAAGGTGTTGCAACACCCACACTCTGAAGGTGTTGCAACACCCACACTTTGCTTTGAGACTTCAGTTAACTTCAGTTCCTGCCCACCATCAACTATACATTTATCCTCACTTCTCAGTACTCCTGTGTAGACAGTAATGTATCTTCTCCCAAAAGTTGTATTATCTTCCTAGTTTCCTTTATCTCTGATTTTTAATTGATCAGAAATTCTTCTGTGTTGCAAGAAGACACTACCTAGCAAGCGTTCGGGTGAACATGATAATGGTATCGAATACCGACAAGTTGGTATATAAGACACATGGGCGACAGTTGGGTATCTTTCGCCTACACAGCAGGCTTCTTCAGTCGAATACAGAGGCAGCAGAAGCAGTAGATATGTGAAGACGGTGTAGTCAGTCCATCACCCTTGAAGACGTAGCTTTGAGGTGGTCAGTCCCTCTTCACATTGTTCCAGATTATGGAGAAAATACTCTTCGCC
>NC_069444.1:14772292-14797292 GCF_026875155.1 Cherax quadricarinatus
CTCATTACCAGGGATACTAAGATCTGTGAATCTCATTACCAGGGATACTAAGATCTGTGAATCTCATTACCAGGGATACTAAGATCTGTGAATCTCATTACCAGGGATACTAAGATCTGTGAATCTCATTACCAGGGATACTAAGATCTGTGAATCTCATTACCAGGGATACTAAGATCTGTGAATCTCATTACCAGGGATACTAAGATCTGTGAATCTCATTACCAGGGATACTAAGATCTGGATTCTTACCAGGATACTAAGATCTGTGAAACTCATTACCAGGGATACTAAGGTTTGTAAAATTCTCTCTGGTCACTGCCTCATATTCAAGGAGAGCTCACCGGCTGCACTACGCTTCAACATGTTCACATTGAACAACCAGCCTGATGAACAATGAGTTCGTGGTCCTCAAAGCAAGATTTTTTTCCCTCAGGTTGTGTTTGTCGTCTGTCTTGTGTTGCTTGTAACACTGTTGTTCCTTTTGTTACTGTTACTGTTATTACTAAAACAACAACAACAATCATCACTAGCACCACGACCACCACCATTACCACGATCACCATCACCAGCACCATCACCACCATCACCACCATCACCACCATCACCACCATCACTGCGCTTGTATTGAACACCCTCACATCTGTAATCAGCAATCGGACACCAGCACCAGCACACCTGTAATGAGCACCAGCACAGCTTCAATCAACACCTCGATATAGCGGACCTCTATATAACGGACTTCGGGAAATCTGAAACATGTGTTCCACTAACCGTACTCTCTCACCTGGCTCAGGTATCGCATGTCCGGTCATTAACGTCAGCAACACGGACTGGCATTCTGGTCGACAGAACTGGAATGGCACGGTGCCACAAGCCCGCACTCTAGGCAACATTATCAACTACACGTGCAACGGATCCTACATGATGGAGGGTCCTGATGGGGGACCTTACACTGCACAAGGAGCCCGCATCTGCCAGAATGTCTCCGGGATTCTTGTCTGGAGTGGTAATCTCACGCTGCCTTGCCAGTGTAAGTACCATCCTGCCCGTTGTTAGGAGTCTATATATCAACAGAAGCCTCATGGAGTACACACCACAACACACACACACACACACACACACACACACACACACACACACATATATATATATATATATATATATATATATATATATATATATATATATGTATGTATGTATGTATGTATGTATGTATGTATGTATGTATATACAACACAACTACTGTGGGAAAAATAGTGAACGTTCAAGCGCTTTCGTGATTTTTCACATTATCATGGAAGTGTAAAAATAAAGGTTGGAAGAAGGCATATAATGTCGAGGTTACACTTCTCGGTCATCTTATAACACCTGGTCTTTATGATGTTGTAGGTAAGGAGTCAAGGACCTGTCAGACACAGTTTATATTCTTCCCACTTCCTGACTACTCTGTGACTGAAGAAATACTTCCTAACATCCCTGTGACTCATCTGAGTCTTCAACTTCCAATTGTGTCCCCTTGTTGCTGTGTCCCATCTCTTGAACATCCTGTCTCTGTCCACCTTGTCGATTCCTCTCAGTATTTTATATGTTGCCATCATGTCTCCCCTATCCCTCTGTCTTCCAGTGTTGTCAGGTCGAGTTCCCTTAACCTCTCCTCGTAGGACATGCCCCTTATCTCCGGGACTAGTCTCGTTGCAAACCTGTTTGTGTGTGTGTGTACTCACCTAGTTGTACTCACCTAGTTGAGGTTGCGGGGGTCGAGTCCGAGCTGCTGGCCCCGCCTCTTCACTGATCGCTACTAGGTCACTCTCCCTGAACCATGAGCTTTATCATACCTCTGCTTAAAGCTGTGTATGGATCCTGCCTCCACTACATCGCTTCCCAAATTATTCCACTTCCTGACAACTCTGTGACTGAAGAAATACTTCCTAACATCCCTGTGATTCATCTGTGTCTTCAATTTCCGGCTGTGTCCTCTTGTTGCTGTGCCCCATCTTTGGGACATTCTGTGTGTGTGTGTGTGTGTGTGTGTGTGTGTGTGTGTGTGTGTGTGTGTGTGTGTGTGTGCATGTGTTTTGGCTTCTACGCCAGAGAATTAGGTGACTTTTCTGTGTCTAAAGGATTGATCTAGTTTTGTCTCTGAAAGGATGTTATTATACATATCTAAGAGCTGACACAGGTGTGTTGATCTACAGGAAAGTTAGAGGTTAGTATCTAAGAGCTGACACAGGTGTGTTGATCTACAGGAAAGTTAGAGGTCAGTATCTAAGAGCTGACACAGGTGTTCATGTGTAACAGAAGCGCAGGTTTCAGTATGTCAGCTGTCACAGGTGAATCGACTCTGCTCACGCAGGTTCAGGGATCAAATCTTCATCAAGAAGAGAATTAGATTTCCAAATCAAAGAAGTAACCTAGCTTTTTGCCTTTGAAAGTAAGTTAGATTTCTGAATCTAAGAAATAGCATATTTCTATCTACGAAAGAAAGTTAAGTTTATAAATCTAAGAAATAACCCAGGTTTATGCACCTGAAAAGACCTTAATTTTTTTTGTTTCAAAGAAACAAAAATTGATTTCTCCATCTGCAAGAAACTTAAAAAGTTCCTAATATATATATATATATATATATATATATATATATATATATATATTATATATATATATATATATATATATATATATATATATATATATATACATATATATACACACACCAAAGTAGGTATCTATGCAAAATAATCTCGGGTTCCTGTATCTGTGACCTATTTTTTGTAAGTAGAGAGTGAGGGGTGTTGTGTGTGTTGCAGTACGGTGTCCTATCAACTTCGAGGGATCAACAAGCCAGACCAGCTGTTACAATGTGTCAACTGCAGCTTCAGTCAACCTGGGCATCACTGGAGCAGCCATTGAGTCAGTACTGTTATTATTATTATTATTATTACTGATATTATTATTGTTGTTATTTTTGTTATTGTGATTATTGTTTTTGTTATTATAATTCTTTTTGCTATTATTATTGTTATGGTGTTCTCGGAGAAATGTTAATGGCGTGGGAGACAGCCAGGTTTGACCCAAGGAGGAGGAGGGTAGGTCAGATTATCCTCATAAAGGCACTTCTCCGACATCAAGGCTGCCTCTCTCTCTCTCTCTCTTTGAAGTAATTGGGGCTTAACCTTGATGGTCAGTGGTCCTCCATGCTCCAGTAACGAGCTACATTACCTGCGTGTCTTCTCTAATACACTGTCCGTCGATACCAACTCGCCTAAAAATAGAAAAACGTAATTATCATGAAACAACAGGGTAGACTTGGCTAATAAATCCTATTGTTAATAAAGACTAGAGTGCCATAACAGCCGACGTGTATGATACACGTATCTCCCAGACTGTGGAATATACCTGACAGTGATGTCAGTCGTTACAAGAACCGACAGTCTTCACTGTAGGAACATTTCACTAACACCGAGGCTGAGGGGCTGTTTATCTCGTCTTTTGTGTACAATTCTACAGTCTTCCCGTTGTGTCCTTGTATTTGCGTTAATAAATCTACTGGATGGCGAAACGTCCCTACAAATAAAGATACCCAGACGTTTCACATGTGTCTAATTGTAGACAACCACTATGGAAAAAAATAGTGAAATCCCAAGAGCTTTCGTGATTTCCCACATCATCGCGAAGTCACGAAAGCGCTTGGAATTTCACTATTTTTTTTCACAGTGGTTGTTTTGTATATTGTGATATCACCTGTTTACTGTGATCTTATTACATGTATCTAATTCTCCATCTTGTCGGCAGTGCATACCATACTAGGGCGGTGACTCGACTCTGTTATTAACTAGGCATCACAGGTGAGTGTCCTTGCTCTTTTCTCCACAGGTGTGCCCAGATGAACGCCTCTCTGGCTGCCCTCAGTGACCTCCACGACGTTTTGGACTTGGAAGAGACTTACTTCTACTACACTGCTCATCTCTTCAGGTACTATATGTATATATATATATATATATATATATATATATATATATATATATATATATATATATATATATATATATATATATATATATATATATATATATATCTTGTCTTTCATTCTCTCGATTAAAGGAACGTAGGATCGAGCCTTCACCATTCCTTACATTGACCTATTATTATTATTATTATTATTATTATTATTATTATTATTATTATTGTTATTATTATTATTATTATTATTATTATTATTATTATTATTATTATTAACATTCAGATACTTTGAAACGCTCCCTCTCTTTCTCTCTCTCTTGCCATGTTGACAGTTGCCATAGTTGGACAGGTCCACAGTTGCCATAGTTGGACAGGTCCACAGTTGCCATAGTTGGACAGGTCCACAGTTGCCATAGTTGGACAGGTCCACAGTTGCCATAGTTGGACAGGTTCACAGTTGCCATAGTTGGACAGGTCCACAGTTGCCATAGTTGGACAGGTCCACAGTTGCCATAGTTGGACAGGTTCACAGTTGCCATAGTTGGACAGGTCCACAGTTGCCATAGTTGGACAGGTTCACAGTTGCCATAGTTGGACAGGTTCACAGTTGCCATAGTTGGACAGGTCCACAGTTGCCATAGTTGGACAGGTTCACAGTTGCCATAGTTGGACAGGTTCACAGTTGCCATAGTTGGACAGGTTCACAGTTGCCATAGTTGGACAGGTTCACAGTTGCCATAGTTAGACAGGTTCACAGTTGCCATAGTTGGACAGGTTCACAGTTGCCATAGTTGGACAGGTTCACAGTTGCCATAGTTGGACAGGTTCACAGTTGCCATAGTTGGACAGGTTCACAGTTGCCATAGTTGGACAGGTTCACAGTTGCCATAGTTAGACAGGTTCACAGTTGCCATAGTTAGACAGGTTCACAGTTGCCATAGTTGGACAGGTTCACAGTTGCCATAGTTAGACAGGTTCACAGTTGCCGTAGTTAGACAGGTTCACAGTTGCCGTAGTTAGACAGGTTCACAGTTGCCGTAGTTAGACAGATTCACAGTTGCCGTAGTTAGACAGGTTCACAGTTGCCGTAGTTAGACAGGTTCACAGTTGCCGTAGTTAGACAGGTTCACAGTTGCCGTAGTTAGACAGATTCACAGTTGCCGTAGTTAGACAGGTTCACAGTTGCCGTAGTTAGACAGGTTCACAGTTGCCGGAGTTAGACAGGTTCACAGTTGCCGTAGTTAGACAGGTTCACAGTTGCCGTAGTTAGACAGGTTCACAGTTGCCGTAGTTAGACAGGTTCACAGTTGCCGTAGTTAGACAGGTTCACAGTTGCCGTAGTTAGACAGGTTCACAGTTGCCGTAGTTAGACAGGTTCACAGTTGCCGTAGTTAGACAGGTTCACAGTTGCCGTAGTTAGACAGGTTCACAGTTGCCGTAGTTAGACAGGTTCACAGTTGCCGTAGTTAGACAGGTTCACAGTTGCCATAGTTAGACAGGTTCACAGTTGCCGTAGTTAGACAGGTTCACAGTTGCCGTAGTTAGACAGGTTCACAGTTGCCGTAGTTAGACAGGTTCACAGTTGCCGTAGTTAGGTTCACGGTTGCCAACGTTAGCCAGGTTCACAGTTGCCATAGACACGTTCACAGTTGCCATGATATCTCTGGTGTACGCAACTTGTGCTAGATCGCAACATGGAACTAACATATGCTAACATACACTGTTAGACATATAATGTTAGACACTTAACACATGTCTGTGAATCAAGTTTCTCATATATTATTTAATAAGTGCTGCAACACTATTTCACCAACACTTTGTTGCAAATCAACAATCTCGTCGTTGCAACACTATCACAAACACTTGTCGTTGTTGCAAATCAACAATCTCGTCGTTGCAACACTACCACAAACACTTGTCGTTGTTGCAAATCAATAATCTCGTTGCAACACTATCACAAACACTTGTCGTTGTTGCAAATCAACAATCTCGTGGTTGCAACACTATCACAAACACTTGTCGTTGTTGCAAATCAACAATCTCGTCGTTGCAACACTATCACAAACACTTGTCGTTGTTGCAAATCAATAATCTCGTTGCAACACTATCACAAACACTTGTCGTTGTTGCAAATCAACAATCTCGTCGTTGCAACACTACCACAAACACTTGTCGTTGTTGCAAATCAATAATCTCGTTGCAACACTATCACAAACACTTGTCGTTGTTGCAAATCAACAATCTCGTCGTTGCAACACTATCACAAACACTTGTCGTTGTTGCAAATCAATAATCTCGTTGCAACACTATCACAAACACTTGTCGTTGTTGCAAATCAACAATCTCGTGGTTGCAACACTATCACAAACACTTGTTATTGTTGCAAATCAACAATCTCGTGGTTGCAACACTATCACAAACACTTGTTATTGTTGCAAATCAACAATCTCGTCGTTGCAACACTATCACAAACACTTGTCGTTGTTGCAAATCAATAATCTCGTTGCAACACTATCACAAACACTTGTCGTTGTTGCAAATCAACAATCTCGTGGTTGCAACACTATCACAAACACTTGTCGTTGTTGCAAATCAACAATCTCGTCGTTGCAACACTATCACAAACACTTGTTATTGTTGCAAATCAACAATCTCGTCGTTGCAACACTATCACAAACACTTGTCGTTGTTGCAAATCAACAATCTCGTGGTTGCAACACTATCACAAACACTTGTCGTTGTTGCAAATCAACAATCTCGTGATTGCAACACTATCCAAAAATTGTGTTACTTGCAAATAACAATTCTTTTCTTGCAAATATATAACTGATACTTGTTTTGGTTGCAAACACAACTGTTGTTGTCTGCACTATCAAAACAGTTGTGTGATTGCAATAGTCACATCTCGTGTTGACAACACTAGCACAACACTTGTCGTTCGTTGAAATCATTAGATCCGTCATTGCCAATCTTATTATAGTATTGTCATGCAAGGTATTCCAGTGTTATTGATTCCAGTGCTTGACCAGATATGTAACCAGTGCATTTGTTCGTGCATGGTGACCCGTACACTTATCTGTTGGTGATCGTCATGGTATCCCAATAACTGGGGATCCAGATGGTGTCCCTCTTGGTGAACATGCAATGATCATCATGGTGCCGTGAGTGTCTCGTGATTGTATGCATGGTGATCCAGTGCATGGCGATCCCCCGTGCATGGTGATCCATGCATGGTGATCCGTGCATGGTGATCCGTGCATGGTGATCCCAGTGCATGGTGATCCAGTGCATGGTGATCCAGTGCATGGTGATCCAGTGCATGGTGATCCAGTGCATGGTGATCCAGTGCATGGTGATCCCGTGCATGGTGATCCAGTGCATGGTGATCCCCATGCATGGTGATCCCTTGCATGGTGATCCAGTGCATGATGATCTCAGTGCATGGTGATCCCGTGTATGGTGATCCCCAGTGCATGGTGATCCAGTGCATGGTGATCCAGTGCATGGCGATCCCCAGTGCATGGTGATCCCATGCATGGTGATCCCGTGCATGGTGATCCCGTGCATGGTGATCCCCAGTGCATGGTGATCACGTGCATGGTGATCCCCAGTGCATGGTGATCCCGTGCATGGTGATCCCGTGCATGGTGATCCCCAGTGCATGGTGATCACGTGCATGGTGATCCCGTGCATGGTGATCCCAGTGCAAGGTGATCCCGTGCATGGCGATCCCAGTGCATGGTGATCCCGTGCATGGTGATCCCCAGTGCATGGTGATCCCGTGCATGGTGATCCCCAGTGCATGGTGATCCCGTGCATGGTGATCCCCAGTGCATGGTGATCCCCAGTGCATGGTGATCCCGTGCATGGTGATCCCGTGCATGGTGATCCCCAGTGCATGGTGATCCCGTGCATGGTGATCCCCAGTGCATGGTGATCACGTGCATGGTGATCCCGTGCATGGTGATCCCCAGTGCATGGTGATCACGTGCATGGTGATCCCGTGCATGGTGATCCCGTGCAAGGTGATCCCATGCATGGTGATCCCGTGCATGGTGATCCCGTGCATGGTGATCACGTGCATGGTGATCCCCAGTGCATGGTGATCCCGTGCATGGTGATCCCGTGCATGGTGATCCCCAGTGCATGGTGATCCCGTGCATGGTGATCCCGTGCATGGTGATCCCCAGTGCATGGTGATCCCGTGCATGGCGATCCCCAGTGCATGGTGATCCCGTGCATGGTGATCCCCAGTGCATGGTGATCCCGTGCATGGTGATCCCCAGTGCATGGTGATCCCGTGCATGGTGATCCCCAGTGCATGGTGATCCCCAGTGCATGGTGATCCCGTGCATGGTGATCCCCAGTGCATGGTGATCCCGTGCATGGTGATCCCCAGTGCATGGTGATCCCGTGCATGGTGATCCCCAGTGCATGGTGATCACGTGCATGGTGATCCCGTGCATGGTGATCCCCAGTGCATGGTGATCACGTGCATGGTGATCCCGTGCATGGTGATCCCGTGCATGGTGATCCCGTGCATGGTGATCCCCAGTGCATGGTGATCCCGTGCATGGTGATCCCCAGTGCATGGTGATCCCGTGCATGGTGATCCCCAGTGCATGGTGATCACGTGCATGGTGATCCCCAGTGCATGGTGATCCCGTGCATGGTGATCCCCAGTGCATGGTGATCACGTGCATGGTGATCCCGTGCATGGTGATCCCCAGTGCATGGTGATCACGTGCATGGTGATCCCGTGCATGGTGATCCCGTGCATGGTGATCCCGTGCATGGTGATCCCCAGTGCATGGTGATCACGTGCATGGTGATCCCCAGTGCATGGTGATCCCCAGTGCATGGTGATCCCCAGTGCATGGTGATCACGTGCGTGGTGATCCCCAGTGCATGGTGATCCCCAGTGCATGGTGATCACGTGCATGGTGATCCCGTGCATGGTGATCTGATAACAGTGGTGATGCTGGGCCGCTGTAGAGATAGTAGTAAATATTGGTGAATACCGGATATAATGATGGTGACGATAACACAACAGAAGCTAGTTAATAATGGCACTGTTAACATGATAACTGGCACCCCACAGATGACTAGGCGAGGCTGTGTGGTGGTAAGTGGTAATGGCACTTATCAAGTGGTCGACTGCCAGGCTGCCAACATCCGATACATCTGCCAGCTGCCACGTAAGTTGTTTTATCGGTCAATGACCGTACCTTGATGATGCTGGGTTATTAAATATCTATTTAAATAACACAGCGTCAACAAGGGTGTGCCATACAGTGCCTGGGGAAGGGGAGGTATTCAGGTTCGACCCTTGGATCAAGAGCCCTGCATCCACATCAAGATCATCTGCTGTAGTTTCATCTCCCGATTTTAATGAGAAACATTATCATATTGTTAAGGAGGAGCTAAACCCTTAAGAGCGAAACGTTGGGCATGTTTCCTTACACCTGCTGCCCCTGTTCACCTAGTAGTAAGTAGGAACCTGGGTGCTAGCCGACTGTTGTGGGTGGCATCCTGGGGGATACTATTACGCTTAAGTTGCCAGAAATGCTCTGCATAAACAGGGACTTTCTGTATAGAATACCAGTTATATCAACTAAATAGAAATTAATTATATATAAATATATATCAATAACAACACTGCACTAGCCAAGGACTCGAACCCATGCTGCTTTGGCCTGCCTCATGGTGGGCGAAAACGCATGACGCCCTAATCCACTGGACCATACGATCCTTACAAGTACGGCATCCAGCGAAACTGGATGTTGTACTCCCTACCCAAGGACTCGTTCGTGGTCACAATAATATAAAATACTGCTCGTTGAACTAGTACACCAAACAGGGACTAGAATGAAATTAGCCTAGAGTCATCCACACCATCGTGTGTCCTTGGGTAGGGAGTACAACATCCAGTTTCGCTGGATGCCCTACTTGTAAGGATCGTATGGTCCAGTGGATTAGGGCGTCATGCGTTTTCGCCCACCATGAGGCAGGCCAAAGCAGCATGGGTTCGAGTCTTCGGCTAGTGCAGTGTTGTTATTGATCAATACCACTCGTTCGTGGTCACAATAATATATATTGTTCATAGGGAAGGAGAGGATAACTCCAATTCTATGGATCAAACATTAACATCACTTCATACAGGGTAATTATAACTTAACTGAGTAAGAATAACTTGGTAGATTGTGTTTATCCGCTAAAGATTTACAATCACGACCCTATGAAATAAAATTTTTGTTATTAAAATACTTAAAATGTTTCTTGTCTGGGTTTCCTGCCTGGTGGATCTGACAGCTGTGTGTCCTGCCAACTATACTCAGTACAGAGGCACCTGCTACAACCTGACCCCAGTTTCTACAGATGTATTGACAGCACAGGGGTCGTGTGAGGCGCAGGGAGCGTCGCTAGCCTACCCCCAGACCACAGTCACCATCAGTAATCTGGTCTATATGCTCAATGTAGGTTTGACAGGTCGTGTTTAACAAGTTTTGAGGTAGGCCTGACAGGTAGTGTTTAACAAGTCTTAAGGTAGGTCTGACAGGTAGTGTTTAACATGTCTTAAGGTAGGTCTGACAGGTAGTGTTTAACAAGTCTTAAGGTAGGTCTGACAGGTAGTGTTTAACAAGTCGTAAGGTAGGTCTGACAGGTAGTGTTTAACATGTCTTAAGGTAGGTCTGACAGGTAGTGTTTAACAAGTCTTAAGGTAGGTCTGACAGGTAGTGTTTAACAAGTCTTAAGGTAGGCCTGACAGGTAGTGTTTAACAAGTCTTAAGGTAGGCCTGACAGGTAGTGTTTAACAAGTCTTAAGGTAGGTCTGACAAGTAGTGTTTAACAAGTCTTAAGGTAGGTCTGACAGGTAGTGTTTAACAAGTCTTAAGGTAGGTCTGACAAGTAGTGTTTAACAAGTCTTAAGGTAGGTCTGACAGGTAGTGTTGAACAAGTCTTAAGGTAGGTCTGACAGGTAGTGTTTAACAAGTCTTAAGGTAGGTCTGACAGGTAGTGTTTAACGAGTCTTAAGGTAGGTCTGACAGGTAGTGTTTAACAAGTCTTAAGGTAGGTCTGACAAGTAGTGTTTAACAAGTCTTAAGGTAGGTCTGACAGGTAGTGTTTAACAAGTCTTAAGGTAGGTCTGACAGGTAGTGTTTAACAAGTCTTAAGGTAGGTCTGACAGGTAGTGTTTAACAAGTCTTAAGGTAGGTCTGACAGGTAGTGTTTAACAAGTCTTAAGGTAGGTCTGACAAGTAGTGTTTAACAAGTCTTAAGGTAAATCTTACAAGTCGTGTGTAACGTCTTATGGAAGATGAATTTAGAACTAAGAAATTAGTTTCACATAAAAAAAATAGATTTGTTTGTGTGTCCATAAACTGTCGATATTGTGGTGCTTGTTTTAGTACAGAGAATCGAGCCTGCACGGTTTTCTGTTGTGAATGACTCGGTTTAATTTTATTCCTCAGAGTTACAAGCCTTCTCCTCCTCCGACTAGCGCCTTGATTGGTATAAACGACGCGTGAGTACCCGTATATGTACACTGGGAGCTTCTTGCTTCCTATTTAATTGATTAAAGAGTTCTTGGCTAGTGGTGAGCAGGTGACATACAGCTTTAATAACCCTCGTGTAGTTGGTGGGTTTGAAACCTAGCAGTCCAACCAACCAAAACATCTCTGTAGTCTTAGTCACACTGTACCACCAGTTTCTCAGAGCAAACCAATATATGTAATGGCATTTAATCTGTATATAGAGTTCTCGACCATACCTTTAAACTCATTTATTGTCTACTCATCTCTAATTCTCTCTTCCTTCCTGTCTCCCAGATGGGGAAATGGGTCAGCTGGTGGACTCTATCCTCTGGACCCTTCACTGAATGCTTCTGTGTTTCCAAGCCCCTCCGTGTTGCACTGGAGGATGTTGAACTCGTCCACTTCGCAGAAATTCACAAATGTAGCCCGTACTGTAGCGGTCGGCACCAAGGCCTTCTGCCAGCTCTATGGTCCTGCTGGTAGGTATTCATGTATATTGTCATTTGTGATTTCACTCGTCTCTGTCCATCCATGCCGCATTAATCAACATGTCCGTGTTTGCCAAGAAGAATTAGATACATGTGTAACATCTGGGTATCTTTATTTGTAGACGTTTCGCCAACTAGTGGCTTTATCAATACAAAATCAAGGACATAATGGTAAGACTGTAGAACTATATACAAAAGACGAGGTAAGCAGTCTTTCAGCCTTGTAGTTAGTGAAGAGTAACGAAGTCTTTAAGACCACAGTCCTCTTCACCAAGACCACAGTCCTCTTCACCAAGACCACAGTCCTCTTCACCAAGACCACAGTCCTCTTCACCAAGACCACTCCTCTTCACCAAGACCACAGTCCTCTTCACCAAGACCACAGTCCTCTTCACCAAGACCACAGTCCTCTTCACCAAGACCACAGTCCTCTTCACCAACTACAAGGCTGATGGACTGATTATCTCGTCTTCTGTATGTAGTTGTACAGTATTCCCAATATGTCCTTGAATATGTATTGATAAATCCACTGGATGGTGAAACTTGTACAAATAAAGATACGAAGATATTGCAGATGTGTCTAATTCTTCATCTCGGCGATATTGTATACATGTCCAGCATGTTTACCATGACTCAAGACTTCAGTCTTCTCAGTAGTTTCTCATTCACTATTGTCTTTTAGCAATATAACCTCATTCTCATGTATTAATTGCATTTATTGATGTTAGGGCTTGAGTTCTGACAGGTCGGAGGCTGTTAATGCGAGCTCGAACCTGGGGCAGGCAGCTGAGCAGATGTGCTACCAACTGCACCAAGTGTTATTAACTATATTCTAGTGACGATTTAAGAGCCAGTCAGTCACGATACGTCACAGCTCGTATTGTAAGAAAAAATCACTTTACATAGACAGAATCGCGAGACTTAAAGCTAATTTACTCTTTATCCGAATGACATCTGGCGGTTGAATACAGTTTATTGTTTGAGCACCTTGTTAGAGTCTGATGCATCTGCTAGGACACTTCCCAGAGGTGGATCGTTCCAGCAGGATTCCTTCTTACGTTAACGAAAGGCTATCGTTGTTACACACTAGAAACAATCACTTTACCAGCATTCTTCGCTTGAGTCACAGAACATACCTTGTGTTCTTTAATTACGCGTTAAGTCATTCATTTACTCGTTGTATTTTTCTTTTTACACGCATCTGAAACTGGTTCAGTTGATCGCAAGGTGTTTTTACAAAGTTTCTGTAAACAACCGTCCTCTTCGCCATAACTGCCCTCTCTAACCACCCTAACATTCAACATATTCACCATCAGCTACAGAACTACCATTCTCACCACCACCTTCACTACAACGATTATTTCCCACCACCACCATCCGTACCACCACCAGTACCACCACCAGTGCCACCACAAGTACCACCACCAGTACCACCACTTGTCACTACCACACTCATCCAGGTCTTCCTCCCCAGGGTGCTGGAAGCCTCCGCCTTCTCCAACGCTCAACATGACCATCATCTGGGACAACAGCACCTTGCTAAGAGCTACAGTCAATTATTCGTGAGTATGTTGACTGTTGTTGCCTACACGAATATATTCTCCAGTTATCTAAATAATTCAGTCATTTACTGCAGATCCTCCGGATTAACGGAAGCTATTTGCTTTCCATACCTGCCTTTCCCTCCCATTCTTACACCTGCCTTCCACTCTCATTCTTACACCTGCCTTCCACTCCTATTCTTACATCTGCCTTTCCCTCTCATTCTTACACCTGCCTTTCCCTCCCATTCTTACACCTGCCTTCCACTCTCATTCTTACACCTGCCTTCCACTCTCATTCTTACACCTGTCTTCCACTCTCATTCTTACACCTGCCTTTTCTTCTTATTCTTGCACCTGTCTTTCCCCACACAGGTGTTTGTTAGGGTACTTCTTAGACAACCAGACTTGGACAACGAACCAGACGTTGACTTGTTATGGTCTGGTTGGTTCGTGGCTTCCTGGCTCCTGGACGAAGCCGCTACTACACAACTGCACCAGATACAAAGGTAAATTCTGTTCTTTTATTCTCATCCTGGTACCTGTGGCTTCTGGTACCTGTGATGTTCCTGGTACCTGTGATGTTCCTGGTACCTGTGGCTTCTGGTACCTGTGATGTTCCTGGTACCTGTGAGGCCCCTGGTACCTGTTAGGCCCCTGGTACTCGTGACTGCAGTAATTCCCCAATAAACCGACAGTTTTGAGAGGATCGTCATGACGACGTTTCGGTCAGTGCAGGACCATTGACAATGGTCCAGGAGGGACCGTAATGTCGACATGAGGCTGTTGACCAAACTGGAGGTTTCTGGTGAATGTTACACATTGTTACATATCTTATAAAATATCCTAACATTGCACATGTTTCTTATACCATGTGTGCAACACGACACATCTGCAACATTTCCTCTTTTGGGGAAACATTTTGTTTAGTGGGTTTGAGTTTGAGAAGGACCTGCCAAGTATGGGCCAGTAGGCCTGCTGAAGTGGTCCTCCATGCTTATGTTCTTATGTTTTGCAACAGTGTGCACCATGCCTCCTCCACCACCCACCTCACCCAACGTCACCAATACCACTGATGGGCAGCACGTGTACCTAGGAGGGCAGATCACCTACAATTGCCCCCCTATGATGGGTCTGAGTGGCGGGAACGCCAGTCAGACTTTCACCTGCGTCAAGAACACCACCAATACTTTCAACTTCGACCCCCCCAACGCTGCTCCTTGCAACGGTAAGTGTTAGTTTAATATTTATTATGCAACCCGTGTTCATCCTGTGGACAGGATGGACACGGGTACATAATGGGTCCAGGTAGGTGTATGATGCTGTCGCTCTATCTTAAGTGTGTCTTAGAGAATGACTTGAATCTTGCAGCATCTCTTCCTCCTCCTCAACAATGTGATTAACGATTTGTGCTGTGGTGATGCATATCTCACTGCCAGATTTTAGTTACAGTAGACTACACACACACACACACACACACACACACACACACACACACACACACACACACACACACACACACACACACACAGGGAGGCAACAACGAGTCATGGTACGTGAAGAGGTATCACAGTGGGCGCCTGTGACGAGCGGGGTCCCACAGGGGTCAGTTCTAGGACCAGTGCTATTTTTGATATATGCGAACGACATGATGGAAGGAATAGACTCTGAAGTGTCCCTATTCGCAGATGATGTGAAGTTGATGAGAAGAATTAAATCGGATGAGGATGAGGCAGGACTGCAAAGAGACCTGGACAGGCTGGACATGTGGTCCAGAAACTGGCTTCTCGAATTCAATCCAGCCAAATGCAAAGTCATGAAGATTGGGGAGGGGCAAAGAAGACCGCAGACAGAGTATAGGCTAGGTGGACAAAGACTACAGACCTCACTCAGGGAGAAAGACCTTGGGGTGACCATAACACCGAGCACGTCACCGGAGGCACACATCAACCAAATAACCGCTGCAGCATACGGGCGCCTGGCAAACCTGAGAATAGCGTTCCGATACCTTAATAAGGAATCGTTCAAGACACTGTACACTGTGCATGTTAGGCCCATACTGGAGTATGCAGCACCAGTCTGGAACCCACACCTGGTCAAGCACGCCAAAAAGTTAGAGAAAGTACAAAGGTTTGCAACAAGGCTAGTCCCAGAGCTCAAGGGAATGTCGTACGAGGAAAGGTTGAGGGAAATCGGACTGACGACACTGGAGGACAGAAGGGTCAGCGGAGACATGATAACGACATACAAGATTCTGCGGGGAATAGACAAGGTGGACAGAGATAGGATGTTCTAGAGAGGGGACACAGAAACAAGGGGTCACAACTGGAAGCTGAAGATTCAGACGAGTCACAGGGACGTTAGGAAGTATTTCTTCAGTCATAGAGTCGTCAGGAAGTGGAATAGCCTAGCAAGTGAAGTAGTGGAGGCAGGAACCATACATAGTTTTAAGAAGAGGTACGACAAAGCTCAGGAAGAAGAGAGGGAGAAGACCTAGTAGCGATCAGTGAAGAGGCGGGGCCAGGAGCTGAGTCTCGACCCCTGCAACCTCAATTAGGTGAGTACAATTAGGTGAGTACACACACACACACACACACACACACACACACACACACACACACACACACACACACACACACACACACATACAATTAGGTGAGTAATCTCATGCTTCTCTCGTGTGTCACACAGTGATATTTTTCTCCCAGTATGCCTCTGGACGCCCAATATAACCAACGCCTCCACGAACTGGCTGAACACCTCCACGTACAGGATAGGAGACAACGTAACGGCCACCTGCAACACGGACCACCTCTTCCACACCGGGTTACCTCAGAAACAAATCTTCTGTGGCCAGCTGGGCTGGGATAATGGCACCTGCTACGAAGGTCAGTTGTCTGTGATAGAGGTGACTGCTAAAATGTATTTACGGAGAAGAGCTAAACCAGTAGGGGAAGGAGGGATGGGTTATTCGCCTCATAGGGAAATGGGTTTGTAATAAGGTTTAATCCTAAGATTTTTAGGAAATGGGTTTGTAATCAGATGTGATCCTAAGATCTTAGGAAATGGGTTCGTAGTCAGGCTTGATCCAAGGAAGGAGATGATTGCTATAAAATTTTCAGGACGGAGTTGTGAATTCCCCCCCCCCAAAAAAAAAAAAAAAAATTGCCATTTCCAAACACAAGAATGTCAATATCAGCATTTTGAGAATTAAAAAATAGAGGCAGCTCATTACCTGGGTTACACGGCGGTATGTTTCGCTACATTTCCTCCTGTGTTGGAAACGTAGCGTGCACAGCGGACTTCCCCACGCCAGGAGCCAACATGACCAGGGCCAACACCACCATCCACGACGTTGGTACCACTGTACTCTACTCTTGTCTACCAGACTTCTACCTGCCACCCACTGCTGTGAGTACTCTTCTACCTGGAACTCACTGCTACCGTGAGTACATCTACCTACCACCACTGCTACTGTGAGTACCAATACATACCACCCACTGTTACTGTGAGTACGTCTACCTACCACCACTGTTACGGTGAGTACGTCTACCTACCACCACTGTTACTGTGAGTACGTCTACCTACCACCACTGTTACTGTGAGTACGTCTACCTACCACCACTGTTACTATGAGTACGTCTACCTACCACCACTGCTACTGTGAGTACGTCTACCTACCACCACTGTTACTGTACGTCTACCTACCACCACTGCTACTGTGAGTACGTCTACCTACCACCACTGCTACTGTGAGTACGTCTACCTACCACCACTGTTACTGTGAGTACGTCTACCTACCACCACTGTTACTGTGAGTACGTCTACCTACCATCACTGTTACTATGAGTACATCTACCTACCACCACTGCTACTGTGAGTACGTCTACCTACCACCACTGTTACTGTACGTCTACCTACCACCACTGCTACTGTGAGTACGTCTACCTACCACCACTGCTACTGTGAGTACGTCTACCTACCACCACTGTTGCTGTGAGTACGTCTACCTACCACCACTGTTACTGCGAGTACGTCTACCTACCACCACTGTTACTGTGAGTACGTCTACCTACCACCACTGCTACTGTGAGTACGTCTACCTACCACCACTGTTACTGTGAGTACGTCTACCTACCACCACTGCTACTGTGAGTACGTCTACCTACCACCACTGCTACTGTGAGTACGTCTACCTACCGCCACTGTTACTGTGAGTACGTCTACCTACCACCACTGTTACTGTACGTCTACCTACCACCACTGCTACTGTGAGTACGTCTACCTACCACCACTGTTACTGTGAGTACGTCTACCTACCACAACTGTTACTGTGAGTACGTCTACCTACGACCACTGCTACTGTGAGTACGTCTACCTACCACCACTGCTACTGTGAGTACGTCTACCTACCACCACTGCTACTGTGAGTACGTCTACCTACCACCACTGTTACTGTGAGTACGTCTACCTACGACCACTGCTACTGTGAGTACGTCTACCTACCACCACTGCTACTGTGAGTACGTCTACCTACCACCACTGCTACTGTGAGTACATCTACCTACCACCACTGTTACTGTGAGTACGTCTACCTACGACCACTGCTACTGTACGTCTACCTACCACCACTGCTACTGTGAGTACGTCTACCTACCATAATTGCTACTGTGAGTACGTCTACCTACCACCACTGCTACTGTGAGTACGTCTACCTACCACCACTGCTACTCTGAGTACGTCTACCTACCACCACTGCTACTGTGAGTACGTCTACCTACCACCACTGCTACTGTGAGTACGTCTACCTACCACCACTGCTACTGTGAGTCGTCTACCTACCACCACTGCTACTCTGAGTACGTCTACCTACCACCACTGCTACTGTGAGTACGTCTACCTACCACCACTGCTACTGTGAGTACGTCTATCTACCACCACTGCTACTGTGAGTACGTCTACCTACCACCACTGCTTCACCTTCCTTCTGTCACCTTCCTTCAGCCAAAGAACATAACAGCACATTGCTAATGTATCTAATTTTGCTTAAAAACATAATATATGTCTGGCAGGCAGCAAAGATCATCATTGTAACACAATATTCTCAAAACTTCATGTGGTCAGGAATCGACTCTAGGCTGAGGGAATGATTACCTCAAACTCCTCATTTTCACCATTCTTCTTTGGACTGATGAAGCCACTGTGTGGTGAAACGTTTCCACATTAAAAGGACTCAAGTGCTACACATGTGTCTAATTTATCCACATGATTAAGCTTCGAGTGTAAGTATATAAACATAAAATATATGGAGATACTCAAGTGTTGGACGTGTGTCTAATTTACTAAGCTTAATTATTGTTAAATTAGACACATGTGGAACTCTTGGGTATCTTTGGGTATCCTCAATAAAGATACCCAAGAGTTGCACATGTGTCTAATTTAACAACATGTCGGTTCTTTGAACTATTCATCTACAAGCTTAATTATGCTTGCTTACTGATGGAGATGTTTATTCTGGTTCTGACAGGCGAGGCCAAATTCCGTGAGCACGATGAACGTTACCTGCTCAGTGAACCACACCTGGGTGTGGGAAGGTTCACTTACCTGTGTTCAACGTACGTTCTCTTACTGCTTCTGTTTCTCTCTATACGTACATTTGTTTTTGCAATAAATTTACGAACAGCAGTGTGATTATGACTAAAAAAATATATTACTGACTTTCATTTAGAAAAATTAGGCTGAGATAAATTACGTTAGGTTAGGTTAGGTTAAGTTAGGTGAGGTTAGGTTAGGTCTGTAAGTTAGTTTAAGTTAGGTTAGGTCTCTAAGGTAGGTTTGGTGCACAGCCTAAATTTTTTACACTTTTTTAATGAAAAATATTCCAATTAATCCATTATTTTTTAGAAAAGTTAAATTATATGGTAGTTTGCTAAACTGACCAATTCGTTCAATTTAGCCAAACTACCACAGAGTAACTTTCATACTTGGAAAACAAGGAATAACAAGAATTCCAGGAATAACAGGAGTACATAGAATGGCAGAAATACCAGGAATGCGAAAAATGACTGGAAAAAATATATATGTTTGGTAGCTGCCATGACGATATAAGAATTGATTTGTCTCTCTCTCCCTGACAGTGTGTGAGACGGGACCCATTGATGCACCTGAACCAGCTACCTCTTCCTGGGACGGTTACTCCAGGACTGTTGGTACAACTGTGAGTACACACACACACACACACACACACACACACACACACACACACACACACACACACACACACACACACACACACACACACACACACACACACACACACACACAAGCCACATCATGGGGAAAAAACCGGACTCTGCCTGTTTACTGTACGGAGTAAAATGTGTTTAACGTGAGTTGTGTCCCAATAAAAGGAAATGATCAACGTTGGACATTTTCTGAAGTAAGAATAACTCATTTAATATATTAAGGAAGGCTAGAGTAGCACAACACTACAGTGGTACACTTGTCGAAGCTATTTCTGATATTAGATGATGTCATCTCAGCTGTGTTGATGTTGTTGCGGTCTTACTGGGTCTTGACACAGTTGTAGGGAAGATAGTGTTGTGGTCTTACTGTCTTGACACAGTTGTAGGGAAGATAGTGTTGTGGTCTTACTGGGTCCTGACACAGTTGTAGGGAAGATAGTGTTGTGGTCTTACTGTCTTGACACAGTTGTAGGGAAGATAGTGTTGTGGTCTTACTGTCTTGACACAGTTGTAGGGAAGATAGTGTTGTGGTCTTACTGTCTTGACACAGTGTAAGGAAGATAGTGTTGTGGTCTTACTGGGTCCTGACACAGTTGTAGGGAAGATAGTGTTTTGGTCTTACTGTCTTGACACAGTTGTAGGGAAGATAGTGGGTTTGGGGCTTACTGTCTTGACACAGTTGTATGGAAGATAGTGTTGTGGTCTTACTGTCTTGACACAGTTGTAGGGAAGATAGTGGGTTGGTGGTCTTACTGTCTTGACACAGTTTTTAGGAAGATAGTGTTGTGGTCTTACGGGTCCCGACACAGTTGTAGGGAAGATAGTGTTGTGGTCTTACTGGTCCTGACACGTTTTTTTAGGGAAGATAAATGTTGTGGTCTTACTGTCTTGACACAGTTGTAGGGAAGATAGTGTTGTGGTCTTTTCTGGGTCCTGACACAGTTGTAGGGAAATAGTGTTGTGGTCTTACTGGGTTTCCCGACACAGTTTTTAGGGAAGATAGTGTTTTTGGTCTTTCTGTCTTGACACAGTTGTAGGGAAGATAGTGTTGTGGTCTTACTGGGTCCTGACACAGTTGTAGGGAAGATAGTGTTGTGGTCTTACTGGGTCCTGACACAGTTGTAGGGAAGATAGTGTTGTGGTCTTACTGGGTCTTGACACACCTGTAGGGAAGATAGTGTTGTGGTCTTACTGTCTTGACACAACTGTAGGAAGATAGTGTTTTTGGTCTTATGTCTTGACACAGCTGTAGGGAAGATAGTGTTGTGGTCTTACTGTCTTGACACACCTGTAGGGAAGATAGTGTTGTGGTCTTACTGTCTTGACACACCTGTAGGGAAGATAGTGTTGTGGTCTTACTGTCTTGACACAGTTGTAGGGAAGATAGTGTTGTGGTCTTACTGGGTCCTGACACACCTGTAGGGAAGATAGTGTTGTGGTCTTACTGGGTCCTGACACACCTGTAGGGAAGATAGTGTTGTGGTCTTACTGTCTTGACACACCTGTAGGAAGGTAGTGGTGTGAGAACAACACATTTCTAAACATTTACACACAAATATAAATGGAATAATCTCAGAACTAAAGGTTATTATAAATGAAAAGAAACCTGACAGAGTTGCTCTAACCGAAACCAAACTGGAAAAGTATATGTTTAAACGAGGTTGCACTCAAGGGAAATTACTCAGTGTGGAGAAGAGATACTGCAGGAAGAAGGAAGGAATGAGGATTTATCAATATTGATAAAAGACTTTTTCAGACTGTGGAAAATGGAATATACCGAAAATGTTGAAATTGTAGGAATAAGAGTACAGAATAAATATGAGGAACTTTTAGTGGTAAATGTATATTATCCAGCATTTAATAAAACTTGGGAAAGAAGAGATCAGTAGGATAAATGTGAGATTGTATAATATTTTTTAGGAAGCTGTTGATGAAGAATGACTCTGATAAAGAGAAAGTTATTGTACCTGAAGATTTTAATTATGAACAAATAAAATGGAGAGCCCGTGAGGCTGGGACTATATATAAATGGTCAATAGATGTCCTCAATATAATGATAGATTTTGTATGTATCAGTATGAAGCAGCAGTAATGAGAGGCAGCAAGACATCATCAATGAGAGGCAGAAAGACATCATCAATGAGAGGCAGCAAGACACCATCAATGAGAGGCAGCAAGACATCATCAATGAGAGGCAGCAGCACATCTATGAGAGATAAGCATCTTCAATGGAGAGGCAGCAAAGACATTCATTCAATGAGAGGCAGAAAGACATTCATCAATGGAGGCAGAAAGACATCATCAATGAGAGGCAGCAAGACATCATCAATGAGAGGCAGCAAGACATCATCAATGAGAGGCAGAAAGACATCATCAATGAGAGGCAGAAAGACATTCATCAATGGAGCAGCGTAGAAGACACCATAATGAGAGGCAAAGCAAGACATCATCAAGAGAGGCAGCAAGACACCTCAATGAGAGGCAGCAAGACACATCAATGAGAGGCAGCAAGAACTATCATCAATGGACGGCACAAGGACACATCAATGAGAGGCAGCAAAGACATCATCAATGGAGAGCAGCAAGACATCATCAAGTGAGAGGCAGAAGACATCATCAATGAGAGGCAGCAAGACACCATCAATGAGAGGCAGCAAGACATCATCAATGAGAGGCAGCAAGACACCATCAATGAGAGGCAGCAAGACACCATCAATGAGAGGCAGCAAGACATCATCAAAGAGAAGGAGGCAGCAAGACATCATCAAGCGAGCAGAAAGGACATCATTCATGAGAGCAGCTGCATGACACCATCAATGAGAGGCAGCAAGACATCATCAATGAGAGGCAGCAAGACACCATCAATGAGAGGCAGCAAGACATCATCAATGAGTTGCAGCAAGACATCACCAATGAGAGGCAGCAAGACACCATCAATGAGAGGCAGCAAGACATCATCAATGAGAGGAGCAAAAGTCAAGACATCATCCAATGAGAGGCAGCCAAGACATCATCAATGAGAGGCAGCAAGACACCATCAATGAGAGGCAGCAAGACATCATCAATGAGAGGCAGCAAGACATCATCAATGAGAGCCAGCAAGATATCATCAATGAGAGGCAGCAAGACACCATCAATGAGAAGCAGCAAGACACCATCAATGAGAGGCAGTAAGACACCATCAATGAGAGGCAGTATCCCATCAAGAGAGGCAGCAGACATCCACAATGAGAGGCAGTAACACCATCAATGAGAGGCAGCAAGACATCATCAATGAAAGGCAGCAAGACATCATCAATGAGAGGCAGCAAGACATCATCAATGAGAGGCAGTAACACCATCAATGAGAGGCAGCAAGACATCATCAATGAGAGGCAGTAACACCATCAATGAGAGGCAGCAAGACATCATCAATGAGAGGCAGCAAGACATCATCAATGAGAGGCAGTAAGACACCATCAATGAGAGGCAGTAACACACCATCAATGAGAGGCAGTAACACATCATCAATGAGAGGCAGTAACACACCATCAATGAGAGGCAGCAAGACACCATCAATGAGAGGCAGCAAGACACCATAACTGGAAGGCGCAAGACACCATCAATGAGAGGCCAGCAAGACACATCAATGATGATGCGCAAGACACCATCAATGAGAGGCAGCAAGACACCATCAATGAGAGGCAGCAAGACACCATCAATGAGAGGCAGCAAGACATCATCAATGAGAGGCAGCAAGACACCATCAATGAGAGGCAGCAAGACACCATCAATGAGAGGCAGCAAGACATCATCAATGAGAGGCAGTAACACATCATCAATGAGAGGCAGCAATGCACCATCAATGAGAGGCAGCAAGACACCATCAATGAGAGGCAGCAAGACATCATCAATGAGAGGCAGTAATACATCATCAATGAGAGGCAGCAATGCACCATCAATGAGAGGCAGCAAGACATCATCAATGAGAGGCAACAACACACCATCAATTTTAAACTTCATGGTTACTCAAACAACAGAGGAAATCTCCAACACGACCCACTTAAACCCACATTAAAAACAGAAGATAACAATGTTCTCCTGGGAAAAAAAACATAAGCAATAGAATAAGACCTAGATAAACAAAAGAGATTCATAAACATAAAGGATTAGATTATAAGGAATAGAATCACAATGCTTTAAAAGAGTATTTAGAGAGAAATTAACAGTAAGATTATACTGCAGTGAACAAATGTAAATAATCTGTAGAGTTCAATAGGAAAATGAAATTGAGACGTTTATTTATGAACGTTTATAAAACAGAATGAGAACATAAAAATATAAGAAGGAACACTGCAGAAGGCCTACTGGCTCATGCCAATAGTGGAAGGTGTTGGAGAAGTATGAAGATAATGGAGAGGATGGATATATAGGAAGAAATAAATATACTATTATATGGAGAGAAGAAGAAAAAAAGATGAAGAACAGAGATTTTTTTTTTTTTGAAAAGAAAATAGTATATAAGAACAAGGTAGAAACTGAACGTTTTATTTTATGTTTGTAAAAAATAAACCAAAATGTAAAGAATAAATGAAAGAATGAATTAAGGAATTAAATTATTTAAGTTGTATAATGGACGAAAGACAAAAATACACAATAAATGTGATAGCAAAAATCATGAGGTAAAGACAGATTTTTTGCATGTAACAGATTTATCGAGATGATAGTGACGTGGACCACTGTTGCTGGATAGTGAGGACATGTTGCTGGATAGTGACGGGACACTGTTCTGGATAGTGGCGGAGACACTGTTACTGGTTAGTGGACGGCCACTTTGCTGGATAGTGAGGACACTGTTACTGATAGTGGCGGACACTGTTGCGTGGATAGTGACGGACACTGTTACTGGATAGTGACGGGACACACTGTTACTGGTTAGTGACGGCATGTTGCTGGATAGTGACGGACACTGTACTGGATAGTGGCGGACACTGTTGCTGGTAGTGACGGACCTGTTACTGGTAGTGACGGACACTGTGTTGACTGGATAGTGACGGACACTGTTAACTGGATAGTGGCGGACACTGTTACTGGTTAGTGGACGGCCACTGTTGTGGTTATAGTAGGACGGACACTGTTACTGGATAGTGACGGACACTGTTACTGGATAGTGGGCGGACACTGTTACTTTGGATAGTGACGGACACTGATTACTGGATAGTGACGGTCGCTGTTACTGGATAGTGACGGAC
>NC_069444.1:14802292-14854792 GCF_026875155.1 Cherax quadricarinatus
CCAAGTGTTGCAGGAGTGTCTCACCCTTCAACTTGAGGGTCTTGTGTACCAGTAATTAATATGATGGTGGGTTTACAGGTGACGCTTGCGTGCCCTACCCCGATGGTGTTCGGTGATCTGAATACCTCCATCCCTCTCACCTGTCAGGATGATGGTAATTGGACGGACGTCAACACAGACATCCTCATCTGCAGGCAAAGTTAGGGTCAGCCAGAAATTTTCCCTCTGTTCAGAGATCTATTCCTGGACCAGTCTATCTATCTATTGTCATGCAGTAACAGCAGATTCATAGAAGAATCCCCATCACTGTCTTAATAATCTGCACATACACCTTACAGTATATATATATATAATATATATATATATATATATTATATAAATATATATATATATATATATATATAATATATATATATATGTCGTGCCGAAATAGGCAGAACTTGCGGATCTTGGCTAAATAGCAACGTCATCTTGCCATAAGGACAAGTGAAAATTTGTGTATGCAATAATTTCGCCAAAATCATTGTGAACCTAACGAAAAAAAATATTTTTTCACTGTGTTGTTTAGCATTAAATTATTGTAAAAAATCTAAAATATATTTAGTTGGGTTAGGCTAAAATAAATGTTCTTGTTATAATAAGGTTAGGTAAGTTTTCTAAGATTCTTTTGGTGCAAAATTAAAATTTTTTACATTAACATTAATGAAAAAATAATCTTTAAACCTACAAGAGAAAATTTTTAAAAGGACTTAATTTTAAATGAGTTCTTTCTAACTGACCAGTTTTACATATTCGGCACGACATATAAAATATAATATATATATATTATATATATTTTATATATATATATATATAAATATATATATATATATATATATATTTTATTATATATATATATATATACTTTTTACTGTGATCTTATACTACTAAAAAATATAATATTACAAGGTCATACTTGTTAAAATTCTAACTATTAGAAGAATTAATTATTAAGCTAAAGTAATATAGCTGTTGTGATAATTATGAAACTCGTGTAATTATTTAATAAGTGATAATAATTTTTTATTGGAAACCAATAATTAGAACTGCTAATAAAACCAGTAAAAGTATAGTAACTGATTAATCATTGTGAAAAATTGGATATATCTACCCCTCTCCTTCCTATCTTTCAGAATGCCCCAGCATACATCTACCTGCTTCATATGACTATTAGTGGGTATATCTACCCCTCTCCTCCCTATCTTTCAGAATGCCCCAGCACGCCTCCACCTGCTCCATATAATATGAGTATGAGTGGTGAGAGTAGCTTGTACTGGGTGGGCAGTAATGTGACGTACACTTGTCCCTATGGTCTGGCTTCGCCCACAGGAGGAGACTCTCAGACACTAATCTGTCTCTCTAACAACTGGACACAGTTCGACCCTCACTTTAAGTGTGTTAATGGTAGGTGGTACTTGTTTGTGGTGCTTGCTTGTGGTAGTGATAGTTGTTCATGATGGTTGTGGTAGTGGTAATAATTTAAGAAATACAAGTTATTATTGTTAATAATAATAATAATAATAATTTAATAATAATAATAATAATAATAATAATAATATAAAATAATAATAACAAAACGTTTCTGATGTCTTTCCAACACAAAACCTGTCTCTCCCCCCACACACACACACACACACACACACACACACACACACACACACCACACACACACACACACACACACCCCAACCCCCCACACCTGCCCCTTACCTACACACCTCCATCCCCTAGCCTGCGTCTCACCACCACCTGCCGAGGAGGAAGGTGTAATGAGCAACAACACAGGTGTACAGGTGTGGAACACCGTCGTCACCTACACCTGCCCCTACACCTTCCCCACAGGTGAAAACATTCTTGATGTCACCTGCCACGAAGGTGAATGGACTCTCTCTACGCTGCCCATCTGCGCCTTAAGTGAGTCATAGGTGACTCCAGGGGAGTCTTATGTGTCTAACGTACTCTAGGTGACTCCAGGGGAGTCTTACGTGTCTTACGTACTCTAGGTGACTCCAGGGGAGTCTTATGTGTCGTACTTACTTTTAGGTTGACTCCAGGGGGGGTCTTATGTGTCTTACGTACTCTAGGTGACTCCAGGGGAGTCTTATGTGTCTTACGTACTCTAGCTGACTCCAGGGAGTCTTATGTGTCTTAAGTACTCTAGGTGACTACAGAAGAGTCTTATGTGTCTTACGTACTCTAGGTGACTCCAGGGGAGTCTTATGTGTCGTATGTACTCTAGGTGACTCCAGGGGAGTCTTATGTGTCTTACGTACTCTAGGTGACTCCAGGGGAGTCTTATGTGTCGTACGTACTCTAGGTGACTACAGGGGAGTCTTATGTGTCTTACGTATTCTAGGTGACTCCAGGGGAGTCTTATGTGTCTTACGTACTCTAGGTGACTCCAGGGGAGTCTTAAGTGTATTAGATGAATATAGGGGAGTCTTAGGTGCTCTAGGTGACTCTAGGTGAGGCTTAGATGCTTTAAGTGACCAGGTGAGTCTTATATGCTGTAGGTGACTCTATGTGAGTCTTACATGCTCTAGGTGACTCTAGGTGAGGCTTAGATGCATTAAGTGACCAGGTGAGTCTTATATGCTGTAGGTGACTCTATGTGAGTCTTAGATGCTCTAGGTGACTCTAGATGAGTCTTAGATGCTCTAGATGACTCTACGTGAGTCTTATAGGCTCTAGGCGACTAGGTGAGTCTTAGATCCTCTTGGAGAGTCTTTGATGCTCTAGGTGACTCTAGGTGAATCTTACAAACTCTAGGTGGCTCTAAGTGAGTCTTAGGTACTTACGTGCACCTGAAGTGCTCTAGGTGAGTCTTAGGTAATCTAAGTGGGCCTCAGGTGCTCCAAGAAGGAATATAGTAGCTCCAGTTCCTTGGGTCAAAAGCCCTTGAAGGGTTATAAATGAGCATACAATTTCTTATGGTTAGTTACTGTGCAATTATAACTAATTATGTTGAGTTATTACAGTGTTAAAATAACTGTTATATACGATATTATAACAATTATATATGTTAGTATAACTGTTATATATGTTATTATAACTATTATTGTAATAAAGTTGGTAGAATTACCGACAATATGTAAAGTAAAAGGACACAAGTGCAACTAATGTGACATTTATTGTAGCAACGTTTCGCTCTCCAGGAGCTTTATCAAGCCATTACAAACAATACATGGACACAGAGGGTATATAAAGGCTCAGAGTGAGGTGAATACTAGTGAGGTACCATTTCGATGTTCACTAGTGGTAGTAGTAGTAGTAGTAGTGGTAGTGACAAAAGCAATTAATTCGTACATGAGTAAAAGGATATAAAAGCTATTACTTGGGTAATATAAAAATAGGTTGGACAAATATAAACTGGAATGAGGCAGGTTGTTTCAGTGATCACTCCTGTGCTTGTGTAGTATAACAGGAGAGACTATGTGATGGCAGGGTTTACTGTTTTCAGGAGGATTCTTGCTAAAGACTTGGAAATTGAACTGCCGTTTTTTGTTTAATTTATTCGAAACACGATCTGCTGATTCAAGGCCTTTCGTGTGGGAATATTTTCTTTTATACTAATTGGGCGCTTGAATTTCAAGATGATTTGGGGGAATTCGGTTTTTTACACAGCTTGTTTAAGTTGTCGTTTTCCTACATGCGTATATGTGTTCATTGAGGCGGTGTCGAGTTTCTTGCTGTTTCAACACTAGAATTTGTCACAGCTCCACGGTTATTGTAAACTCCTGCATTGACTGGTTTTGGTTTCTTGGGTTTTGTCCTGGTTAGATCTTTATTGAGTGGTAAAGCGATGGGGATTGGGTCCCCAATAAGTGCGTCCTAGCCACTTATTTCTGGAACACCTAGAGTTTTGATCACTTCGCCAAAATATCCTTCAAGCGTCAACTGGTTACGTTACGTGGACGATGTCCTCGTAAAACTCCAAAACGTTTGATTTACGGGATTCAAAGGAAGGCTAAGCAGGGGAACCAGCGATTCGTTACACTAGAAGAAAAGCCAATGAAAGCTAAACCCTTTTCCCCAAAGCTCATTCACCAAAGTAGACAACAACCTAAGATTTCAAGTTTTATCGGGAAACCCAAAATAAAAATGATCTCACACCTTCTATTCCAGTCAAGATACAAACCAAAAGAGGCATCATCAGGGTTTTCCTAAGAGCATACCGAATTTGTATCCTGATTTCTTGACGGGAAAAGTCTTACATTCACCAAACATTCACGAGTTAAATTTCCTTCTTTTTCATCAAAACGCAAAAGAGCTCTTCAGTCATCAATATTCTCCACGCATCAACACCGCTCCAACAAAGTTATAATTTTCCAACACAGGTCACTAACGTCTCAAAGTTCTTTCACAAGCTAACACGAGTCCGCCATCGCTTTTTACCACTTCAATAAAGGATCTAAAAGGACAAAACCCAGCACCCCAAAGCAATGCAGGAGTTTTCACTATACCTGTGGAGGCTGTGACAAATCTACGTTAGTAAACAGCAAGAAACCTCACACCGCCTCAAAGAACTACATATACGCATTAGGAACGACAACTTAAACAACGCCGTGTCAACACCGAAATTCCACCAATCATCTTATGAAATTCAGGACGCCAATTAGTGATAAAAGAAACAATTTCCGCAACGCAAGTGCATTAATCGCAACCTAACGCTTTCGAATAAATAAAACAAAACCAGGCACCAAAAACCAAGTTAGCAAGAATCCCCTGAAAAAACCCTCCATCACATTCTCTCCCGGACTAACAAGCCAGAGGTGACACCAACAACCTCCATCCTTTTGCCTACTGTTTTTTATTTTCCCAAATAATAGCTTATATCCACCCAATTAAAATGCCCTTTTGTCAACACCAACATTCACCACTTCCACTAGTGAAAATTCGAAACGGACCTCACTAGAAAAGTAATTCACCCAACCTAGCCTTTAATACCTCTGTCCAATTTTTTTGAATCTTAAAAGCTTCCTTGAAGCGAAATTGCTAAAAAATGTACTTTGTTTCCTTGGTCCTTTTATTATACAACTAATGTGTTAATGTATATTATTTATTTTTTTCCCAAAAGTGTTTTTATAATCTAACTCATATTGGCTTTTAAAATACTTGATTTTTAAGCTTTCCCCGGGAACAATAATCTTCCCCTTATTAGTCAAAATACTCAAAAATCTTTTTTCTTAATTACTAAATTATGTTAGATTACAGATTAATATATATATATTATATTATTTATTTATTATATATATATAAAATTTTTTTAATTTATATTAATAAATTTAATAAATATATTTTTTTTTTCACTAACTTTTTTTAGCTTTCAGCATTCAAATGCAAATAATATATTGTGTGGTGGTCCTCAGTGGTGTGTGTGTGTGTGTGTGTGTGTGTGTGTGGAACTGTACCTTTGGTACTGTGCAATAAATTGTACCTTTGTATACAAGTGTTATTTTATTTGCCTTTTTGTAGTCACATCTCTGGTTCCTGGGACTGATTGCCCAGAACTTCCTCTGGTTCCTGGGACTGATTGCCCAGAACTTCCTCTGGTTCCTGGGACTGATTGCCCAGAACTTCCCTGGTTCCTGGGGCTGATTGCCCAGAACTTCCTCTGGTTCCTGGGACTGATTGCCCAGAACTTCCTCTGGTTCCTGGGACTGATTGCCCAGAACTTCCTCTGGTTCCTGGGACTGATTGCCCAGAACTTCCTCTGGTTCCTGGGACTAATAACCCAGAACTTCCTCTGGTTCCTGGGACTAATAACCCAGAACTTCCTCTGGTTCCTGGGACTAATAACCCAGAACTTCCTCTGGTTCCTGGGACTAATAACCCAGAACTTTCCTCTGGTTCCAGGACTAATAACCCAGAACTTCCTCTGGTTCCTGGGGCTAATAACCCAGAACTTCCTCTGGTTCCTGGACAAATAACCCAGAACTTCCTCTGGTTCCAGGGACTAATAACCCAGAACTTCCTCTGGTTCCAGGGACTAATAACCCAGAACTTCCTCTGGTTCCAGGGACTAATAACCCAGAACTTCCTCTGGTTCCTGGGACTAATAACCCAGAACTTCCTCTGGTTCCAGGGACTAATAACCCAGAACTTCCTCTGGTTCCTGGGACTAATAACCCAGAACTTCCTCTGGTTCCTGGGACTAATAACCCAGAACTTCCTCTGGTTCCAGGACTAATAACCCAGAACTTCCTCTGGTTCCTGGGGCTAATAACCCAGAACTTCCCCTGGTTCCTGGGACTAATAACCCAGAACTTCCTCTGTTCCAGGGACTAATAACCCAGAACTTCCTCTGGTTCCAGGGACTAATAACCCAGAACTTCCTCTGGTTCCAGGGGCTAATAACCCAGAACTTCCTCTGTTCCAGGGACTAATAACCCAGAACTTCCTCTGGTTCCTGGGACTAATAACCCAGAACTTCCTCTGGTTCCAGGGACTAATAACCCAGAACTTCCTCTGGTTCCTGGGACTAATAACCCAGAACTTCCTCTGGTTCCAGGGACTAATAACCCAGAACTTCCTCTGGTTCCAGGGACTAATAACCAAGAACTTCCTCTGGTTCCAGGGAATAATAACCCAGAACTTCCTCTGGTTCCAGGGACTAATAACCCAGAACTTCCTCTGGTTCCAGGGACTAATAACCCAGAGCTTCCTCTGGTTCCAGGGAATAATAACCCAGAACTTCCTCTGGTTCCAGGGACTAATAACCCAGAACTTCCTCTGGTTCCAGGGACTAATAACCCAGAGCTTCCTCTGGTTCCAGGGACTAATAACCCAGAACTTCCTCTGGTTCCAGGGACTAATAACCCAGAACTTCCTCTGGTTCCAGGGACTAATAACCCAGAACTTCCTCTGGTTCCAGGGACTAATAACCCAGAACTTTCTCTGGTTCCAGGGACTAATAACCCAGAACTTTCTCTGGTTCCAGGGACTAATAACCCAGAACTTCCTCTGGTTCCAGGGACTAATAACCCTGAACTTCCTCTGGTTCCAGAGACTAATAACCCAGAACTTCCTTTGGTTCCAGGGACTAATAACCCAGAACTTCCTCTGGTTCCAGGGACTAATAACCCAGAACTTCCTCTGGTTTCCGGGACTAATAACCCAGAACTTCCTCTGGTTTCCGGGACTAATAACCCACACCTTCTGGTTACAGGGACTAATAACCCAGAACTTCTTCTGGTTCCAGGGACTAATAACCCAGAACTTCCTCTGGTTTCCGGGACTAATAACCCACACCTTCTGGTTCCAGGGACTAATAACCCAGAACTTCTTCTGGTTCCAGGGACTAATAACCCAGAACTTCCTCTGGTTCCAGGGACTAATAACCCAGAACTTCCTCTGGTTCCAGGGACTAATAACCCAGAACTTCCTCTGGTTCCAGGGACAGAGGACTGACTATCGTCAACCATCCTATTGAACAATTCCTCTTGCTCTATCCTACCCTCTACCTGATCCTTCCCACTGCTTCTATCCGTCCTACAATGACCCATTCCCTTCCCTCCTTCCTCCCTCCTATTCCATCCCTCCTTCACTAATGAGGTGAGGAGGACAAGGTATAAGTCATTAGTGTCACGTAAATTGCCTTTATACTGGCTCTTCTGAGTTGCTAGTCAGAGAGAGAGAGAGAGAGAGAGAGAGAGAGAGAGAGAGAGAGAGAGAGAGAGAGAGAGAGAGAGAGAGAGAGAGATTTTCAGCATCTCTCCTGTGTTATCTCTCGCTCATCTCCTGACTAAAACACCAAACACCGCCCACCAAAGCAAACGAACATAAACAACTCCACAACAACAACAACGCCTCTTGCAAAAGACAAACAAACAAGAAAATGGGCAACAGAAAACACACACACACACATACACACACACGCACACATACACACACACACACACACACCATACACACACACACACATACACACACACACACACACACACACACACACACACACACACACACACACACACACACACACACACACACACACACACATACACACAAGCACTGTTACCAGATGCTGGTTAAAACAGCGTGAATAATGTAATTTACATATATTAGCGAGTGTGTGGGAGTTCTCGCCAGACTGACAGCATCTGTCAGCCTAGGGAGGCAAGCTGTCAGCCTAGGGAGAGCAAGCTGTCAGCCTGGGGAGAGCAGGCTGTCAGCCTGTGGTGGGCAAGCTGTTAGCTTAGGGGGAGCAAGCTGTCAGCTTGAGGGAAGCAAGCTGTCAGCTTGAGGGAAGCAAGCTGTCAGCCTGAGGGAAGCAAGCTGTCAGCTTGAGGGAAGCAAGCTGTCAGCCTGGGATAGAAACCTATCAGCCTGGGGGAACAAGCTATCAGCCTGGGGAAGCAAGCTGTCAGCCTGGAGGAGCAAGCTGTCAGCCTGGAAGAGCAAGCTATCAGCCTGGGGGAGCAAGCTGTCAGTCTGGGGAGCAAGCTGTCAGCCTTTGGGAGCAAGCTGTCAGCCTTTGGGAGCAAGCTATCAGCCTGGGGGAGCAAGCTGTCAGCCTGGGGGGAGCAAGCTGTCAGCCTGGGGGAGCAAGCTGTCAGCCTGGGGGAGCAAGCTATCAGCCTGGAGGAGCTAGGTATCAGCCTGGGGAGCAAGCTATCAGCCTTGGGGAGCAAGCTATCAGCCTTGGGGAGCAAGCTATCAGCCTGGAAAGCAAGCTGTCAGCCTGGGGGAGCAAGTTATCAGCCTGGGGAGCAAGCTGTCAGCCTGGGGAGCAAGCTGTCAGCCTGGGGAGCAAGCTGTCAGCCTGGGGGAGCAAGCTATCAGCCTGGAGAGCAAGCTGTCAACCTGGGGGAGCAAGTTATCAGCCTGGGGAGCAAGCTGTCAGCCTGGGGGGAGCAAGTTATCAGCCTGGGGGAGCAAGCTGTCAGCCTGGGGAGCAAGCTGTCAGCCTGGGGAGCAAGCTGTCAGCCTGGAGAGCAAGCTGTCAGCCTGGGGGGAGCAAGCTGTCAGCCTGGGGAGAGCAAGCTGTCAGCCTGGGGGGAGCAAGCTGTCAGCCTGGGGGAGCAAGCTTTTCGCCTGGGGGGGGGGAAGCAAGCTGCAGGGTGGGGGGGGGGCAAGGTGTTTGCCGGGGGGGGGGAGCAAGCAAGGGAAACTGTCAGTGGGGGGGGGAAGTGTCAACCTGGGGGGGCAACTGTCAGCCCCGGGGGGGCAAGCTGCGCCCCGGGGGGGGAAGCTGTCCCGTGGGGGGACAAGCTGTACCCGGGGGGGGCAAGCTGGGCAGCCTGGGGGGGGCAAGCTGTCACTGGGGGGGGCAAGGGGTCAGCCGGGGGGGGAGCAAGCTGTCAGCCTGGGGGGGGGCAAGCTTCAGCCCGGGGGGGGGTAAGCTGTCGCCTTTGGGGGGGGCAAGCTGTCAGCCTGGGGGGGGCCAAACTGTCAGCCCGGGGGGAGCAAGTGTCTGGGGTGGGGGTGGTTTTCACACTTGTTGCAATACTTTATTTGATTTTTATAAATTTTTTTAAAAAATATTTTTAAGGTTAGGTTTTTTGCAGTAAATTTAAATTAATATAACAGTGTTTTAAAATTTTGAAATGTTTTTAAAATAGCGTGTTTTAAAAATACAGTTTTAATATAGCCCGTTTTAATAACCCCCGTGTTTAAATAGCCCGTGTTTAAAAATTGGGAGTGTTTTAAAAAAGCATGTTAAAATGGGAGTGTTAATTGGCCAAATTTTTAACGTGTTAAAGGGATGTTTTTAGCAAGGGTTTAAAATAACAGGGTTAATTAGCAGTGTTAATAAGGCAGTTTTTAATATAGCAGTGTTAAAAATTGCAGTGTTTTAAAATAGCAGGTTAATTTTAGCAGTGTTAATATTTGCAGTGGGTTAAAATGGCAGTGTTAAAATAGGGAGTGTTTAATTAGCAGTGTTTTTTATATCAATTTTTAAAATGGGAGTGTTAAAACATCGGGTTTAAAATTTTGCAGTGTTAATATAGCAGTGTTAATATAAAAGTGTTAATTTAGCATGTTAAAAATGGAGTGGGTTTAAATAGCAGTTTAATATACAGTGTTAATTCGCCCCTGTTAATATAGCAGTGTTAATATAGCAGTGTTAATATAGCAGTTAGTGTTAATATATCAGTGTTAATATAGCAGTGTTAATATAGCAGTGTTAATATATCAGTTAGTGTTAATATTTTAGTGTTAATTATCAGTTTTTAATATGCAGGGTTAAAAATAGCGTTTAAATGTTAATTTATCAGTGTTAATTTTAGCAAATGTTTTAAAATAGCAAATTTTTAATATATCTTAGTGTTAATATATTAGTGTTAATATATCAGTGTTTTAAAATTGCCCCGTGTTTAAAATAAACATGTTAATATAGCCCCGTTAGTTTTAATTTTATTTATTGTTTAAAAAAGCAGGGGTAAATATAGCAGTGTTAATAAAAGCAGTGTTAATATAAAACATTGGGGTTAAAATATCAGTGTTAATATATCAGGGGTTAATATAGCATTTTTTAATATAGCATTAGTGTTAATATATCAGTGTTAATATATCATGTTTAAAATTTTTGCAGTGTTAATATAGCAGTGTTTAAAATATCAGTTGTGTTAATATTTTGTGTTAATTTTATCAGTGTTTTAAAAATTTGCAGTGTTAATAAAGCCCGTTTAAAAATAGCAGTTAGTGTTAATATATCAGTGTTAATTTTAGCAGTGTTTTAAAATACCAGTGTTTTAATTTTAGCTGTTTAAAATAGCAGTTTGTGTTAAATATCAGTGTTAATATAGCGTGTTAAAGAGCAGTGTTTAAATTTTAGCAGTTTGTGTTTTTGTAACAGCGTTAATATAGCAAATGGGTTTAAAATTTTGGCAGTTTGGTTAATATATCAGTGTTATATGCAGTGTTAATATAGCAGTGTTTAAAATAGCATTTTGTGTTAATAATTTTGTGTTAATATAGCATGTAATATTGAGTGTTTTATAGCATTTTGTGTTAAATATCATTTTTATAAGCCGGGTTAATATAGCAGTTATTTAATATATCAGTGTTAATAAAAAAGTGTAAAAATAGAAATGTTTAAAATAGGGAGTTTGTGTTAATATATCATTTTTAATAAAAGCATTTTTAAAAAAACAAATTTAATTATCAGTGTTAATATATCAGTGTTAAAAAAGCAGTGTTAATATAGCAGTTGTGTTAATAAATCAGTGTTACATAGCAGTGTTTTTAAAAACAGTTAGTGTTAAAAATTTGCACATGTTAAAATAGCTTTTTTAATATAGCAGTTTGTGTTAATATACCCTGTTTAATTTTAGCAGTGTTTAAAAAAATCAATTTTTAAAAAAGCAGGGGTTTTAAAAAGCAGTTTTGTGTTAATATATCTGGGGTTAAAATGCAGTGTTAAAAATAGCCCGTGTTTTTTTTGCAGTTAGTGTTAAAATTTTCATGTTAATATAGCAGTTTTTAATATAGCAGTGTTTTAAAATAGCAGTGTTAATATAAACAGTGTTAAAAAAAAAGCAGTGTTAAAATAGCCGTTTGTGTTAATATAGCAAATTGGTTTTAAAATAGCAGTTTTTTGTTAAAAAGCATGTTTTAAAAAAAAACAGTGTTAAAATAGCAGTGTTAATATAGCAGTTTAAAAATATAGCGTGTTAAAATTGCAGGTTAATATTTTCCCCTGTTTAAAATAGCAGTTTTTGGTTTTTTAATATATAAGTGGGTTTTATAGCAGTGGGAAATATAAACAGTGTTTTTATGGCAGTGTTAATATACAGGTTAATTACAGTTTTAAATATCAGTGTTAATATAGCAGTGTTAATATAGGGAGTTAGTGTTTTAATTTAAACAGTGTTAATATAGGGAGTTTAAAATTTTGCAAAAGGGTTAAATATAGCGTGTTTAATATAACATGTTTGAAATACAGTGTTTTAAAATAGCAGAGTTTAAAATAGAAAATGTTTAAAATAAACCCTTTGTGTTAAAATATTTAAAATGTTTAAAAATGGCAGTTTTTTAAAATAGCAGTTTGTGTTAAATATATCAGGTGTTTATAAGGGAGTATTGATAAACAGGGTTTGTGTTAATTACCCGTGTTTAAAATAGCAGTAGTAAATAAACAGTGTTAAAAGCAGTGTTAATAAAGCAGTGTTTATTTTAGCAGTGTTAATATAGCGTAGTAATATAGCGTTTTAATTTTGCAGGTTTTTAATATAGCAGAAATAATTTTTGCCGTGTTAAAATAGCAGTGTTAATTAGCAGTCAAAGTTAATTTTGCAGTGTTAATTTCAGTAATAATATAGCAGTGTTAATATTGCATTTTAATATGCATTTGTAAAATTTGCGTGTTAATTAAGTGTTAATATGGGAGTCAGTTTTTTAATAAAAAGCAGTATTTAAAATAGCATGTTAAAAATAGCAGGTTTAAAATTCAGTAGTAATTTAGCAGTGTTTTTTAAGCAGTGTTAATTTTTGCAGTCAATGTTAATTTTAGCAGTTTATTTTTTAAATAGCGTTTTTAATATAGAAAAATTTAAAATAGTATTTTTATTTTTTAGCAGTGTTTTAAAATAGCAGTTTTAATATAACAGTGTTTAAAAAACAGGTTAATATAAAGGGGGAGTCGGGGTTTTTTGCATTTGTAATATGCAGTGTTAATATAGCATTTGGTAATATAGCATTTAAGGTTTTAAAATTTTAGCAGTGTTTAAAATGCAGTAGAAATAGCATTTTTTTATTGCAGTCATGTTAATATAGCATCGTGTTAAAATAAACAGTCAGTGTTTAAATATAGCAGTGTTAATTTTAGCAGGTTTAATATAGCGTGTTAATATAGCAGTGTTAATCATTTTTCCCCATTTTTATTTTATTTTTATTATTTTTTTTTTATTATTTTTATTTTTATTATTATTATTTTTATTTTATTATTGTTGTTTTTATTTTTATTATTATTTAAAAATAGTTTTTAAAAAAACGGGGGAAACCCCAAAAGTAAGGTCATGCAGTACTAGGGCGGAAGGTAACCCCTCTTATTTCCCAAGGGAAATACAGCCTTTGTCCCCCGTATCAAGGGCCCTTTTTCAGAAATGATCAGGTGAATATCTGAACACACCATTTTGAAGCAATATAAAAGAAATAAAGTTTGATTTTAATTCATAAATTTTCCCGGGAACTGACACATTACCCCCAAAAAATTGGGGGGTAATGTTCATGTTGCCAACACACACGGATAAGACATATCAGTGAATTTTTATTAATTTTTTTTAATTGAGTAAAAGGGATCTGTGCTTCAAATAAAAAATTTAAAAACAATAGCGGGGAGAAGGGGATTTAAATGCCCCGTAAAGCACAGTGGGGAAAAATTGGGGGGAATTAATGCCCCTTAGATGTCCTTGATTTCTTTAGAGAAAAGGGCCCATGAAGGGTTTTTTCATCCCCCTATCCCACTTGTCTTTCTTGATTGATCCACCTCTGGTGGACTCTAACCCCTTTTCCTTTCCAAGGAAATATTATTCTAAAACTTGGGTGTCGCTATGGCTTCCTCTCTCTCCTGCCCTTGTAATCTTTACATGGAATGAACATAAAATGGATAAAATCCGACGGGGTTTGTTGGGAAAGACACAATGCAACAGTTAGGTTTTTTTTAAATTAAAGTTTTTTTCCCTAACACAGTGGGCTTTCATCAAGTACAGAAAATTGTAGAAGCAAAGATACTTGAAGACGAAGTAATCAGTCCATCAACCCCTAAATTTTTGAGGTGTCAGTCCCTCAGTCGGAGAAGAGCATTAGTTCCATTATTAAGACACAATATGGAGATGAAGAGACAGAATGGGACTGATTACAACGTCTTCAAGTATCATCTGCCTTCTATCAACTTTTTCTGTAACTTGACTGAAAGAAGGCCTACTGAGTAGGCGAAACTTTTTCATAATAAAGATACCTAACTGTTTGCATATGTAGTCTTACCTAACAACCTTTCGTAATTTATACCATTTAATGTTCAATCTGTCAGACACTGCACCACCAAGGTACTTGGTACAGAACTGGCAAATAATCACTTTCGACAACTACCACTCGTGAAGCGGCTGGATTTGAGAGGACCTGACCTTTCAACATCTGAGTTTCTTATCTCTGCCTAGTGGCCTACTTACGTCTCAACCTCTTTGGCGCTATAAAAAGTCCATTCTGTCACTTCATCTCCATATTGTTTCATACTATGGAACAATGCTCTTCTCAGACTGAGGGACTGACCACCTCAAAACTTTAAGGGTTGATGACTGAATTACCTCGTCTTCCAAGTATCTCTGCTTCTATCAACTTTTCAGTACTTGCTGAAGAAGCTACTGTGTAGGCGAAACGTTTCATAATAAGATACCTATAACGTTGCATATGTGTCTTACCTAACAACCTGTCGGTATTTTTATACCATTTTAATGTTCAATCTGTCAGACACGCAACACAATGTATCTTGGTACAGACCAGCAATCAACTTCGACAACTTCCACTAGTGAGAGCGCTTGTATTTGATAGGGACCTACCTTTCAACATCTGAGTTCTTACCTCTCCTAGTGGCCTACGTCTCACCTCTTGTGCGCTATAAAAGCTCCCATTCTGTCACTATCATCTCCAATTTGTTTCATAACAATGAACAATGCTCTTCTCCAGACTGAGGGACTGACCCCTCAAACTTTAAAGGTGATGGACTGATTACATCGTCTTTCAAGTATCTTCTAGCTTCTATCAACTTTATTTCTGTACATGACTGAAGAAGCCTAACTGAGAAGGCGAAACGTTTCATAATAAAGATACCTAACTGTTGCATATGTGTCTACCTAATAACCTGTCGGTATTTTATACCATTTTAATGTTTCAGCATTCTGTCAGACACTGCAACACGATGTATCTTGGTACAGACCTGCAATCAAACTTCGACAACTTCCACTAGTGAGAGCGGCTGGATTTGAAGAGGGACATGACCTTGTTCAACATCTGAGATCTTACACTATCCTAGTGGGCCTACTTACCTCACCTCTTGCGCTAATAAAAAGCTCCGAATCTGTCACTCTTCAACACCATATTGTTTCACACTATGGAACAATGCTCTTCTCTAGACTGAGGGACTGACCACCTCAAAAACTTTAAGTGTGAAGGATGATTACATCGACTTCAAGTACCTTCTGCTTCTATCAACATTTCTGTACTTGACTGAAGAAGCCTACGTGTAGGCGAAACGTTTTCATAATAAAGATTACCTAACTGTTGCCATATGTAGTCTTACCTAAACAACCTGTCGGTATTTTATACCATTTTAATGTCAATCTGTCAGACACTGCAACACAAGGGTATCTTGGTACAGACCTGCAATCAACTCGATCAACTCCACTATGAGAGAGGCTGGATTTGAGAGGGACCTGACCTTTCATTCAACATCTGAGTTCTTACCTCCCTAGTGCCTACGTCTCACCTCTTGGCGCAATAAAAAGCTCCATTCTGTCACTGTCACCACCATATGTTTTCATACTATGGAACAATGCACTTCTCCAGACTGATGGACTTGACCACCCAAACATTAAGGGTGATGGACTGATTACATCGTCTTCAAGTATCTCTGCTTCTATCAACTTTTCTGTACTTGACTGAAGAAGCCTACTGTGAAGGCGAAACGTTACTAATAAGATACTAACTGTTGCATATGTGTCTTACCAAACAACCTGACGGTATTTTAGCTACCATTTTAAATGTACAATCTGTCAGACAACTGCAACACATGTATCTGGTACAGACCTGCAATCACTTCGACAACTTCCACTGAGTGAGAAGGGCAGGATTTGAAGGGACCTGACCATTCAACATCTGAGTTCCTTCCCTCTCCTATGGCCTTACGTCTCACCTCTAGGCGCTATAAAAAGCTCCATTCTGTCACTGACAACTCCATATTGTTTCATACTATGTAACAATGCCTCTTCTCCGACTGAGGACTGCCAACCTCAAAACTTTAAGGGTGATGGACCTGATTACATCGCTTCAAGTATCTTCTGCTTCTATCAACATTTCTGTACTTGACTGAAGAAGCCTACTGTGTAGGCGAAACGTTTCGATAATAAAGATACCTAACTGTTTGCATAAGGTCTTACCTAACAACCTGTCGGTATTTTTATACCTATTAATGTTCAATCTGTCAGACCTGCAACACAAGGGTATCTTTGGTACAGACCTGCAAGCAGCTTCGACAACTTCCACTAGTGAGAGCGTTGAATTGGAGAGGGACCTGACCTTTCAACATCAGAGTTCTTACCTCTCCTAGTGGCCTACGTCTCACCTCTTGGCGCTATAAAAATGCTCCAAATCTGTCACTTCATCTCCATTATTGTTTCATACTATGGAACAATGGCTCTTCTCCAGACTGAGGGACTGCCACCTCAAAACAATAAAGGGAGATGACTTGATTACATCGTCTTCAAGTATCTTCTGCTTCATTCACTTTTTCTGTACATGACTGAAGAAGCCTACTTGTGTAGCGACACGTTGTCATAATAAAGATACCTACCTGTTGCATATGTTGTCTACCTTTACATGGTTACTTCGAGACTGTTCTTTCTTCTTCCTAACCCACGGATGTGCAACCTTCACTCGGCTCCGCATTGATGACATCTTTGCTCTGTGGCCTCATGACCCAGTCTTCTCCAACTTTTCTTGAAGCTCTTTAACAATCTTGCCCTTCATTAAGTTAAAGCTGAATGGGAATCAATTCCTTACATCCTTTCCTTGATGTCCATTGTCCACCGCTTCAATACAGGTTTTTTTTTTCCTTTTCCGTTTACCGTAAACCTATGCACATGTGCATGTTATAAATTAACACATGTGGCAAACCCCCCATTCCTTAGGGTAAATCTTAATTGAGGAAACTTTTCGCCACACAGTGCTTCATCAGTCCATACCTAGGAAGAAACTTGAAGAACAGAGGAGAATGAGGTAATCAGTCCTCAACCTTGAGTCGAATGGTTCAGGTCAACAAGGTTGAGGGACTGATTACCTCAATCTCCTCCCTGTTCAAGTTTATCCTATGTAATGGACTGATGAAGCCACTGTGTGGCGAAACGTTTCCTCAATAAAGATACCCAAGAGTTGCACATGGACTAATTTATCAACAAGTCGGTTTCTCATAATCAATCATCTACAAACAGTGGTCAATGTACATTCACACTGTTCCTATTTATATGCTTCCTGTCAAGAAAAGTGTTCTTATCTCCCTCATTCTCCGTGCGCCTCCTCATCTTTATCCTCATTTCCATTCCACATGAATTTCCACTCTTCATAATTCGTTCTCCCTTCTTGGCTACCCTATCCCATTTCATAGACTCTGCCCTCTCACGTGCTAAACGCAATTTCTTCTCCTCGACTAAACTCCTCAAACTCATTGGAACTCTTCTATCCTCTGCATTCCCTACAATTTCCGGTCTTTCTAACTCACAAATTCTCTCCGTCCCTTAGACATCCAAACTTACCTTCCGCCAGACTAAACTAACCACTCTTCGCACTAATCTCGTTCATATACCTCTCCTCCCTCTACAGATGTTCCTGGTGGTCCTACTCTATTTCTTGCTTCCTCCTGTCCTCTTCAATACCTTCGGAGAAACTGTCGATCTCTTTCTGACAGACGTCGGGAGCACCAAAATATAGTGTTAGGCTTGCCGACACTGAACAAATGCTCTTTTCCTGTCACGTCAGAGATCATAGCCATCCTATTGACCTGGTCTTCTGCTAAAACTGTCTCCCTACTTTTCCAACTCGAACAGTCGCCGTTTAGGTTGAATCCTCTCTTATACACAACTTTCCTTTGTATGAACCTTAGCCCTGGCTTTCGTCTCTGTATAGATGCCTTCCTCTCCTCCCACTACATTGTACAATGCACCAAACTTCAGAAACACCCGTGACTTAACCTGAATCCTCATTTTTTTTTTCCGTCTTCTCTTCTTCTTCTTCTTCTTCTTCTTCTTCCTTCTTCTCTTCATTTCTTCTTCTTTTTCTTCTTCTTCTTCGTCTTCTTCTTCTTCTTCTTCTTCTTCTTCCTCACAATCCTTACTCCTCTGGGTTGCTTTCTCTCACCTTCTCGTGTTTCTGTTCCTTCTTGTTTTATTTTATTTCAACCACTTCCCTTCCTTCCCCCTTTCACACGCACCTACGGTGCGGCCTTGCTCTTCCCTCTGTGGGTTTCTTAGCTCTCTTGCAGTGCTCACCCTTCCCTTTGTATTTGACTGCTCGTCCTTTCCTTATTTTCCGCACTTCTAACCTCTACCACTACTACAACCTCTTCTTCTTCGACTACAACTACAACTACTGATGAAATTAAGACACATGTTCGGCGGTCTGGTTGTCTTTGTTTGTGACGTTTTCGCCATCCCATTGGCTGCTGGATGGCGAAACGTCTACGGGTGGGGGGATGCCCGGGTGTTTGTGCATGTGTCATTTCATCCTTTCGGTATTATATAAAATACTTGTACTTACTACTACTACTACTACCACCACCTCTTCCTGCCAATATATAGCCGTCCTGCTCCACCTCTGTTAGTGTGACTTTGTCAATGGTCCAAGTCGGACCGAAACGTCGTCGTAAGCTTCTCTCTTTTATGTGTGGGTTATTTGTGTATCGTTCCAGTCCACGGAATTGTGCCTTTTTGTTATTATATTAATTAATGAGGTTAGAGGAGGCGTTGTTTGAGTGATGGTGTTGGCAGCAGTGTCGGGGGTGTCGGCTTTAAGGCGGAGATTAATGCTACATTTTAGCTGGGAAATGCTGCATCTAGCCGATGAATGTTACTTCTGATGGGCAAATGTAAGGAATAAGCACTGCAATAAGCCTACTGGCCCATACCAAGTAGGTCTAACTCACACTCACTCATGTATTTGTCTTGTAATTGCCAGGCACCATAAACACATCATATATCAAAGTCCTCACTACGAAACGGAGCCCCACATTTCTAACTTCCACAGTGGGCGTCTACACCATCCCCTGTGGATGCTGTCCCAAGAAATATGTAGGCGAAACAGGCAGAGATCTTTCGGTCCGCTTGAACGAGCATCGAAATGCCGGTAACAGAGACGACTTAAGGTACGCCTGTGTCCTCCACAGAGACTCCACGGGACATTGATATGAACTTGTGATGAGCACAACGCTCTCCCGAACAAGACGCTTAGACGCCGAGACGTTCTGGAAGCCCTCGAAAATCTCGGGGGGCACCGGGGGGGGGGTCGCCATAGAACATAACACTGGAATCTACAAAATTTGCAAAACATTAGCATACATGATACTCAACCTGGCAAAGAACCTACCTAACAACGAAGGAGTAATGTGATCTCATCGTCTACCCGTCCTCATTCCAATATGGCATTCTTCAGGTTGAAAATGTGACACATGTGCAACATCTGCATATTTTTATTGTAGACGTTTCGCCATCCAATAGCTTTAACAATGAACATCAAAATGGTATAAATACCGACAGGTTGGTAGGTAAGACACATAGGCAACAGTTAGGCAACTTTATTCCGAAACGTTTCGCCTACCCAAGGGTGATGGACTGATTACATCGTCTTCACATCTCTACTGTTCCTGCCTACTTTCTGTATTCGACTGAAGAAGCCTACTGTGTAGGCGAAACGTTTCGGAATAAAGTTGCCTAACTGTTGCCTATGTGTCTTACCTACCAGCTTTAACAATACAAATTCATGGACATGATTTGAAGACAGGACTATATACAAAAAATGAGGTAATGAGTCCCTCAGCCTTGGAGTTGGTGAGAAGAGCACCGTAGTCGTGAAAATAACCAGATGCGCACATGTGTCTAATTACCATCTTGTCGGTATCGTATATCATTCATGCATTACTAGGGAGTTTGTTTCAATCATCCACGACTCTATTACCAAACCAGTGATTTTCTATACCATTTCTAAATCAAAATTATCCCAACTTAAACCCATTGCGGCGAGTTCTGTCTCCATTAGATATTTTAACGTGTTATTTACATCCCCCTTTATTTATTACTGGTTTCCATTTATACACCTCAATCATATCCCTCCTAATTCTACGACTTCCTAGAGAGTGCAGATTCAGGACCCTCAGTCCCTCGTAGGAAAGATTTCTGATACATGGAATCAACTTTGTCATCCTTGATAAATTAGACACATGTGCAACACTTGGATATCTTGAAGCCACACAGTGGCTTCATCAGTCCATACAGAGGAGAAAGGTGAAGAACAGGAGGAGTTTGAGGTAATCAGTCCTTCAGCCTTGAGTCTATGTAATGAGTCCATCAATCTTTTCAAGACCGATGGACTGATAAGTGAGACACATGTGTAACAGTTAGGAATCTTTATTCCAAAACATTTCGCCTTATTGTCAAGCCGTTATTGTTCGTAACGGCTTGACAAAGCTCCTGGAGAGCGAAACGTAGCCACAATAAAATGTCACATTAGTTGCACTTGTGTCCTTTTACCTAAGATTATTTAATTTATAAGTGTCAGGGCTATTTTCTTTTCCAAGGCTGAGAACTTTGCATCTGTCTACACTGGTTTAGAAAGACACGTGACCTTGATTAAGGTCCCAGGACCGAAACGTTCTCTAATAAATATGTCCTGGTGTTTTCTTACGTGTTTGTCTAAACCAATTAGTCGGTATCTGTTACCGAGGTTCATAACATTTGTCTACATTAAACCGCATCTTCCAACTACAATTAACAAACAAATGCTGATACATTTAGCTTACAAATGCCACAATTATCAAATGAATGCTATTCCTTCCGTCATGTCGTTCACATATACCAGAAACAGCACAGGTCCTAGGACTGACCCCTGTGGAACCCCGCTCATCACAGGCGCCCCCTGACATATCATCACTTACCATAACTCGCTGATCCCTTCCCGTCAGGTATTCTTAAGGTTACAAATGTTGCAATAAACATGTGTACGCTTTGCTGTGATAATTAAAAACCACTTAGACCTCACTTTAGCTGACACCAACCAATCAGTGCTCGATATATCTTTAGAGGACTAATTAGAACACGTCACCTCTGACGAGTGACAACCAGTGCTCACGACAACCCTTCAGATAATTTTGTTATTTAACTCCTCTCATCTGAAGTCTTTTTAGTGTTATGAGACAAATATGGGACAGGATGAAGTTGGAGCCATCTGTGAGCCAGCGATATCATCTGAGTAACTTTCTCTCTCTCTCTCTCTCTCTCTCTCTCTCTCTCTCTCTCTCTCCTCTCTCTCTCTCTCTCTCTCTCTCTCTCTCTTACTCTCCCTCTCTCACACACACTCTCTCACTCATTTAAATGCAAGGAGAGTGAGAGAAGAGTCTATTCATGAAAAAACTAAGAGTTCTCAACTCTCGTGTGATTAAGCTCTCTTGACATTCTAATTCCTCTGATCAAGAGCCCTTTTTCCCCTCTCCCCCCTTGTAAGGGGAGGAGGGGGAGAGGGGAAAATTATAAACACGTTGAGATATTTCACTTCGAGCCAAAAAAAAAAGCAATTGACGTCATTTCTCTCAGGTTACAGGAGCCACTGGCGGCAGACGGAGGATCGAGCCTTCACCAGGTCTTGCTCCGAATGACCCACACTGGTTTAGCGCTGCACATGAGTTAAACGAAACTAGATTAAACCTCTGTGATGCCCAGAGGTGGAAAATACCAGGAGAATGATGCCCCTGGGTCAGGATATTGATGCCCCCGTAGTGTGCTGAGAGCACTGCGGCACTACGGACGTTAAAGGACACTGGGGTTGGGCCACTGGAACACTACAGACGTTAAGGACATTGGGGTAGGGGCCCTGAAACAGTACGGACGTTAAGGACCCTGGGGTTGGGCCACTGGAACACTACAGACGTTAAGGACATTGGGGTAGGGGCCCTGAAACAGTACGGACGTTAAGGGCCCTGGTGTTGGGCCACTGGAACACTACAGACGTTAAGGACATTGGGGTAGGGGCCCTGAAACCGTACGGACGTTAAAGGACACTGGGGTTGGGCCACTGGAACACTACAGACGTTAAGGACATTGGGGTAGGGGCCCTGAAATAGTACGGATGTTAAAGACCCTGGGGTTGGGCCACTGGAACACTACGGACGTTAAGGACATTGGGGTAGGGCTAATGTAATACTACGGACATTAAGGACACTTTGGGTAGGGGCCCTGGAACAGTACAGACATTAAGGACCGACAAAGCCTCTAGTAGCGATACGTGTCTTGGGGAAGCCTGGGGAAGCCTGGGGAAGCCTGGGGAAGCCTGGGGAAGCCTGGGGAAGCCTGGGGTAGCCTGGGGAAGCCTGGGGAAGCCTGGGGAAGCCTGGGGAAGCCTGGGAAAGTCTGGGGAAGCCTGGGGAAGCCTGGGGAAGCCTGGGGAAGCCTGAGGAAGCCTATGGAAGCCTGGGGAAAAACAAGAAAGCTTGGGGAAGCCTGAAAAAAAACATGGGAAAGCCTAGGGTAGCTTGGGAAAGCCTGAAGTAGCCTGAGGAAGCCTGGAAAAGACTAGGGAAGCCTGGGGAAGCCTGGGGAAGCCTATGGAAGCCTGGGGAAGCCTAGTAATCTGGCACCATCCGTTAATTCTTATCTTCACTTCTGAAACATTTATCAATTTTCCAGCAACTGATTGATGGTAGAGAGAGAGAGAGAGAGAGAGAGAGAGAGAGAGAGAGAGAGAGAGAGAGAGAGAGAGAGAGAGAGAGAGAGAGAGAGAGAGAGAGAGAGAGAGAGCATGCGGGTATTATATTCAGAATGAGATATTAGTTAATAATTCATGACATTGACATATTCCCTTCCACCTCCTCCCCCCCCCTCTCTCTCTCCTCTCCCTTCCTCTGTCTCTCTCCCTCTCTTTCTCCCTCTCGCTCCCTCTCTTTCTCGCTCCCTCTCTTTCTCGCTCCCTCTCTTTCTCCCTCTCTTTCTCACTCTCGCTCCCTCTCTTTCTCGCTTCCTCTCTTTCTCTTTCTCCCTCTATCTCACTGACTCTCCCTCTCTCCGTGTCTCCCTGTCTCCCTGTCTCCCTCCCTCCCTCTCTCCCTCTCTCCCTCTCTCCCTCTCCCTTCCTCTGTCTCGCTCACTCTCTTTCTCTTTCTCCCTCTATCTCACTGACTCTCCCTCTCTCCCTGTCTCCCTCTCTCCCTCCCTCCCTCAGGTTACTTCAGACAATTGTTCAATAATAAGCTACAAAGTCAATGTTTCAGTAACAATTAAACACATAAACCATAATATAAAACTTTGACTGAAGTTTTAACAAAGTTGAAAAATTAATTTAGCCACAAAAATGAAGTTACTATTTTGATTGTGATCAATTGTTGTTTTTTGTTAAGTTTACCCTCGACGCTGCTGGACTGTCCTTGACTGTCCTTGGCTGTCTGTCCTTGACTGTCCTTGACTGTCCTTGACTGTCTGTCCTTGACTGTCTGTCCTTGACTGTCCTTGACTGTCCTTGACTGTCCTTGGCTGTCCTTGACTGTCTGTCCTTGACTGTCTGTCCTTGACTGTCCTTGACTGTCCTTGACTGTCTGTCCTTGACTGTCTGTCCTTGACTGTCTGTCCTTGACTGTCCTTGACTGTCCTTGACTGTCCTTGGCTGTCCTTGACTGTCTGTCCTTGACTGTCTGTCCTTGACTGTCCTTGACTGTCCTTGACTGTCTGTCCTTGACTGTCTGTCCTTGACTGTCTGTCCTTGACTGTCTGTCCTTGACTGTCTGTCCTTGACTGTCTCACCTAGATAGTACACACGGTAGTCCCAGATTTAGAGGGAAGTGAACAGTTCCTAGCTGATAGTATAGGTAGGTGTGGACTATCAAGTCCACTGTTGTCTGTACTCCCACGTGCTCCCATATACTCTATAACACTCCCATGTACTCCCATATACTCTATAACACTCCCATGTACTCCCATGTACGGTGAGTCCTTCAGAGTTTTTTTTTTTTGCAGTGTAAAGTGAATGTAGGTCTGGTGTGTTGGCTGTGAACTTGCTTAGTTAATGGGGTTTAAAGCCTATCTACTACACGAGGGTTGTGGAAAATACTGTATATTTTCCGGAAATACGGTAATTTATAGGTAAATAGATGCCCTATATTGTATTTAATAAAAGTGTATTTTTAAAAGAAGGGACAGTCGCCATTTTGTTGTTTGAATTGAACAGAACGTTAGTGTAATGGGAAGAATTTTTCGTGCTCTAGAGGTTAAAATTGGGCTGACACCTCTCAAATAGGAGGCGAAATTTTTGGATGTGCATTCCTGCATAACTTGAGATATCAGGCGACAGGACAGGACAACTCCAGGAACCTCAGATAAGCTGTCTAAATTATGTTTAATTTCTGGCCAGTAAATTCTTCATAAATGTAGGCAAAAGGGGGGATCCTGTACATGACACATTAATCTCCAGTCAAATTGATGAGTGTTATGATTAAGATATATTCTCCTTCTGTTATGTATATGTGTTTATATATAATCATTTTTCAATTTAATATACAGTCCACAAGACTCAAGAAATCGTAATGACACGATTGCAAATAAACCATACCCCCGGCCGGGATTGAACCCGCGGTCATAGAGTCTCAAAACTCCAGCCCGTCGCGTTAGCCACTAGACCAGCTAGCCACAATAAGATTCATCCAACTAGGTATATTTCTACACCATAGGAAAGTTAGCACAGGCACGTCTGTGACCACAAATGCAAGTTTTTACAGACGAATCTCCAGCTAGCGTGGCCGTGACGAACTCTAGCTCAAGTCCCTTCACTGCCGTCAACATGAGACTGGAGTTTTGAGACTCTATGACCGCGGGTTCAATCCCGGCCGGGGGTATGGTTTATACAGTCCACAAATTTATATATTTACCAGCATTCCTGGTGATGTATTTTTCATTTGTAATTAATAGGTCCAGAGCAACTTGTGGATATGGCAGAGGTAGGTATCGAAGGGGGACATTTTTTTGCGACCTAGGTGTCCCAAATTCCTACTTGTCTAACTGATAAATAATAATTATCTTTGTTCATTTACTGTTATGTAAATAGTGATACATCCAAGTAAATGCAATTTTCCACAAGGGTCATTAAGGCTGCATGTCACCTGTTCACCACCAGTCAAGTATACTTTAATACCTAAAATGGTGATTAAACTCTCAGTGTACATACACTGAGAGATACAACTGAGAGATACACACACAGACATTATATACCTCTCAGTGTATATACTCAAATATAGATCTTTCAGTGTATATACGCAGATATAGACCTCTCAGTGTATATACGCAGCTATAGATCTCTCAGTGTATATACACAGATATAGATCTCTCAGTGTATATACACAGATATAGATCTCTCAGTGTATATACACAGATATAGATCTCTCAGTGTATATACACAGATATAGATCTCTCAGTGTATATACACAGATATAGATCTCTCAGTGTATATACACAGATATAGACCTCTCAGTGTATATACACAGATATAGATCTCTCAGTGTATATACACAGATATAGATCTCTCAGTGTATATACACAGATATAGATCTCTCAGTGTATATACACAGATATAGATCTCTCAGTGTATATACACAGATATAGATCTCCCAGTGTATTATACACAGATATAGATCTCTCAGTGTATATACACAGATATAGATCTCTCAGTGTATATACAATATAGATCTCTCAGTGTATATACACAGATATAGACTCTCAGTGTATATACACAGATATAGACCTCTCAGTGTATATACACAGATATAGACCTCTCAGTGTATATACACAGATATAGATCTCTCAGTGTATATACACAGATATAGATCTCTCAGTGTATATACACAGATATAGATCTCTCAGTGTATATACACAGATATAGATCTCTCAGTGTATATACACAGATTATAGATCTCTCAGTGTATATACACAGATATAGATCTCTCAGTGTATATACACAGATATAGATCTCTCAGTGTATATACACAGATATAGATCCTCTCAGTGTATATACACGATATAGATCTCTCGGTGTATATACACAGTTTATAGATCTCTCAGTGTATATACACAGATATAGATCTCTCAGTGTATATACACAGATATAGATCTCTCAGTGTATATACACAGATATAGATCTCTCAGTGTATATACACAGATATAGATCTCTCAGTGTATATACACAGATATAGATCTCTCAGTGTATATACACAGATATAGACCTCTCAGTGTATATCCCACAGATATAGATCTCTCAGTGTATATACACAGATATAGATCTCTCAGTGTATAGACACAGATATAGATCTCTCAGTGTATATACACAGATATAGACCTCTCAGTGTATATTACACAGATATAGATCTCTCAGTGTATATACACAGATATAGATCTCTCAGTGTATATACACAGATATAGATCTCTCAGTGTATATACACAGATATAGATCTCTCAGTGTATATACACAGATATAGACCTCTCAGTGTATATAGACAGGTATAGACCTCTCAGTGTATATACACAGGTATAGACCTCTCAGTGTATATACACAGATATAGACCTCTCAGTGTATATACACAGGTATAGACCTCTCAGTGTATATACACAGGTATAGACCTCTCAGTGTATATACACAGAGACAAACACTTTAACAGCCATAACCAGAGAACATAGCACCAGTAACCATCACATTACTGTGGTAATCTCACTTAATTGACTTCTCAGTTTTTCCACCAAACTCTCGCTTTAAAAGCCTTAATTACACTAATGTTTTTTTTTTTTTTTTTTGGGGGGGGGGGCATGAAATGTTACATTAATAGCACTTCTTTTAGTGGGAGGGGTGGTGGGAGTGGGAGAGGAAAGGTGGGATGGAAGGATTGACTGGATGAGAATGGTTGTGGTCTCGTAGCCCCTCAAGGAAGGTTCCTTCATGTTGGTGAGGGGCTCTTGATTTAGGGAATTGGATCTGTGCTCCAGTTCCCCGAATTAAGCCTGAATACCTTCCACATCCCCCCCTCCAGGCGCTGTATAATCCTCCGGGTTTAGCGCTTCCCCCTTGATAATAATAATAATAATAATGTGGTCTCGTAGAGAAGGTGGGAGGTTTGTGTACTCACCTAATTGTACTCACCTAATTGTGGTTGTAGGGGTCGAGACTCAGCTCCTGGCCCCGCCTCTTCACTGATCGCTACTGGATCCTCTCTCTCTCTGCTTCCTGAGCTTTGTCATACCTCTTCTTAAAACTATGTATGGTTCCTGCCTCCACTACTTCACTTGCTAGGCTATTCCACTTCCTGACGACTCTATGACTGAAGAAATACTTCCTAACGTCCCTGTGACTCGTATGAGTCTTCAGCTTCCAGTTGTGACCCCTTGTCCCTGTGTCCCCTCACTGGAACATCCTATCTCTGTCCACCTTGTCTATTCCCCGCAGTATCTTGTATGTCGTTATCATGTCTCCCCTGACCCTTCTGTCCTCCAGTGTCGTCAGTCCGATTTCCCTTAACCTTTCCTCGTACGACATTCCCCTGAGCTCTGGGACTAGCCTTGTTGCAAACCTTTGTACTTTCTCTAACTTCTTGACGTGCTTGACCAGGTGTGGGTTCCAGACTGGTGCTGCATACTCCAGTATGGGCCTAACATACACAGTGTACAGTGTCTTGAACGATTCCTTATTAAGGTATCGGAACGCTATTCTCAGGTTTGCCAGGCGCCTGTATGCTGCAGCAGTTATTTGGTTGATGTGTGCCTCCGGTGATGTGCTCGGTGTTATGGTCACCCCAAGGTCTTTCTCCCTGAGTGAGGTCTGTAGTCTTTGTCCACCTAGCCTATACTCTGTCTGCGGTCTTCTTTGCCCCTCCCCAATCTTCATGACTTTGCATTTGGCTGGATTGAATTCGAGAAGCCAGTTACTGGACCACATGTCCAGCCTGTCCAGGTCTCTTTGCAGTCCTGCCTCATCCTCGTGTTGTGTGTGTGTGTGTGTGTGTGTGTGTGTGTGTGTGTGTGTGTGTGTGTGTGTGTGTGTGTGTGTGTGTGTGTGTGTGTGTGTGTGTGTGTGTGTGTGTGTGTATTTGTGTGTGTGTGTGTGTGTGTGTGTGTGTGTGTGTGCGTGCGTGTGTGTGTGTGTGTGTGTATACTCACCTAATTGTACTCGCCTAATTGTGGTTGCAGGGGTCGATTCATAGCTCTTGGCCCCCGCCTCTTCACTGGCCGCCACTAGGTCCACTCTCTCCCTGCTCCATGAGCTTTATCATACCTCTTATTAAAGCTGTATATGACACCTGCCTCCACTACCTCACTTCCAGACTATTCCACTTCCTGACAACTCTATGACTGAAGAAATACTTCCTAACATCCCTGTGACTCATCTGAATCTTCAGCTTCCAATTGTGACCCCTTGTTGCTGTGTCCCATCTCTGGAACATCCTGTCTCTGTCCACCTTGTCAGTTCCTCTCAGTATTTTATATGTCGTTATTATGACTCCCCTCTCTCTCCTGTCCTTCAGTGTCGTCAGGTCGAGTTCTCTTAACCTTTTCTCGTAGGACATGCCCCTCAGCTCCGGGAGTCTCATTGCAAACCTTAGCACTTTCTCTAGTTTCCTGACGTGCTTGGCCAGGTGAGGGTTCCAAACTGGAGCTGCATACTCCAATATGGGCCTGACGTACACGATGTACAGGGTCCTGAACGACTCCTTACTGAGATGTCGGAATGCTGTTCTTAAGTTCGCTTATCGTCCATATGCTGCAGCAGTTACTTGGTTGATGGTCGCCTCAGGAGATGTGCTCGGTATTATACACACTCCAAGATCTCTTAGCTTGAATGAGGTTTGCAGTCTTTTGCCCCCTAGACTGTACTATGTCTGCGGTCTTCTTTGCTCTTCCCCGATCTTCATGACTGCACTTGGTGGGGTTGAACTCCAGGAGCCAGTTATTGGACCAGGCCTGTAGCCTGTCCAGATTTCTCTGTAGTCCTGCCTTATCCTCCTCCGACTGAATTCTCCTCATTAATTTCACATCGTCTTCAAGCAGGAGCACTTCTGAGTCTATTCCTTCCGTCATGTCATTCACAAATACCAGGAACAGCACCGGTCCTAGGACTGACCCCTGTGGAACACCGCTCTTCACAGACGCCCACTCTGACACCTCATCACATACCATGATTCTCTGCTGCCTTCCCGTCTGGTATTCTCTGATCCATTACAGCACCTTCCTTGTTATACCTGCCTGGTCCCTCAGCTTTTGCACTAGTCTCTTGTGTGTAACTGTGTCAAAAGTCTTCTTACAGTCCAAGAAAATACAGTCCACCCTCTCTCTCTCTCTCTCTCTCTCTCTCTCTCTCTCTCGTCTTACTGCTGTCACCTTGTCATAGAAGTCTAGTAGTTTCGTGGCACAGGATTTTCCGTCTCCGAATCCTTGCTGGTTGTCGTTTATAATCTCATTCCTTTTAGGTGCTCCACCACTCTTCTCTTGATAATCTTCTCCATGACTTTGCAAACTATACATGTCAGTGATATTGGTCTGTAGTTTAATGCTGTGTGTCTGTTCTCCTTTTTTTTTTAAATTAGGACAACATTTGCTGCCTTCCATACCTCAGGAAGTCACCCTGTTTCGATAGATGTGTTAAAGATTGTTGTTAGTGGTACACACAGTGCCTCTGCTCCCTCTCTCAGGACCCATGGAGAGATGTTATCTGGCCCCATCCCCTTTGAGGTATCTAGCTCACTCAGCAGACTCTTCACCTCCTCCTCGGTTGTATGTATAGTGTCCAGCACTTGTTGGTGTACCCCACCTCTCTGTCTTTCCGGAGTCCTTTCTGTCTCCACTATGAATACTTCTTTGAATCTCATGGTAAGCTCCTCACAAACTTCAAGGTCGTTTATTGTAAACTCCCCTCCTTCCGCCCTCAGCCTGATTACCTGGTCTTTGATTATTGTTTTCCTCCTGATGTGGTTGTACAACAGCCTTGGGTCAGATCTGGCTTTCAATGCTATGTCATTCTCATATTGCCTTTGGACCTCCCTCTTTACCCATGCGTATTCGTTTCTGATTCTTCGGCTAATCTCTTTATTTTCCTGGGTCCTTTGTCTTCTATACTTTTTCCATTCTCTAGCTCAGTTTTGGCCTGTTTACACCTTTGGGTGAACCAAGGGCTCGTTCTGGTATTCTTAATTATTTTTGTTGCCCTTAGGTACGAACATCTCTGCCTCCTTGCATTTTGTTGTCACATATTCCACCATTTCATTTACTGTTTTTCTCACCAGTTCTCTTTCCTGCTGCACCTCATACAGGAAATTCCTCGTGCCTGTGTAGTCCCCTCTTTTATAGTTTGGCTTCTCCCGTCCCACACGTGTTGCTTCACTCTCCACTTTTAACTCTACTGTGTGTGTGTGTGTGTGTGTGTGTGTGTGTGTGTGTGTGTGCGTGATAGGGGAGGGATAGAGGGATGTGGGGGACGACTGAATGGGAGGAGGGCGGAAGGGGGAAGGGTGTTGTATCTAGGAATGCAAAGTGAACGGTTGGAAGAGGAGGAATAAATTGGAAACACAGGCACAGGTAAGAGGAAAGTGTCAGAATAATCCTCCGGAAAGTCAACACTGCTATTTGCAACGTAACTGATCTGCAACGTAATTTATTTTCAACGAAATTCATCTGCAACATAAATTATTCAAGACTAACTACGGAATTTACACCATCGTCAGACGCCTCACAGAATTAATTATTAAAAAAAAAAAATAGATCTAAACTTATGGAAAAACCTCAGATATAAGTTCAAATAGAAAAATCAATGTAGAAAGTTTAATATGGAAAGTTCAAACACTTACCAGAAAGCAACTTGCCTCTGAGATCGCATTATAACCGAGGTCTGCTGGATCTGTACAGTGTACACTGGGATCAGTTCCTTCGTATTGTATCGACTAGACGACACAGTATGTGAACTGTCGCGTATGATTTGGTTTGTATATACACCGAGGCGTGTATGTCTTTCAGTGTATATACACTGAGATGTGTATGTCTTTCAGTGTATATACACCGAGATGTGTATGTCTTTCAGTGTATATACACCGAGATGTGTATGTCTTTCAGTGTATATACACTGAGATGTGTATGTCTTTCAGTGTATATACACTGAGATGTGTATGTCTTTCAGTGTATATACACCGAGATGTGTATGTCTTTCAGTGTATATACACTGAGATGTGTATGTCTTTCAGTGTATATACACCGAGGCGTGTATGTCTTTCAGTGTATATACACTGAGATGTGTATGTCTTTCAGTGTATATACACCGAGATGTGTATGTCTTTCAGTGTATATACACCGAGATGTGTATGTCTTTCAGTGTATATACACCGAGAGTTTATTCTAAATCCAGTTTTCAAGAGATTTGAATACTTCTGACTGGTGGTAAAGAAGCGACCAGCAGCCTTAATAACCTTTAGAGTTGCTGACTGTCATTAAGGTCAATCAGCCAATCAGAAGCGCTTAGTAGGGAAGGTCAGAGTCATTGAGATCTGGAGGAGGTGACAGTTCCCTCCAGACTCACTTTATCTCGAGTGATGGGATCTTGCAGGAGGCAGTGATCATTAAACTTAGACGTTCAGAGTTGCTACAGTGGAATCAGTATGACACTGCCAATTATAAAAGGTGGACCAAGAAGGAAGAAGAAGAAGAAGAAGAAGAAGAAGAAGAAGAAGAAGAAGAAGAAGAAGAAGAAGAAGAAGAAGAAGAAGAAGAAGAAGAAGAAGAAGAAGAAAAGACTTTCCCACGCTATTTACAACGGAGAGATGGAGGATCGAACCTTCAACACTCCTGGTGCTCAGTAACCCCACGCGGGTTTAGCACATCAAACACATAATAATGTACACCGGTGGAAGGTGTTCAGTCCTTCAGCACTGATGGAAGGTGTTCAGTCCCTCAGCATTGATGGAAGGTGTTCAGTCCCTCAGCAATGATGTAGGGTGTTCAGTCCCTCAGCATTGATGTAAGGTGTTCAGTCCCTCAGCATTGATGTAAGGTGTTCAGTCCCTCAGCATTGATGTAGGGTGTTCAGTCCCTCAGCACTGATGTAAGGTGTTCAGTCCCTCAGCATTGATGTAGGGTGTTCAGTCCCTCAGCATTGATGTAAGGTGTTCAGTCCCTCAGCATTGATGGAAGGTGTTCAGTCCCTCAGCATTGATGTAAGGTGTTCAGTCCCTCAGCATTGATGGAAGGCGTTCAGTCCCTCAGCATTGATGTAGGGTGTTCAGTCCCTCAGCATTGATGTAAGGTGTTCAGTCCCTCAGCATTGATGTAAGGTGTTCAGTCCCTCAGCATTGATGTAAGGTGTTCAGTCCCTCAGCATTGATGTAGGGCGTTCAGTCCCTCAGCATTGATGTAAGGTGTTCAGTCCCTCAGTATTGATGTAAGGTGTTCAGTCCCTCAGCATTGATGTAGGGTGTTCAGTCCCTCAGCATTGATGTAAGGTGTTCAGTCCCTCAGCATTGATGTAGGGTGTTCAGTCCCTCAGCACTGATGTAAGGTGTTCAGTCCCTAAGCATTGATGTAAGGTGTTCAGTCCCTCAGCACTGATGTAAGGTGTTCAGTCCCTCAGCATTGATGGAAGGTGTTCAGTCCCTCAGCATTGATGTAAGGTGTTCAGTCCCTCAGCATTGATGTAAGGTGTTCAGTCCCTCAGCATTGATGTAGGGTATTCAGTCCCTTAGCATTGATGTAAGGTGTTCAGTCCCTCAGCATTAATGTAAGGTGTTCAGTCCCTCAGCATTGATGGAACGTGTTCAGTCCCTCAGCATTGATGTAAGGTGTTCAGTCCCTCAGCATTGATGTAAGGTGTTCAGTCCCTCAGCATTGATGTAAGGTGTTCAGTCCCTCAGCATTGATGTAAGGTGTCCAGTCGGTCTGCACTCAGTTACCTAGGTGGTGTACATGTGTCTTGTTCATCAACTTGTCGGTATTGTATACCATGTATACCATAAGTACCAGCTAAGAGTCACCACAGGTATTTTCTGACAACATTCCCTGCCTGGCCAGTGAGAGATGACCTCTGGTAAACACACGTTGGACGCCCCAACTTCTCCAACACCATTACAAAACCTAAAAGCTATCTTACAAAGGTTTCAACCCCTTACCGGAGTGCATTCAGATCCTGTTATACGGTTATATCACCAGATCCCAGATTTTATGACACATAAATGTTTGACTAATATCACAAGCGACTCCACCATGCTAAGTGTTGGCACGCATTCGTTCCCTCCCTCTGTCTCTCTCTCTCTCTCTCTCTCTCTCTCTCTCTCTCTCTCTCTCTCTCTCTCTCTCTCTCTCTCTCTCTCTCTCCCTCTCTCGACTATTAACTAGCCATTATAACTTTTGCAACTTTCAAGAGCATCAGGATAGGGCCAGGTATTGCTTCCTCACTTTCAATCTCTCACAAGAATCAAGGAGCAGTGATGGAAAATCGACTTTAAGAAAGGGTTTTCGGAACTGAAGGTAAATGTGTATTAGCGAAGGATGGTAGACAGTGAAGCAAAGACGCTTTATGAAGCACAATAATAATAATAATAATAATAATAATAATAATAATAATAATAATAATAATAATAATAATAATAATAATAACCACCACAGGCCTTGTTAACGCATCAAAAAAATCAGTATCAAGTTTGCTACCTAAAATGTTATGGATGTCTCCAACACAAACATGTTTTTCCTGTCTTGTTCACTGAAGCGATGACGGTAGCGAGGGCAGGTCTGTGTAACCCTTTATTGTTCCATAATAATGATCAGTCTTTCATGCCCCTACGTTTCGCCCTTCCCAGGAGTCACACACACTCGTGATTTTCCAGTTGTGAGATGTGCTGCATGATCAGTGGGATTTTAACAATCTCGATTTGTTCATTGTGGCACAAAATTCCGACAAGTTGATGATTTAGACACATGTACAACAGCTGGGTATCTTTACTGATACCAAGCTGTTGGCTTCTACAGTCAAATACACAGGTAACAGGTGCAGTAGTGAAATGAATATGTAATCAGTCCATCAACCTTGGAGAAAAGCATTAGAGGTGGTCAGTCCCTCAGCCTGGAGAAGAGTTCAGCCAAAATCGTCAGGAACGATGTGAAGCTGAGACACGAGAACGTAGTCTTAAATACAGTCGCAGGTGAGTTAGAAGATCTCAGTGACGTTTTAGGGGACAAGACACATGTGCAACGATTTGGTATGCTTATTTCCGAAACGTTCCGCCTGCACAAGAGACTTCTTCGGTCGAATACAGAGGTGTAAGTTTATTCAGGTATACACAAATACAGTTACATAAATTATCATACATAGCAGCATATGTGTAGAGAACCTGGGATAACCCAAAAAAAAGTCAGTCAAAGTGACTTATTTCCACTGGGGTCCTAAAACTGGATAGGTGACTAAAACTGGATAGAGAGCAGAAGCAGTGAGGATGATGTGGTCAGTCCATCCTTGAAGTAAAAGGAGTTTTAAGGCTGTCAGTCCCTCAAGGCCTTCGGACTGCTTACCTCAAACTACCTTTAAACTTCTACTCTCCTGGATTACAAATATCCCTGTATTCGACTGAAGAATCCTGCAGCACAGGCGAAACGTTTGGTCAATAAAATTACACGTTTCTTACTGGGACCACGTTTCGCTCCGTGTACAGTGATTTATTGTCAGGTTGGTGGTGTGGCTGGTGGGTGAAGTGTCTGAGTGAGGTGACCCAGCCAGCAGTGACATGTCGTGCAGTGAGGTGCTGCTTCACCCGTCACTGTTTTCATGTTCGTCTGCCACTGTTCACCTGTCAGTGTTGTCATGTTCACCTCCCACTGTTGACATGTTCACCTCCCACTGTTGACATGTTCACCTGCAAGTGTTGTCATGTTCACCTCCCACTGTTGACATGTTCACCTGCAAGTGTTGTCATGTTCACCTCCCACTGTTGACATGTTCACCTGCAAGTGTTGACATGTTCACCTCCCACTGTTAACATGTTCACCTGCAAGTGTTGACATGTTCACCTCCCACTGTTGACATGTTCACCTGCAAGTGTTGTCATGTTCACCTCCCACTGTTGACATGTTCACCTGCAAGTGTTGTCATGTTCACCTCTCACTGTTGACATGTTCACCTGCAAGTGTTGACATGTTCACCTCCCACTGTTGACATGTTCACCTGCAAGTGTTGACATGTTCACCTCCCACTGTTGACATGTTTCACTGCAAGTGTTGACATGTTCACCTCCACTTTTTGACATGTTCACCTGCAAGTGTTGTCATGTTCACCTCCCACTGTTGACATGTTCACCTGCAAGTCTTGACATGTTCACCTCCCACTGTTGACATGTTCACCTGCAAGTGTTGTCATGTTCACCTCCCACTGTTGACATGTTCACTGTAAGCAAGTCATCATTGTACTGGCCTCGCCTATTTATTCATGAAGGGGTCGAGGCACCGCTCACACTTATATTCCAAACATCTTTCTTCAGCATTTACGTTTCTGTTTCCATAAATTTTCGAGTGCACATTCTCTCTCTCTCTCTCTCTCTCTCTCTCTCTCTCTCTCTCTCTCTCCTCTCTCTCTCTCTCTCTCTCTTCTCTCTGTCTTCTGCTCTGTCTGTCTCTGTTCTGTGTCTGTTTCTGTCTCTGTTTCTGTCTCTGTCTCTCTCTCTCTCATACCAGTTAAGAGAAGGTCGGCTGTATTGACCTTTCCTGTTCCCGGAATGCGTTTATTAGTGTATGTGTGTGTGTGTGTGTGTGTGTGTGTGTGTGTGTGTGTGTGTGTGTGTGTGTGTGTTGTGTGTGTTGTGTGTCCGAGTGCGCGCGCTCAGAGATCGTAGCTGCTACCAGTTGCACACACACACATACACACACACACACACACACACACACACACACACACACACACACACACACACACACACGTTCAAGAATCGTTCAAGACACTGTACACCATGTACGTCAGGCCCATACTGGAGTATGCAGCACCAGTTTGGAACCCAATCCTGGCTAAGGACACCAACAAATTACTAAAGGCGCAAAAGTTTGCAACAAGACTAGTCCCAGAGCTATGGGGTATGTCGTACGAGGAGAGGTTAAGGGAAACTCGACCTGACGACACTGAAGGACAGGAGGGATAGGGGACACATGATAACGACATATAAAATACTGGGGGGAATTGACAAGGTGGACAAAGACAGGATATTCCAGAGATGGGACACAGAAACAAGGGGTCACAGTTGGAAGCTGAAGACTCAGATGAGTCACAGGGATGTTAGGAAGTATTTATTCAATCATAGAGTTGTCAGAAAGTGGAATAGTCTGGAAAGTGATGTAGTGGAGGCAGGATCTATACATAGCTTTAAGAAGAGGTATGACGAATCTCATGGAGCAGGGAGAGAGTGGACCTCTTAGCGACCAGTGAAGAGGCCGGGCCAGGAGCTATGAATCGTCCCCTGCAACCATAAATGAATACACATCATTAACTCATACAAAACGGTGACCACAATCTCAGAAAACAGTGAATACCATCACAGAAAACGGTAATCACAGTAACATAAACCAGTGACCACAAACACAGAAAACGGTGACCAGAAACACAGAAAACAGTGACCAAAAACAAAACGGTGACCACAATCACAGAAATCGGTGACCACAAACAAAAGAGCATAAAAATAAATCCAGGGAACATGTTACAATTATCGGGTCAAAAGATAAAAATGTAATTACAAACGAGACCACAGAAAACGGTATGTAGAAAAAGGTTCAAAGAAAACAGTGTCTGCAAACGATACTGTAGAAAACGATGTTTACGAACTGTGTTTTTAACACATTTGACATTTAAGAACATAAGAACATAAGAAAGGAGGAACACTGCAGCAGGCCTGTTGGCCCATACTAGGCAGGTCCTTTACAATTCATCCCACTAACAAACATTTGACCTACCCAATTTTCAATGCTACCCAAGAAATAAGCTCTGATGTGCAAGTCCCACTCAAATCCAACCCATCCCACTCATGTATTTATCCAACCTAAATTTGAAACTACCCAAAGTCCTAGCCTCAATAACCCAACTAGGTAGACTGTTCCACTCATCAACTACCCTATTTCCAAACCAATACTTTCCTATGTCCTTTCTAAATCTAAACTTATCTAATTTAAATCCATTACTGCGGGTTCTCTCTTGGGGAGATATCCTCAAGACCTTGTTAATATCCCCTTTATTAATACCTATCTTCCACTTATACACTTCGATCAGGTCTCCCCTCATTCTTCTTCTAACAAGTGAATGTAACTTAAGAGTCTTCAATCTTTCTTCATAAGGGAAAATTTCTAATGCTATGTATTAGTTTAGTCATCCTACGCTGAATGTTTTCTAACGAATTTATGTCCATTCTGTAATATGGAGACCAGAATTGAGCTGCATAATCTAGGTGAGGCCTTACTAATGATGTATAAAGCTGCAGTATGACCTCTGGACTTCTGTTGCTTACACTTCTTGATATAAATCCCAGTAATCTATTTGCCTTATTACGTACGCTTAGGCATTGCTGTCTTGGTTTAAGGTTGCTGCTTACCATAACCCCTAAGTCCTTTTCGCAATCTGTATGGCTAAGTTCTACATTATTTAACTTATAAGTGCTAGGGTTATAGACACTCCCGAGCTTCAGAACCTACTCCCGAGCTTCAGAACCACACTCCCGAGCTTCAGAACCACACTCCCGAGCTTCAGAACCATCACCCTTAAAGTCGTAGAATTTGAGGTTGTCAGTCCCTCGGCCTGGAGAAGTTCAGTTCCATAGTCAGGAACTATTTAACAATTTCGTTAGCGTTACTAACAATACAAACAACTATAACACTGTAATCCATAAATAACTACACTGTATGTTACTTTCTAAACAACTACACTGTATGTTACTTTATAAACAACTACACTGTATGTTACTTTATAAACAACTACACTGTATGTTACTTTCTAAACAACAACACTGTATGTTACTGTATAAACAACAACAACACTGTATGTTACTTTCTAAACAACAACACTGTATGTTACTTTATAAACAACTACACTGTATGTTACTTTATAAACAACTACACTGTATGTTACTTTATAAACAACTACACTGTATGTTACTTTATAAACAACTACACTGTATGTTACTTTATAAACAACAACAACACTGTATGTTACTGTATAAAAAACAACAACACTGTATGTTACTGTATAAACAACAACAACAACACTGTATGTTACTGTATAAACAACAACAACACTGTATGTTACTGTATAAACAACAACAACAACACTGTATGTTACTGTATAAACAATAACAACACTGTATGTTACTGTATAAACAACAACAACACTGTATGTTACTTTTATAAACAATAACAACACTGTATGTTACTGTATAAACAACAACAACACTGTATGTTACTGTATAAACAACAACAACACTGTATGTTACTGTATAAACAACAACAACACTGTATGTTACTGTATAAACAACAACAACACTGTATGTTACTGTATAAACAACAACAACACTGTATGTTACTGTATAAACAACAACAACACTGTATGTTACTGTATAAACAACAACAACACTATATGTTACTGTATAAACAACAGCAACACTGCATGGAAATTTAAACACATATGCAGTATAATGTGATCCTTTATTGACTACGTTTCGCCCACACATCACGAAAAAAATTGTGTCTGTTTCGAAGTGAGTGTCGGTATTTTATACCATTTATTTCCATCGTGTCAAACACTGCAGTAGAAATGGATCCTTCACACAGAGAATACCTGGACCTTCTTCTAAAAGCTTACTCACTTCGAAACAGACACAATTTTCTTCGTGTATAAACAACAACAACAACACTGTATGTTACTATATAAACAACAACAACACTGTATGTTACTGTATAAACAACAACAACACTGTATGTTACTGTATAAACAACAACAACACTGTATGTTACTGTATAAACAATAACACTGTATGTTACTGTATAAACAACAGCAACACTGTATGTTACTGTATAAACAACAACAACACTGTATGTTACTGTATAAACAACAACAACACTGTATGTTACTATATAAACAACAGCAACACTGTATGTTACTGTATAAACAACAACAACAACACTGTATGTTACTGTATAAACAACAACAACAACACTGTATGTTACTGTATAAACAATAACAACACTGAATGTTACTGTATAAACAACAACAACAACAACACTGTATGTTACTGTATAAACAACAACACTGTATGCTACTGTATAAACAACAGCAACACTGTATGTTACTGTATAAACAACAGCAACACTGTATGTTACTGTATAAACAATAACAACACTGTATGTTACTGTATAAACAACAACACTGTATGCTACTGTATAAACAACAACAACAACACTGTATGTTACTCTATAAACTACAGCAACACTGTATGTTACTGTATAAACAACAACAACACTGTATGTTACTGTATAAACAATAACAACACTGAATGTTACTGTATAAACAACAACAACAACAACACTGTATGTTACTGTATAAACAACAACAACACTGTATGCTACTGTATAAACAACAGCAACACTGTATGTTACTGTATAAACAACAGCAACACTGTATGTTACTGTATAAACAATAACAACACTGTATGTTACTGTATAAACAACAACACTGTATGCTACTGTATAAACAACAACAACAACACTGTATGTTACTCTATAAACTACAGCAACACTGTATGTTACTGTATAAACAACAACAACACTGTATGTTACTGTATAAACAACAACAACACTGTATGTTACTGTATGATAAATTAGACACATGTGTAACTCTTGGGTATCTTTATTGAGGAAACGTTTCGCCACACAGTGGCTTCATCAGTCCATACAAAGGAAAATCTTGAACAGGAGGAGAATGAGGTAATCAGTCCCTCAACCTTGAGTCGATGTGGTCAGTCCATCAGTCTTGAATAGAATACGGCATACGTGCTGAGAAGGAGCTTATAAACCGTTGGCAGGAGAGGTGCAGAAGTCATAGGTCGTGTAACATTTGTTTAATGTTGAAGTAGGTCGTGCCCAAGAATTAGGCAAGCGAAGAATTCCCAAGTATTAAGATCCCAAGAAGTTGCAGTGTCTGACAGGTTTGTAGATGAATGGTTCAGAGAACCGACATGTTGATAAATTAGACACATGTGTAACTCTTGGGTATCTTTATTGAGGAAACGTTTCGCCACACAGTGGCTTCATCAGTCAATACAAAGGAGAATCTTGAAGAACAGGAGGAGAATGAGGTAATCAGTCCCTCAACCTTGAGTCGATGTGGTCAGTCCATCAATCTTGAATAGAATACGGCATCTACAAACCTGTCAGACACTGCAACTTCTTTGGATCTTAATACTTGGGAATTCTTCGCTTGCCTAATTCTTGGGCACGACCTACTTCAACATTAAACAAATGTTACACGACCTATGACTTCTGCACCTTTCCTGCCAACGGTTTATAAGCTCCTTCTCAGCACGTATGCCGTATTCTATTCAAGATTGATGGACTGACCACATCGACTCAAGGTTGAGGGACTGATTACCTCATTCTCCTCCTGTTCTTCAAGATTCTCCTTTGTATGGACTGATGAAGCCACTGTGTGGCGAAACGTTTCCTCAATAAAGATACCCAAGAGTTACACATGTGTCTAATTTATCAACATGTCGGTTCTCTGAACCATTCATCTACAAACATGTTACTGTATAAACAACAACAACAACAACACTGTATGTTACTGTATAAACAGCAACAACACTGTATGCTACTGTATAAACAACAGCAACACTGTATGTTACTGTATAAACAACAGCAACACTGTATGTTACTGTATAAACAACAACAACACTGTATGTTACTGTATAAACAACAACAACACTGTATGTTACTGTATAAACAACAACAACACTGTATGTTATTGTATAAACAATAACAACACTGTATGTTACTGTATAAACAACAACAACACTGTATGTTACTGTATAAACAACAACAACAACACTGTATGTTACTCTATAAACAACAGCAACACTGTATGTTACTGTATAAACAACAACAACACTGTATGTTACTGTATAAAACAACAACAACACTGTATGTTACTGTATAAACAACAACAACACTGTATGTTACTGTATAAACAACAACAACAACAACACTGTATGTTACTGTATAAACAACAACAACAACAACACTGTATGTTACTGTATAAACAACAACAACAACAACACTGTATGTTACTGTATAAACAATAACAACACTGATGGAATCCCTATGTAAGAATTCCAACAACTTCCGGTCTGGTCTAATTACCAATTAACCACTAATGATTTACTAATTGCCCCCCCACACTCCCTGATGGGGCTCACAAGTCCTCCCCCCGTTAATTTCTAAACTATTCTATATATCTCGTCATTCACCCATTGTTTTCCTCCCCAGCAGGTGCAAATAGATCACGCTGGAGTTAGGTACGAGATAGATAAAGCTAGCAGATTATAGATGATCTATAATGCTAGACTTGACGCTGTGATATGTATATTTTTACATGCACAGGTTACAGAAGTAACTGAGAGGATTTTTTTGTACAAATCTGCTCAGTGAGTGGACACGGTATCAAGGGACACGGTATCAAGGGACACGGTATCAAGGGACACGGTATCAAGGGACACGGTATCACAGGACACAGTATCAAGGGACACAGTATCAAGGGACACGGTATCAAGAGACACGGTATCAAGGGACACGGTATCAAGGGACACGGTATCAAGGGGCACGGTATCAAGGGACACGGTATCAAGGGACACGGTATCAAGGGACACGGTATCAAGGGACACGGTATCAAGGGACACGGTATCACAGGACACAGTATCAAGGGACACAGTATCAAGGGACACGGTATCAAGAGACACGGTATCAAGGGACACGGCATCAAGGGACACGGTATCAAGGGACACGGCATCAAGGGACACGGTATCAAGGGACACGGTATCACAGGACACAGTATCAAGGGACACAGTATCAAGGGACACAGTATCAAGGGACACGGTATCAAGGGAAACAGTATCAAGGGACACGGTATCAAGGGACACGGTATCAAGGGAAACAGTATCAAGGGACACGGTATCAAGGGACACGGTATCAAGGGACAGGGTATCAAGGGACACGGTATCAAGGGACACGGTATCAAGGGACACGGTATCACAGGACACAGTATCAAGGGACACAGTATCAAGGGACACGGTATCAAGAGACACGGTATCAAGGGACACGGCATCAAGGGACACGGTATCAAGGGACACGATATCAAGGGACACGGTATCAAGGGACACAGTATTAAGGAACACGGTAACAAAGAACACGACATTTTAATGCTATGTGGTAACACAGCAATAAGCTACTATATCTTAATGCTATGTTCCTACCTTTGAAGTGTCAGGAATAAACGAGATTTCTGTCGAGATTATTACACAGAAAGATGGCGACGGAGGGAGGAGCAGCGGAACTGCTGTCCTTATGGTACCCGTCCCTATACTCGTATATATTTATATACTGGCTCCCTTACCTTCGTACGCTAAGTGTGTGTGTGGCTAGTTCATGGTCCAAGTCGGATCGAAACGTCGTCATAAGTCGTTTCTGTCCCCTGTGTGCGGGGTTGTGTATGCTCCACCGTCATTTAGAAACAACACCACATAAATCATTGAGCTTCTCTGACTGCAGGTAGCTGTGGTCAGCTCCCCCTGGCTGCTCTCTCACTCTCTGCCAACAACCACAGCATAATTGACCCATTACTTCTCCTTCACTCCTGTTATTCTCTCTCTCTCTCTCTCTCTCTCTCTCTCTCTCTCTCTCTCTCTCTCTCTTCCACACTGTGCTAACCATAACATCGTAATCCCCTTAATTACAACCCCAAATCCCAGCCCTGAAAGGTGACTTACACTTTTCTTGTCATATAATTTTGTGCCTCATTAAACCGGCACACACTGTTACCACAACTGGGCTAACTTCCTCAGCAACGCTGTTACCACAACTGGGTTAACTTCCTCAGCAACGCTGTTACCACAACTGGGTTAACTTCCTCAGCAACGCTTTTACCACAACTGGGCTAACTTCCTCAGCAACTCTGTTACTACAACTGGGTTAACTTCCTCAGCAACGCTGTTACCACAACTGGGTTAACTTCCTCAGCTACACTGTTACCACAGTGTCCTGAAGAGACGAGGCTGTGGAGGACAGTATCCTGAAGAGATGAGGCTGTGGAGGACAGTGCCTTGAAGATACGAGGCTGTGGAGGACAGTGCCTTGAAGATACGAGGCTGTGGAGGACAGTGTCCTGAAGAGACGAGGCTGTGGAGGACAGTATCCTGAAAAGACGAGGCTGTGGAGGACAGTGCCCTGAGGAGACAAGGCTGTGGAGGACAGTGCACTGAAGAGACGAGGCTGTGGAGGACAGTGCCTTGAAGAGACGAGGCTGTGGAGGACAGTGCCTTGAAGAGACGAGGCTGTGGAGGACAGTGTCCTGAAGAGACGAGGCTGTGGAGGACAGTATCCTGAAGAGACGAGGCTGTGGAGGACAGCGCCCTAAGGAGACAAGGCTGTGGAGGACAGTGCCCTGAAGAGACGAGGCTGTGGAGAACAGTGCCTTGAAGAGACGAGGCTGTGGAGGACAGTGCCTTGAAGAGACGAGGCTGTGGAGGACAGTGCCTTGAAGAGACGAGGCTGTGGAGGCCAGTATCCTGAAGAGACGAGACTGTGGAGGACAGTATCCTGAAGAGATGAGGCTGTGGAGGACAGTGCCCTGAAGAGACGAGGCTGTGGAGGACAGTGCCTTGAAGAGACGAGGCTGTGGAGGACAGTGCCCTGAAGAGACGAGACTGTGGAGGACAGTGCCTTGAAGAGACGAGGCTGTGGAGGACAGTGCCCTGAAGAGACGAGGCTGTGGAGGACAGTATCCTGAAAAGACGAGGCTGTGGAGGACAGTGCCCTGAGGAGACAAGGCTGTGGAGGACAGTGCCCTGAAGAGACGAAGCTGTGGAGGACAGTGCCTTGAAGAGACGAGGCTGTGGAGGACAGTGCCTTGAAGAGACGAGGCTGTGGAGGACAGTGTCCTGAAGAGACGAGGCTGTGGAGGACAGTATCCTGAAGAGACGAGGATGTGGAGGACAGTGCCTTGAAGAGACGAAGCTGTAGAGGACAGTGCCTTGAAGAGACGAGGCTGTGGAGGACAGTGTCAGTAGACGAGGCTGTGGAAGACAGTGCCCTGAAGAGACGAGGCTGTGGAGGACAGTGCCCTGAAGAGACGAAGCTGTAGAGGACAGTGCCTTGAAGAGACGAGGCTGTGGAGGACAGTGTCAGTAGACGAGGCTGTGGAAGACAGTGCCCTGAAGAGACGAGGCTGTGGAGGACAGTGTCAATAGACGAGGCTGGAGGACAGTGCCTTGAAGAGACGAGGCTGTGGAGGACAGTATCCTGAAGAGACGAGGCTGTGGAGGACAGTATCCTGAAGAGATGAGGCTGTGGAGGACAGTGCCCTGAAGAGACGAGGCTGTGGAGGACAGTGCCTTGAAGAGACGAGGCTGTGGAGGACAGTGTCCTGAAGAGACGAGGCTGTGGAGGACAGTGCCTTGAAGAGATGAGGCTGTGGAGGACAGTGCCCTGAAGAGACGAGGCTGTGGAGGACAGTATCCTGAAAAGACGAGGCTGTAGAGGACAGTGCCCTAAGGAGACAAGGCTGTGGAGGACAGTGCCCTGAAGAGACGAAGCTGTGGAGGACAGTGCCCTGAAGAGACGAGGCTGTGGAGGACAGTGCCTTGAAGAGACGAGGCTGTGGAGGACAGTGTTCTGAAGAGACGAGGCTGTGGAGGACAGTGCCTTGAAGAGACGAGGCTGTGGAGGACAGTGCCTTGAAGAGACGAGGCTGTGGAGGACAGTGTTCTGAAGAGACGAGGCTGTGGAGGACAGTGCCTTGAAGAGACGAGGCTGTGGAGGACAGTGCCTTGAAGAGACGAGGCTGTGGAGGACAGTGTCCTGAAGAGACGAGGCTGTGGAGGACAGTATCCTGAAGAGACGAGGCTGTGGAGGACAGTGCCTTGAAGAGACGAGGCTGTGGAGGGCAGTGCCTTGAAGAGACGAGGCTGTGGAGGACAGTGCCCTGAAGAGACGAAGCTGTGGAGGACAGTGCCTTGAAGAGACGAGGCTGTGGAGGACAGTGTCAATAGACCAGGCTGTGGAGGACAGTGCCCTGAAGAGACGAGGCTGTGGAGGACAGTTCCTTGAAGAGATGAGGCTGTGGAAGACAGTGCCCTGAAGAGACGAGGCTGTGGAGGACAGTATCCTGAAAAGACGAGGCTGTGGAGGACAGTGCCCTGAGGAGACAAGGCTGTGGAGGACAGTGCCCTGAAGAGACGAAGCTGTGGAGGACAGTGCCCTGAAGAGACGAGGCTGTGGAGGACAGTGCCTTGAAGAGATGAGGCTGTGGAGGACAGTGCCCTGAAGAGACGAGGTTGTGGAGGACAGTGTCCTGAAGAGACGAGGCTGTGGAGGACAGTATCCTGAAGAGACGAGGCTGTGGAGGACAGTGCCTTGAAGAGACGAGGCTGTGGAGGGCAGTGCCTTGAAGAGACGAGGCTGTGGAGGACAGTGCCCTGAAGAGACGAAGCTGTGGAGGACAGTGCCTTGAAGAGACGAGGCTGTGGAGGACAGTGTCAATAGACGAGGCTGTGGAAGACAGTGCCCTGAAGAGACGAAGCTGTGGAGGACAGTGTCAATAGACGAGGCTGGAGGACAGTGCCTTGAAGGGACGAGGCTGTGGAGGACAGTGCCCAATCTGACAATAAAATCCTTCAGCCAGAATTATTATTTTAAAAAGTCACGAGAACAGTGCCGCCTCTCCTGGGTGATGTCATGGAAAAGTAGAGCAGTAATTCCTTTTCCACATCTGCGTCCCTAATGCACCGCTGGAAACATCAGCAGCTGTGACTGGAAGCCAGTTAGCACTGGCGGAATTGCATTGCAGATTGCAATAAAGGGGTCCCGTCCATGCATTGGAACAATTGAGTTTGTGGTACCTCTCACGTGCTGGGACAATTGAGTTGCTGGTTCCTCTTACTTACTGGAACAATTGAGCTGCTGATTCCTCTCATGTACTGGAACAATCAATTTGCTGGTTGATGGTGGTAGAAAGGTTGAAGGTTGAACATTGTACCACCAGAAGTGAACACGTGAACACTATTTTTTACCCCAAATTATGTAATATTATTTTACGGAGTTCCCGTTAATGTGTAATGTAATTAAATTCTGATGAATGAATTGTGTAGGTGATGAAAATGAGAGAGAGAGAGAGAGAGAGAGAGAGAGAGAGAGAGAGAGAGAGAGAGAGAGAGAGAGAGAGAGAGAGAGAGAGAGAGAGAGAGAGAGAGAGAGAGAGAGAGAGAGAGAGAGAGAGAGAGTATAAGCTGTAGAATATATGAAGGTATCTTACTTATGAAAATAAGATACCTAATATATTGGGTAAATACCCTAATTTTGCTTGCAACGGATAAGACAATTTGGGATATATACCCAGATGTATTCCTGTTAACCTTTTCGAGGCGTAGTGCATAGGCCTATTGTGTATGGATATGCTCACGTCCATCCACAGGATGGATATAAACCAGCCGCTTAGTCGGCAAAATCTAAATCAAACGGCCTCTGTGTTAGATACTAGACATAGCTGCTTGGTGCTGGTCAGAGGCAGGTAGCTCACTAGTACCGCTGCCAGTTCACAACCGAAGGACCTGGGTTCAATATCAGACGGGTGGAGATTGATGTGTAAGTCGGCTTATACATACTCTCTATTTGACTGAAGAAACCTGCTTTACAGGCGAAACGTTTCGGATGGAGTTACGGCAAGCTCCAGCTTATAATTCAAGCTTGCGAAATAAGCTTCAAAGTGCTAGTGTGTCTATCGCTTAACGTAATTTACGGGACTGAGAAGTCCGCTCAACAATTCTCTCTTGGTAAGCCACTGTTTACTATTGCCACGAAATTCAGTACTGAATAACAAAAATTGCACTAGTGTTGTTGCTGTTGCAATCTGCAACATCACGGCATGTGTTTTGTCAGGTGTTGATCATCAGCTGTTAGTTCTCGTGGCAAGAAACACCTGGTGGCGGGTGATTGGTGAGTTGGTTAATGGGGGTTTAAAGTCTATCTACTGCACGAGGGTTCATTAAGGCTGCCATGTCACCTGATCAACACCAGTCAAGAATACTTTAATATCTAAAATGGGAACTAAAGGAAACTCTCATTGTATATACGCCTCTCGGTGTATATACACAGAGATATACACCACTCAGTGAATATATACAGATATATAGTCAGTGTATATCTCCTGCTTAATGTGGTGCTATAGTCGGTGGTGTCTGCTACTTCAGATGTGAGATAAAAGTACTAGTTAATTCTATAGCGGGTTTACCGTTAGTTTACTGGTCCGTGGACCTCTGGTTTACTGGTCCGTGGACCTTTGGTTTACTGGTCCGTGGACCTCTGGTTTACTGGTCTGACTGGTCCATCAGTCTCTCATCATTGATTTCTATAACCTTGTTATTGCTGTATGTGTGTGTGTGTGTGTGTGTGTGTGTGTGTGTGTGTGTGTGTGTGTGTGTGTGTGACATTAAGGTGTCTTAATGTCAGTGAAAGGCTCTTGATCTGAGGACTTGGAGACACCTCCTCCCTTCCTAGAATTAAACCTGTCTGCCTCCCTACCTACTCTCTACCCCTTCCCCAGGACGCTGCACGACCCTGACGGCTTTAGCGCTCCTCCACCACCATAACATCCGTGAGCTAATGAAAAAAAAAAAAACTTGACAAGAAAGGCATCAAAGATCACTTTTCGCCTCACAGAAGAGCGAAATGTCGATGTTGTGAATTTCTCGCTGGCGAGTGAAGGTAGACACTCCACCTTAGCAGCCAGTGAGGTAGATACACACTCTACCTTAGCAGTCAGTGAGGTAGACACATAGTCTACCCTGGGAGTCAGTAGACACACTCTATACCCTAGCAGCTAGGTTTCTCCCTCTTAGCTACCCGTTAAGGACCCATGGGGAGATGTTGTCCGGTCCCATCGCCTTTGAGGTATCAAGGTCATTTAGCAGCTTCTTCACCTCCTCCTCGGTTGTTCGTATGTCATCCAACACTTGGTGGTATATTCTCTCTTGATGTTCCCTTCTGTGCTGACTTCCAACAGCCCTTCCTGTCTCTACTGTAAAAACTTCCTTAAATCTCCTCACATACCTCCTGATCATTTCTTGTGAGTTCTCCCCCTTCTGTCCTTAATCTGATCACCTGGTCTTTGACTGTTGTCTTCCTCCTGATGTGGCTATACAACAGTTTCGGGTCAGTCTTGATTTTCGATGCTATGTCATTTTCATACTGTCGCTGGGCCTCCCTCCTTACTTGTCCGTACTCGTTCCTGGCTCTGTGTGTGTGTGTGTGTGTGTGTGTGTGTGTGTGTGTGTGTGTGTGTGTGTGTGTGTGTGTGTGTGTGTGTGTGTGTGTGTGTGTATGTGTGTGTGTGTGTGTGTGTGTGTGTGTGTGTGTGTATGTGTGTGTATGTGTGTACTAGGTCTGCAGGTTGGTAGACAGAATCCTAGACAAGGTTGTTAAGGTCCTTAGAGAAGGAGCAGAGATGCTGTGCGTGCCTCTAACCACAATCTTCAACACATCCCTTGAAACTGGGCAACTACCTGAGAAATGGAAGACAACAAATGCAGTCCCAATATTTAAGAAAGGAAACAGAAACGAGGCGCTAAACTACAGACCTGTGTTTCTGACATGTATTGTGTGCAAAGTCATGGAGAAGATTATCAGGAGGAGAGTGGTCGAACACCTGGAATGGAACAAGATTATAAATGAAAACCAGCATGGGTTCATGGAAGGCAAATCTTGTATCACAAACCTCCTGGAGTTTTATGACAAGGTAACAGAAGTAAGACAAGAGAGAGAGGGGTGGGTTGATTGCGTTTTCCTAGACTGCAGGAAGGCCTTTGACACAGTTCCCCACAAGAGATTAGTGCAGAAGCTGGAGGGTCAGGCGCATGTAACAGGGAGGGCACTGCAATGGATCAGGAAATACCTGACAGGGAGGCAGAAACGAGTCATGGTACGTGAAGAGGTATCACAGTGGGCGCCTGTGACGAGCGGGGTCCCACAGGGGTCAGTTCTAGGACCAGTGCTATTTTTGATATATGCGAACGACATGATGGAAGGAATAGACTCTGAAGTGTCCCTATTCGCAGATGATGTGAAGTTGATGAGAAGAATTAAATCGGATGAGGATGAGGCAGGACTGCAAAGAGACCTGGACAGGCTGGACATGTGGTCCAGAAACTGGCTTCTCGAATTCAATCCTGCCAAATGCAAAGTCATGAAGATCAGGGAGGGGCAAAGAAGACCGCAGACAGAGTATAGGCTAGGTGGACAAAGACTACAGACCTCACTCAGGGAGAAAGACCTCGGGGTGACCATAACACCGAGCACGTGACCGGAGGCACACATCAACCAATTAACTGTTGCAGCATACGGGGGCCCGGCAAACCTGAGAATAGCGTTCCGATACCTTAATAAGGAATCGTTCAAGACACTGTACACTGTGTATGTTAGGCCCGTACTGGAGTAAGCAGCATCAGTCTGGAACCCCACACCTGGTGAAGCACGTCAAGAAGTTAGAGAAAGTACAAAGGTTTGCAACAAGGCTAGTCCCAGAGCTCAGGGGAATGTCGTACGAGGAAAGGTTGAGGGAAATCGGACTGACGACACTGGAGGACAGAAGGGTCAGGGGAGACACGATAATGACATACAAGATACTGCGGGGAATAGACAAGGTGGACAGAGATAGGATGTTCCAGAGAGGGGACACAGGGACAAGGGGTCACAACTGGAAGCTGAAGACTCAGACGAGTTACAGGGACGTTAGGAAGTATTTCTTCAGTTATAGAGTTGTCAGCAAGTGGAATAGCCTAGCAAGTGAAGTAGTGAAGCCAGGAACCATACATAGTTTTAAGAAAAGGTATGATCAAGCTCAGGAAGCAGAGAGAGACAGGACCTAGTAGCAATCAGTGAAGAGGCGGGGCCAGGAGCTGAGTCTCGACCCCTGCAACCACAATTAGGTGAGTACACACACACACACACACACACACACACACACAAACACACGTCTACAACAGGAAACGGGATTAGCTTGCCATTTGTACTTTATCTCTCCTCTCAGGTAAAGAACACGTACAGGACAGGTGATGGACAGGTAAATGAGAGATAAAGGACAAGTGAAAGACTCTCAGAGGACAGATGAGTGACAGGAGAGACACGAAAAGAAAATTGGAGTGGAGGATCTTCCAGCTTCAGCTGCGATCTGTGTCCAGTACCGAGAGTCTCGTGTCTTGGCTGGCATCATGCTTGAGGGTGCCCCTCTTGGAGCTTCTGTACCCAGGGTATGCAGTATCCCGGGGCATGCAGCATCCCGGGGCATGCAGCATCCCGGAGCATGCATCATCCCTGGGCATGTACCAACCCAGGGCATGCAGCATCCCAGGGCATCCAGCATCCCAGGTCGTGTAAACTAATTAAACTTTACAAGACTTCCTTTTGTTGTTGTTGTTGCTTGAGGTTTATCCGAGAGAGAGAGAGAGAGAGAGAGAGAGAGAGAGAGAGAGAGAGAGAGAGAGAGAGAGAGAGAGAGAGAGAGGAGAGAGAGAGAGAGAAGAGAGAGAGAGAGAGAGAGAGAGAGAGAGAGAGAGAGAGAGAGAGAGAGAGAGAGAGGAGAGAGAGAGAGAGAGAGGAGAGAGAGAGAGAGAGAGAGAGAGAGAAAGAGAGGAACAATGATCAAAAATTATCCGTGGCGGCCCTGACGCAGTTGGAAGTATAATGCTTCAGCTACATATGCATATATAAATATATATACACTTTATATAATATATACTTGACACGTCTCCCACCCCCACGTGCCACTTCCGTGTAAGGAGTGAGGTGCAACCTTCCCTATATATTTATGTTCTCCCTTCAATTACATGTTTGCTGATGAATGGTTCAGAGAACCGACATGTTGATAAATTAGACACATGTGCAACTCTTGGGTATCTTTATTGAGGAAACGTTTCGCCACACAGTGGCTTCATCAGTCCATACGTAGGAGAAACTTGAAGAACAGGAGGAGAATGAGGTAATCAGTCCCTGAACACATCGACTCAAGGTTGAGGGACTGATTACCTCATTCTCCTCCTGTTCTTCAAGTTTCTCCTACGTATGGACTGATGAAGCCACTGTGTGGCGAAACGTTTCCTCAATAAAGATACCCAAGAGTTGCACATGTGTCTAATTTATCTACATGTTTGCTGAAGAGGATTCCAGAAGAGGATCGAAATGTACAGACCACACAACACACACAGTCACACAGACGACACATACACACAACACACATAGACACACAGACGACACATACACACAACACACATAAACACACAGACGACACATACACACACACAGCGTTGCCTCGTGTGAGGGTCGTAAGGTGCCACACTCTCTCCTGACACTTCAGAGGCTCAGAGTGACACTGGCATCGTGAAAGAGGCATTGTTGAAGCTGCTTCAGTGCCAGGATGAGAGGTCCTTGACTCGACACCCACCTTGCCTCACTTGACACCCACCTTGTCTCACCTGGCACCCATCTCGCCTCACCTGTCACCCACCTTGCCTCACTTGACACCCACCTTGTCTCACCTGGCACCCATCTCGCCTCACCTGTCACCCACCTTGCCTCACCTGTCACCCACCTTGCCTCACTTGACACCCACCTTGTCTCACCTGGCACCCATCTCGCCTCACCTGTCACCCACCTTGCCTCATCCATCACCTTCCTAACATACACAGAAAGATAAAATAATCAACAAAAAAATATTGATGCCAAAGATATTTAGAGTTACTGAAGTGGACCATGGCAGCAGGTTACCACACTCACACTGAAGTGGACCATGGCAGCAGGTTACCACACTCACACTGAAGTGGACCATGGCAGCAGGTTACCACACTCACACTGAAGTGGACCATGGCAGCAGGTTACCACACTCACACTGAAGTGGACCATGGCAGCAGGTTACCACACTCACACTGAAGTGGACCATGGCAGCAGGTTACCACACTCACACTGAAGTGGACCATGGCAGCAGGTTACCACACTCACACTGAAGTGGACCATGGCAGCAGGTTACCACACTCACACTGAAGTGGACCATGGCAGCAGGTTACCACACTCACACTGAAGTGGACCATGGCAGCAGGTTACCACACTCACACTGAAGTGGACCATGGCAGCAGGTTACCACACTCACACTGAAGTGGACCATGGCAGCAGGTTACCACATCACACTGAAGTGGACCATGGCAGCAGGTTACCACACTCACAC
>NC_069444.1:14859792-14862292 GCF_026875155.1 Cherax quadricarinatus
AATAATAATAATAATAATAATAATAATAATAATAATAATAATAATAATAATAATAATAATAATAAAAGTAATAAAATGAAGATAATAATTTCCGTGCTAGATTACTAACACGAGTGGAATATTTGGCAGTGCAACACACACAGTTAAGAGGATCAGTGATAATTCGTGAGACTAACTTTGTCAGCCTGGGAATGGTTTCATTTTGGATCCTCCTGGTATTAAATAAAAACACAACACACACACACACACACACACACACACACACACACCACACACACACACACACACACACACACACACACACACACACACACACACACACACACACACATATCCCTGCATTCCCACTCCTGCCAGATGAGCAACATGCAGTATGAGCAGACAGCACAAAACAGTCTATGGTATAGAAAAGAAAGCTCAGAGTATGGTACATAAACGCAGGTGGATTAAAAGAAGTCATGAGCTAAATGAAAGATTAGATGAAGTTATCCTAGACATCGTAGCTATCACAAAGACAAAGCTGACTGTAATGATATCAAGTGCAATATTCCCAGCAGGATATCAAGCGATAAGAAAAGATTGGACATAGGAGATGTGCAGGAGTGCCACTGGTACTCAGAAATCAATGGACTTTTGAAAACACGAGTGGGATAAACAGTCATAAGGCAAACGCCTCCATTGTGTGGACAGTTAAGAATGGGGGACACAAGGTAACGGTTGCAGTGCCATACAACCCACCACCTAACAGTAAGAACAGAAGGAGGAATTTGAAGACAACACCAAGGAGATGGTTGACATGGAGATAAATATATAAAATATCGACACGATGGAAAAATTAAACACAAATGCAGTATAATGTGATTCTTTATCAACTACTTTTCGCCCACACAGTGGACTTTATCAAGTCACAAACAGATCTACCCGGGAAAAGAGCATGTAAGTATATATATAGTATATATATAGTGTGGAGAGCCAGGTGGAGAATGTTGAGAATGTTGAATTTGAGACGGATCTGATGAAGCAACTGTTGCTTCAACTTCACATTGTTCCAGACTATGGAGCAGAACTCTTCTCCAGGCTGAGGGACTGATCACCTCAAAACTACGTCTCCATTGGTAATGGACTGATTACATGGTCTTTACACTTCCACTCATTCTTCTGCTTCCTCTGTACTCGGCTGAAGAAGCCGACTGTTTAAGCGAAACTTTTCGGCATAAAGATACCTAACTCTTGGGCATGTGTCATACTTATCAACTTATCGATATCCTATACCATTATCATATTCACACAGTAACACAAGAGCCTGGAAAAACTAAAGGAAGCAAAGGACAGGTGAGAACAGAGAAATGAACAGATTAGCTAGAAACAAATTTGGTAGGAGTGAGGAGAGAGGATGAGCAACAATTTGTGAATCAATTTTCAATCGTGTCATTACGGTTTCACGAGTCAATTTGTGAATGACATGGCAGCCAAGGTCAAGTCAGGACCACAGCTGTTTCACAGCCTCAACAGAAGAACAACGTCAGTGAAGAATCAAGCAATGGATCAGCAATGGATTCAAGTTGGAGAAATTTAGATTTAGAAAGGATATAGGTAAGTACTGGTTTGGTTATAGAGTTGTACTTGTGTGGAATAAACGTCCAAGTAGTGTCACTGAGGCAAAAAGTTTGGATAGTTTTAAATACGGGTTGGACGAGTACATGAGTGGGTGGGAGTTAGACCTGCTTAGCATGGGCTGGTAGACCTTCTGCAGTGTTCCTTCGTTCCTGTGCATAAAATGAAATAGTGTACGATCAGTTTTTCTGTATTATGGGTTGTGGCATCAAGTTTTTCAACTCTGATATTTCGTATTAATCACCTGGTATCAAATTTAATCTGTGTTGGCCTTTTCCCTCACTGGCAATTTAATCTTTCCTCCTCCCCGTTACTGACAAAAATTACGAGAATAATGAAGCAGATTAATGTTACACCTGGCAGTTCCGTTTGTTTATTTACAATGATAAGCAGCAATACACACAAGAGAGAGAAGCTTAGGACGACGTTTCAGTCTGACTTGGACCATTGACAAAGTCACACTAACGCAAAAGAGTGAGGGAGGTAGTATATGTAGGCGAGGGGGGACAGGGACGGGACCATGAGAGGAAGAAAAGGAGGTAGTGGAAGGAGTAGTAGAAGTAATAGTGATAGTATTAAGTAGGGAGAGTAGTTTAGTGATACAAGAGAGATAGGGAAGAGAAGGGTGAAAAGAAGCAATAGTAAAGGTAGTAGCAATAGTAAAGGAATGAAGGAGAAGACGTAGTAGAAACAGAAGTGATGTCGGTCTAAGGACAAAGAAAGAGCATGACATGAGAGCTGAGGACACACAAGGAACAGAACCAAAAACGCAGGGAGGAAAACTGACGGAGAGAACACACTTAGGCAAAAGAAAGTAAAACAAAGAAAGAAAGAGGAAAAAATAGGAAAAGAGAAGAGGTAGGGAAAAGAGGGGGTAAAGAATCAG
>NC_069444.1:14869792-14879412 GCF_026875155.1 Cherax quadricarinatus
CCCCCTCCTAAAGGGGTTGTAACCCTCCCCTGATGTGTCCCAAAAGCCTCCTCCGGGTGTGTGTCAGCCCCTTCTAGTGTGTGTCAGCCTCCCCTTTATGTGTGTCAGCCTCCTCATAAAGTGTGTGTCCAGCCCCCCTGATTGTGTGTCAGCCTCCCCTAGTGTGGGGTAAGCTTCCTCCTGATGTGTGTCAGCCCCCCCCGGGTTGGGGTGTCAGCCCCCCCACTAGTGTGGGGGGTCAGCCTCCTCCTGAGTGTGTGTCAGCCTCCTCCGGGTGGTGCCCAGCCCCCTTCCTGAGTGGTGTAAGCCTCCTCCTGAGTGTGTGCCCCAGCCTCCTCCTGATGAATGTCAGCCTCCCCCCTGAGTGTGTGTAAGCCTCCTCCTGGTGTGTGTAAGCCTCCTACTGAGTGGGTCAGCCCCCTTTCCCGAGTGTGTTCACCTCCTCCTGAGTGTGTTAGCCCCTCCACCTGAGTTTTTGGTCAACCCCTCCCCCCTGGTGGTGTCAGCCCCTTTCCGAGTGTGTGTAACCCCCCTCCTCCTGAGTGTGGTAGCCTCCTACTGAGTGTTTTGTCAGCCCCTCCCATTGTGTGTCAGCCTCCTCCTGAGTGTTTTAGCCCCCCAACCTGAGTGTGTGTCACCTCCCCTAAAGGTGTTCGGGCCTCCTCCTAGCCTCCCCTTGGCTTTTTAATCCGGCCTGGATTTTACCGGAAGATTTTTCCGGGGGAAAAAACGCCCCCGGGGCCCCGGTCTGTAAACCAAGCCCTGGGGGATCAGCCCCTGATAAACCGGGTTTTTTGCGGGCGGCCCTGCACCAAACCAACGAAACGGGGGCCACAGCCCTGTTTGGTCGGGAAACCCGATTTTTAGGTCTTGCCATGCCAGCTTGAAACTGCCAGGGGTCTGTTGGTAACCCCCCTTTAAAGTATGCGGGGGGCCCAAGTTGAACATTCTGGGGCCCCGACACTTATTGTATGGTCTCTTAATGGCTAGTGACACCCCTTTTTTTCCCAGGGGGGGGGGATGGGGGCCCATCGTCCCAAGCTTTTGCTTTTCGTATTGAGTGATTTTCGTGTGCAATTTTCGGAACTAGTCCCCTGGGATTTTCCGGTGTATTAATCCATGTATCTCTCCCCCCCCTGCTTTCCAGGAAAACGGGTTTTAGGAACCTAAAGGGCGCCCCATTAATTGAGTGTTTTTAATCCCCTTTTTGGGCGCGCCGGGGAAGGTTCCTGTACATTTTCTAGGTCAGCAATTTCCCCTTTCCTTGAAATTTTGGTTTGTTAGGGGGCACAAAAATTCCACCAGAAGAACAAGTGACCTGAAAAAGGGGTCATCAGGGGTTTTGGCCACCCCTTAAGAAGAAAAAAATTTTTTTTAAAAAGGCCCAAATTTAAGATCTGTTTAAACCACACACCCCTCTTCTCTCTCTCCCTTTCTCTGTCCCGTCTCCCTCTTAATCTACATAACTGCCCAAAAATCGCATGAAAAATTTTTACCGAGGGGCCTTGAATGGGAGAATTACCCTAATCCCCCCCAAAAAAGTCAAATTCTGCGCAGTAACTGTCATCATGCAATATTCCCTCCACAGAACAAAAAGCAAAAAAATCTGAACCCTGTTTTATTCCCTTCCTGAAAAAAAGGCAAAAACGAGGGGGGGGGGGGAGGGGAAAAGCCTCTCCACGTACATACAAAACACTATAAACAACCCCCCTCCCTCACGCAGGATACATAAAGACAAACAACAGTGGGGAAAAAAAAAAGTTGTTATTTTGTCTCCCTCTTTGGGCCTTTAAATTTTTTAAAACAAACTGAAAATTGTGGTTTTAAAAAAACAAAGAATGCCTTTTTTCCCCTCTTTATGTAAATATTAAAATATAAATATATATAAAATATATAATAAATATATAAATATATTATATTAAATATAAAATTTTAAAATATAAAATATATAAAAAATATATATATAAAATATATAAATATATATAAATATATTAAAATAAAATATATAAATATGTCCCTGGGCCCAAAATGTAAAACTGTTTAATTGCAAAAACTCATTTAAAAAGAAGTTCTTTCAAAATTTTCTCTTATTTCATTTAAAAAATATATTTTTTTCATTAATGGGTTTAAATTTAAAAATATTTTTTTTTTCACCAAAAGAATCTTAGAAAACTTACCCCAACCTTTTTTTTAACAAGAGCAAAATTTTTTTTTAAACCTAACCCCAACAAAATATAAATTTTTTTTTTGTTTACAGTAATTTAATACCAAACAAACACAGGATATATATTTTTTTCGTTAAAGGGTTCCCAAAAGATTTTTTTTCGAAATAAATTTCATACGCAAAAATTTTCCCCGTCCTTTTAAAAGGGAAGATGAGCGTTGCTTTTTTTAAACCAAAACTCAAATTCTGCCTATTCGGCACAACAAAAATATATAAATATATATAATATAAATAATATATTATAAAAATAATATAAATTAAAAAAAAACAAAAGTCGTGCCCAAAAAGGCAGAAAAGCGAACGGGAAAAAACAACGCCACTTGCAAAAAAGGGGAGGGGCAGCTTTGGGATGGCCCCCAGGGAATTGAAGGGGGAAAAATATGAAGCAAAAAAACAAGGGAAAAAAAAAACAAATTTAAAACCTCATGAAAGCAAAAAGGGAAACGACAAAAGAAAAAACCCCGGGGGAAAAATTTTTGGAGAAAAAGGGGAATGTAAAAAAAAAAAACCCTCCAGTGAAAGGACCTCCAAGACAGAACGACTCGGGGAAAAAAACCCGACCTGCAGGAAAAGCACGATTAAGGGGAAAGCCGGGATACAGGAAAAGGGGTATCTCAACCCCCGACAGAACACAAAAAAAAAAAAGAAAGGCAGAAAAATGAGAGAGATGGGGACAAAGGGGAAAGGAGGGAAAAAGAAGGGGGTGGGGAAAACAGACAGGAGATCCCAAAACCCAGGAAAAGATCAAATAACCCCCTCCCTCACAAAATTTTCCCATAGAAGCCTCCCAACCAAAGGGCAACCCCCCGTGCAACCAAACACTCTAAATCAAAAAAAACCCAGCCACATCCCAAAAGCCCCCACCCACTACATTACAAACTCCACCCCCACAGCAACAAACCCCTAAATTTTCCCTTACCAGGGCCCCCCCACTTTCCCCAACCCCCAAAATACCTCCCAGATCACAGTCTTAAAAAGAAGTTGAAGGTTTTGGGATACAAATGCAAAATGGAAAAACAAACAGTATTTAGGAGTGGCACGAAAAAAATCAAGGGAAAATCCCCCAACAAAATAGCAAATCACAAAACAAAACTACCAGAATAATAACAATTCAAAACTTTTCCCTCCGGAAATCAAATCCTCAGGGAAAAACAGAGGGAAAGGGGGAGGAGGAGTTGCACTGCTCCCTTAAAAAAACCCGGGGGGTTTTTAGAAAATGGAAGGAAGGATGGGACGGGCGAAAGGACTACTTTAGGGAAAAATTTCCCTTTTGAGGGACCCTAAGTGATAATTGCAGTAATGTACAACCCTCCACAGAACTGCAGGGGGCCAAAAAGAAGAATACGATGAAGCAACAAGCAATGATCGAAAAAACTAGCCGAGGGGGCCAGGGGAGCAAAACCTGGGGGAGCAAAGTTACTAGTTTTGGGTGATTTCAATCACAAGGAGAATTGACGGGAAAAACCCGGGGCCCCATGGGGGGCCCCAAACCCTGGAGGGGCCAAGATAAAGGATGTGGTACCCGAAAACCTCATGCATCAACATGTTAAAACACTACCCGAGAGAAGGAGGGATAACCAGCAAGGTTTTACCCTTTTATTAAACCCTTTATAGTTCGGACTTTGAGGGTATCAAAGAAAGAAAGGGCCCCGGGAGCTAGTGATCATGTTGGGTTTTGTGCTTTTGACTACATATTTTAGCTCCAAATGGAGAAGTAGCAGGAAAAGGCTGGGGAAAAAACCAAAATACAAAAGGGGGGAAATCCCCAGGTATGGGAACCCCTTTCCCCAAGACCTTAGTGGGAGAGGGAAAATGACAGGGGAAAAAAAAATACAAAAAAGATGGACTATGTGGCAAAAAAAGCAAGGAGGCAGAGGGGGGTTTTTCCCAAGGGGAAAAAGAAATAATGGGGGAACAAACGAATCCTTGGTTCCCCAAAAAGGGGTGGGGGGCCAAAAAATAAGGGGAAATATGAATGGGAAAAAGGGACAGAAGACAGAGAACTTAGGAAAAAAAGAAAAACAGCCAAAGAGCCCAAAAAACGAATATGCAAAGATAAGAAGGGAGCTCAAGACAATTTTGAAAATGAAAAAAGCATCAAAATAAAGACGAACCAACTGTTTTTACACCACATCAGGAGGAAAAAAACAGTCAAGGACCAGGAATCAGCTGGGAAGGGTATGGGAATTCACAAGAAAAGACCAAGAGGATTTCAGGGGCTCAACACAAGATTTAAAAGGAATTTACATGGGAAAACCCAAAAGGGCTTCCCCGGAAATCAAACGGGGGGGACACCACAAGTGCTGGGTTAGGTACTTTAAAAACCAAAAGGGGGAGGGGAAGAAGCCTAAGCAACTTTTACCCTCAAAGGCCGGGGGGAACCCCAGACAACATCTCCCCCAAGGGTCCTAAAAAAGGGAGCAGAGATATTGTGTGAGCCATTAACAAAGAACTTCAACACCCTCATTTTAAACTGGGCAACTCCCTGAGGGGGAAAAAAAAGGAAAATGGCAAATGTAGTCCCCAAATTTTAAAAAGGGAGACCAAAACATTTGGGACAAAAATACAGACCCGATCACTAACGTGTATATAAAGCAAGGGGCAGGGGAAATCTCAGGGGGAAGTGGTGGGGCACCTGGAAAGAAACAAGTGTAAAATTGACCCAAACCCGCCCCGGTTTTCAGGGGAAGGGAAAAAACCCCGGCACAAAAAATTTCTAGAGTTTTATGACAAGGTGACAGAATTAAAACAAGAAGAGAGAGGTGGATCGACTGCAAAATTTTTGGACTACAAGAAGGCCTTCGACACAGTTCCTCACAAGAGGTTTACTGCAAAAAGCTAGAGGGATCAGGCACACATAACAGGAAAGGCACTGCAATGGATCAGAGAATATCTGAAAGGGAGGCAAACGAGTCATGGTACGCGACGAGGTGTAAAGGGGTGGGCCCTGTGACAAGCGGGGTTCCACAGGGGCCCAGTCCTGGGAAACCTGTGCGTTTTTGGGTATATGTGAACGACATAATGGAAGGGATAGACCATAAGTGTCCTTTTTTGCAGATGATGCAAGTTAATGGAAGAATCAAATCGGATGAGGATCAGGCAGGACTACAAAGAGACCGGGACAGGCTACAAGCCTGGTCCAGCAACTGGCCCCTTAAATTTAACCCTGCCAAAATGTAAAGTCATGAAGTTTGGGGGGAGGGCAAAGAAGACCGCAGACACAATATAATTTAGTGGCCAAAGACTGCAAACCTCACTCAAGGAAAAAGATCGGGGGGTGAGTATAAACACCGAGCATATCTCCCGAGGCGCACATCAATCAGATAACTGCTGCAGCATACGGGCGCCTGGCAAACCACGGTTAGCGTTCCGATACCTCAGTTAAGGATTCGTTTAAGACTCTGTAATACCTTTTAAACGTCCGGCCCATACTGGAGTATGCAGCACCAGTTTGGAATCCCACCTAGTCAAGCACGCCCAAAAAATTAGAGAAAGTGCAAAGGTTTGCAACAGACTAGTCCAGAGCTACGGGGATTCTCCTACGAAGGAAGGTTGAGGGAAATCGGCCTGACGACACTGGAGGACAGGGGGGTCAGGGGAGACATGATAACGACATATAAAATACTGCGCGGAAAGACAAGGTGACAAAGACGGGATGTTCCAGAGAAGGGACACAGACACAAGAGGTCACAATTGGAAGTTAAAGACTCAGATGAATCAAAAGTATGTTAGGAAATATTTCTTCAGTCATAGAGTAGTCAGGCCGTGGAATAGCCTAGAAAGTGACGTAGTGGAGGCGGGAACCATACATAGTTTTAAGGCGAGGTATGATTGAGCTCATGGGCAGGGAGAGAGAGGACCTAGTAGCATCAGCGAAGAGGCGGGCCAGGAGCTGTGAATCGACCCCTGCAGCCACAAATAGGGAGTACAAATAGGTGAGTACACACCCCACACACACACACACACACCCACACACACACACACCCCACACACACACACACACACCAGCAGTCTGGTATGGTGTATATGGAGCAGGTAAAAAGGCAGTGGGAAAAAATGAGGGACACACGACAAAATTGATTTCAAAATTAAAGAAAAGTGGTTTACGAAGAAAGACAAAGGCATTGAAAACGTATCTCGCTGAAGACAGGAAGAAGACAGGAAATAACGTTAAAAAATAGAAAGAGAGGGATAACTAAATGAAACGGGAAAAGAAGACGGGGAAATAACTATTTGAAACAGGGGGAAAGAAAAAGGGAAAAAACTAAATAATGAGACAGGAAAACTATATATAAACAGGAAGAAGACAGATGATAAATATGTAAAAACAGGAAGAAGACAAATGTTTAACTATGTGTAACAGGAAGAAGACAGAAAATAACCATGAAAAACAGGAAGGGGAAAGGTATAACTATATTAAAAATGAAGACGAGGGGATAACTAAATAAAACAGAAAAAGGAGAAGGTTTAAATAAATAATATAAAGACTAGATACCAAACGAGTACTTTTGTGGAGGGACCAACATTAGTACTCTGTCAGTACTGGATACAGAATCAGAAAGGGCGAAACGCAGGATAATCGTCGAAAGTAGGCATGGAAAATGTTTTTATACGACAACACCATTCAGAACTTCAGGCAAGGCTTATATAATTTTATATATATATAATATATATTATATATATAATATTTATATATATATTATATATATAAATATATATATATTATGTATATATATATATATGTATATATATTTTATATATATAATAAATATTAAAAAATATATATAATAATATATATATATAAATAATATATATATATATATGTAATATATATATATATATGTATATATATATATGTATATTAATATATATAAATATATAAATATATAAATATTGATATATATATATATATATAAAAATATATATAAAAAATATATATATATATTACTTTGGGAATCAGCAAAGCTGTGAGGGACATCTATGCAGCACTGACATACGCATTGCCATCAATTACGCATCTGAAGGGAAAGATTAAACTAAAATTTACTAACACTTTCATTTTAGTGAGGCGGAACACTGAACCTGATCAGAGATGTCCATTGACACATCCCCTTTATATTTATACAGTCATCCATTCGTTGTAACAGCGATGGCTTTAAATTTCTGGTCAAAGAACGAGTGGGATTTGAATCCAGGACAAGTGAGTTATGTTTGTTTTGGGACTTACTGATTCAAATCCTGCCCGTTCCGTGACTGGTTTACAGTTGTGTCATTACGATTTCGTAACTTTAAATTTTTCTTCAGTGAACAGGATTGACTCGTGTGATGGCGTCCAGCAGGTGACCCACTACCTCCTCTCCTCTTATACCTGGTCAGTCATGAACCCAGAGAAGCGGTGTACAGTGAGGTTAACCTCCAGTTTCTGGACGGTAGTACCCTTAGAGGACATTACAGAATCCCTGCTAGAAAAAATAAAAGACTCAGCGAATCTTGGACTGTACACAAACACCTCCAAACTGGACGTAATTTCCTCCGACCAGCAGTCCACCTCACATTCCAGGAGTTATTTCTGGTCGTGGGAGTAAAACTGTTCTTGAAAGTTGCTAGAGTCCGTGACAGAGACAGACGGAGAGAAAGACAGTAAATAGCATTCAACCGTACTGACAGTCCCGGCCACTTAGCCGTTATCGAAGTCAATAACAGTGTTAACAGTCAAAATAACAGTTATTTGGAAGAGGCTGTGAGCCGAGAGGAGAGAACACACAGACATGTTTCGCTCCTCTCGAGGGTAAACACCGATATAACAGAGGCATGTGCTCTGTTATGTGTCACTGCTATGTTATGTGTCACTGCTATGTTATGTGTCACTATGTTATTATGTCACTGCTAAAGACATGGAAAGTCGTTTGCAACATTTGGGTATCTTTATTCTTGAGACGTTTCACCTCAAATTGGCTTCTTCACTCCAATGCAGAAAAAGGTGGAATAAGAGGAAAGTTTGAGGCAATCAGTCCCTCAACCTTAAGTCGATGTGTTATCAAGACTGACGGACTGAACACACCGACTCAAGGCTGAGGGACTGATTACGTCAACCTCCTCCTCTTACTCCACCTTTTTCTGCACAGGACTGAAGAAGCCAATGTGTGGCGAAACGTTTCCCAGAATAAGGATACCCAAATGTTGCACAGGTGTATCATTTATCAACTTGTTGTTTTTGTAAACCATTTATTCACAGGGAGAGTCAGTCAGAAGAGAATGGAACACCACCAAACGTAGAGCCAGTGATTTGGGGATCAGTCAACGCCAAACTCACGCACACAGTCAGAAGAGAATCAGACAACACCAGATTTAGGCAGAGTCAGTCAGAAGAGGATCAAATACTGTCAGACTCCCTCACAGTCAATCAAGAGAGGATCAGTCAACACCAGACTCACACGTGACAACTGCAGCAGCCTGCTGATGGCAAGACCATCCATCTCTGTGACTGCTGTCCGATCAATGGTGATACACAGACCATTTTTTTTAGATACCAGTGACTGACGTCCATGGCAGACGCTAACTGTCAATGGGACTACCCCCAGGACTCCAGACACTAGAGTGACGATCTCCATTACTCCAGACATAAGTAGGACGACCCCCATTACTTCAGACATCAGTGGGACGACCCCCATTACTGCAGACATCAGTGGGACGACCCCGATTACTCCAGACATCAGTGGAATGATTCCCATTACTTCAGATATCAGTACGACGATCTCCATTACTCCAGACATAAGTGGGACGACCCCATTACTCCAGACATCAGTAGGACGACCCCCAAGACCCCAGATGACTCTCAGTGGGAGGACACTAACGAGCATCTCGAGCAGATGAGACGCGGATGCTGCTGACTGGCATCTTGAGCCTCTTTAAGGATCAAATTCTCCGTAAACTAAGTGACTTAATACCTCTAAAAAACAAATATACTTACTGATCATTATCCCAGATTAAAAAGAAAATGCACACGCGCCTATTTGGAGAATTTATTGAAATAAATGTTCCGGGATTAGTGTGTTTATTCCCGTATTTATAGATCCAAGGTCGTCTTAGAGACCAGCTGAGATTTTTATGCTTTTGGGCACCAGTGCACACAACACACACATATACACACACATACACACATACACACACATACACACACACACATACACACACACATATACACACACACATACACACACACACACACACACACACACACAACACAAAACACACACACACACCCCCATACACCACCACACACACACACACACACACACACACACAACACACACACATACACACACACACACACACACACACACACACACATCAACACACACATATAAAAAAACACACACACACACATACACCAAAA
>NC_069444.1:14879912-14898641 GCF_026875155.1 Cherax quadricarinatus
TATTCAATGGTAATAAATTGCAACTGCTTAGGTATGGAAAGAATGAAGAACTCAAAGGAACAGATTGCATACAAAACTCAAGAGGATCATAATATAGAATGAAAGGGACATGTACAAGACTTAAGAATAACTATGTCAACTGATCTTTCTCTCAAAGAACATAAAAAGACAAAGGTCATGACAACCAGGAGAATGACAGGGTGGGTACTGAGAACCTTCAAAACATGGGAAATAATACCAATGATGACACTTTTCAAATTGCTAGTGCTCCCCCATTTGGAATATTGCTCAGTGCTCATGGTCCTAATCAAGGCAGGAGAAATATCAGAGCTTGAACAAATACAGAAATCATTTATGGCCCACAAAGAGCCAGTAAAGCATTTGAATTAGTGGGAATACCTTAAGAGGGGTTGTTGAGGTGGTTTGGTCATTTAGAGAGAATGGATCAAAGTAAAATGACATGGAAAGCATATAAATCTATAGGGGAAGGAAGGAGGGGTAGGGGTCGTCCTCGAAAGGGTTGGAAAGAAGGGGTAAAGGTGGTTTTGTGGGCTAGGGGCTTGGATTTCCAGCAAGCGTGCATGAGCGTGTTAGATAGGAGTGAATGGAGGCAAATGATACTTGGGACCTGACGATCTGTTGGAGTGTGAGCAGGGTAATATTTAGTGAAGGGGTTCAGGGAAACTGGTTATTTTCATATAGTCAGACTTGAGTACTGGAAATGGGAAGTACAATGCCTGCACTTTAAAGGAGGGGTTTGGGATATTGGCAGTTTGGAGGGATATGTTGTGTATCTTTATACGTATATGCTTCTAAGCTGTTGTATTCTGAGCACCTCTGCAAAAGCAGTGATATTGTGTGAGTGTGGTGAAAGTGTTGAATGATGATGAAAGTATTTTCTTTTTGGGGATTTTCTTTCTTTTTTGGGTCACCCTGCCTCGGTGGGAGACGGCCGACTTGTTGAAAAAAAAAAAAAAAAACTTAGTCTTGAAAATGTACTCACTGGAGTGGAGGAGAGAGAGATACATAATAATATATACCTAGAAGGTACTTGAGGGCCTAGTCCCAATCTGCACACAGCCATTAACAACATACTGGAGCAAGAGATATGGGAGGAAGTGCAAGATAAACCCAGTGAAGAGCAGGGGCACAGTGGGCACAGTAAGGAAAAACTGTATCAACATTCGTGATCCCAGATTATTCAACATCTTACCAGAAGATATCAGAAACACTGCTGGAACAAGTGTAGAAGTCTTCAAGAAAAGACTGGACAAGTATCTTCACCAGGTGCCAGATCAACCAGGTTGTGATGGATATGTGGGGCAGCGGGCCTCCAGCAGCAATAGCCTAATTGACCATGCTAGCACCAGATGAGCCATGACCAGGCTCCAGGAGTAGAAAAACTCTTGAAACTCATCAAAGGTATATTAAAGGTATTCTTATGTTCTTATTTATTATTCTAATCAGGAGGAAGTGCTAAACCCATAGATGTTATGCATTACTCGAGGAGTAAGAAGCATTTCGGTTGGATCCAAGGGAGGATAAATTCAGTTACTTGGATCAAGAGCCCTTCACTGTACAAAAACATAACCCTCTTCAGGGGTTATGTCCCTTTTACAAGTAAGAAGGGTTGGGTTTTGAGAAGAACCTGCCCAGCAAAGGGCTGTGGTCTTTCTGCAGCGCTTTGTCTTATGTTCTTATATAAATGAGAAGGGTTGTGTTTGAGAAAAAATACCTAGTATAGGCAAGTAAGATTAATTAAGTGCTTCTCTATTCTTATGTTTACAGAAAATACTCTTTTATATTTTTTACTTAAATGAAACTTTCATATTTAACTCAAAACCATCTCCTGCCAAGGCAGGGTGACCCAAAGAAGAAATCACATTCACATTCTCAGAGCTGCTCAGAACCATCACAAAACCCCAAAACCCAACAATATGAACATGGTGGTGATTCACAGAACAATTGATAATTTCTTTTTTTTTGGGTTTTTGCACTCATCGGGTATTAGTTTGGGCAATTTACTGGTAAAAAAAAACCTTATTTTAGGGCGGTAATATAGGGTACAAAAAAAAAGCGGGTTTTAGAAGGGCTTATGCAATTTTCACAAATCCTTGGAATCAGTAAATCACAAAAACAAATAATATTTTCCCAAAGAAATAAACTCCTAATCTCAGAAATAGAGTGCCCCTTTTCCTTCATGGATCAACCCCTTATTCCCTCTTTTTCTAAAGAACTCCTATATTTGGTAACCCTGCAAATGTAATCATAGCGGTTTCTTTTTTGTGAGACTATTTTTTAAATTAAAAAGTTTGGGTGTTAATGTGACATTTTTTTTTTTTTTTTTCACAAGTGGGTTCGTCTCCCACCGAGAAAGGGTGACCCAAAAAAAGAAAGAAAATCCCCCAAAAGAAAATATTTCATCATCATTCAACATTTTCACCACACTCACACATTATCACTGCTTTTGCAGAGGTGCTCAGAATAAACTTTGAAGCTAAAGTATAGAGATACACAACATATCCCCCAAACTGCCAATATCCCAAACCCCTCCTTTAAAGTGCAGGCATTGTCTTCCCCCTTTCCAGGGCTCAAGTCCGATATATGAAAATAACCCGGGTTTCCCTGAATCCCCTTTATAAATTTACCGCTCACACTCCCAAAAGATCGTCAGGTCCCAAGTATCATTTGTCCCATTACTCCATCTAACAGCTCTGCAGCTTGCTGGAAGTCCCCAACCCCTCACCCCCAAAACCTCCTTTACCCCCCCCTTTCCAACCCTTTTGAGGACGACCCCTACCCCTCTTTTCCCTTCCCCTATAATTTATATGCTTTCCCTGTCTTTACTTTGATCCTTCTCTCTAAATGACCAAACCCCCCCAAAAACCCCTCCCCTTTGCCCCTATAATGCTTTTATTAACTCCACCCTTCTCCTAATTTCCACACCCGAATTTTTTGCATAATATTTTCACCACAATTGCTGATATTGAGATATTTCAGTCACAAAAATTAAGACTGAAAAAGAATCTATCAATGTAACTGTAATATCATGAACTTAAAAAGCAATAGGGGGAATCAGCGTCAACAAGTTTGGATTGTTTGATTTTTTACATAGGATAAAAGAAAAACGAAAATTCTGTACTTGGGGCAACATCCCTTTTCCAAATTATGGCAAGCACTGCTCAATGAAATTCTGACAAAAGATAACTTTTTTTTTTAACACACTAGCCATCTCCCATCAAGGCAGGGTGACCCCCCCCCCCAAAAAAAAAAAAAAAAAAAACTTTCACCATCATTCACACTATCACTCTCTTCTAGAGGAGCACAGATAAGACAGTTTAGATGTCACTCTAAACAGCAAATATCCCAAACCCCTCTTTTAGAGTGCAGACACTGTACTTTCCACCTCCAGGACTCAAGTCCAGCTACTGGATACTGGATAATATTTTACATAAAACTCCTGGAATTGAGTAAGAGGTAAACCTCATATAAGACATCTGTCAACCTACCTCAGAGCATTCATTAATATCACGACACTGCTCTCCATTTGGTGTGAGGGTATAGCCATCAGCACACTCGCATCTGAATGAACCTTCAGTGTTTCGACAGCGACCATTGACACAAAGACCTACGTTGATCAGACACTCATTCACATCTGTACAAAGAGAATACTACAAAAGTTTGTGGCTTATAAAATGTGAATAGAGATGTCATTTCTGTTACTGCCTCCTCCTCCTAATAATAATAATAATAATAATAATAATAATAATAATAATAATAATAATAATAAATTAATTATTTTCACATGATACATGGTTGTACAAAGGAACATAAAAGTTGGGTGTACATGCCAAAAGCCCCTTTGTATGCGGAGCATTTTGGGCAAACTTAAAATTAACTTAAGATTAATAAGGCAATAACAGTTCATATGGTCACTGGATGAGTTACAGCAAGTACAAGAGAAATTAGTATTATTAGGTAATGCTATATGACTTTAATAAGTCTAGTACAGAATTTTCAGTAGAGAATATTACACTACTGAATTAGTTTATAACAATTTACAATATGATTTTTATTACAATTTAGTCTATTTAAAACAATAAAATTTTAAAGAATCTTAATTTAGAAGTAATGAGTAAATGGTTGAGCAATCCTCAGTACAATATGAAGTACAGTGGTCCCTTTGGGATATGAACTGAAAATGTGTAATACATGATTAACCTTAAATGGTCAAACGTATATATACGTTTTTCAACTTTCTAAAAGTAGAAAAAAAAGTGATCTTCTTTTTTGTTTTACATTTGAAAATGTGTAAAAAAAACTTTTTATCTACATTTTATTTTTGTTACATATGAAAATATGTTAAAAAAAGTAGATCTAATTTTGTAGCACTACGAATTTGAACTTTGATTTGCTTGGACCGTTTAACCCTTTGGGGGTTTTTTTGGTCGTACTAGTACGTCTTACGCGTGGGGGTTTTGACGTACTAGTACGCATAAATTCTAGCGGCCTCAAATCTCGCAGGAAAAGGCTGATAAGCCTAGATGTGAGAGAATGGGTCTGTGTGGTGGGTGTGCGCAGTAGGAAAAAAATCTGGGACCCAGTGGTGCATTGTGGGAATGCCATCATAGTACACAATTTCCACCGTGGCCTGCGGTAAGAAGTTCCTCACTCCTCGGCGAATTGGGACACTTTTGTTCCCCAGTGACAGTTCTATACAGAGGGAAGTGCAGTGAAGATGAGTTTCAAGGTTCTGGTGAGGTTTTGACCGAAACTAATGACCATAATATGGTTAATAGTGAGGAAAACCCAGACAACCCACAGCCTTCCACCTCTGGTGCTGGGCCGTCGTTCAGTTGTACCAGAATCAAAGAGGAAACTCCTATTTTCCAAAATCCAAGCTCAGATGTGAGCATTGGTGATGATAATGATAGTGATTATGAACTACAAGTCTTCAAACTTGTTCCAAGAATGGAGGAGGAGGGGGGAAGGGGAGGAGGCAAGAGGGGGGAGGCAAGAGGGGAGGAGGCAGAGGGGAGGAGGAGGAGGAGGAGGAAGAAAAAGAGGAGGAGGAGGAGGAAGAAAGGAGGAGGAGGAGGAGGAGGAGGAGGAGGAGGAGGAGGAGGAGGAGGAGGAGGAGGAAGAAGAAGAATACTAATGATAACAAAAAATACATAATAATAATACAAATATATAATAATACATAATAAAAATAATAAATAGGTAATAATTTTAAATATGTAATAATAAATGTTCACCCATGACAGTAACAAGAAAAGGGAGATAACATCTGATAAGTGCTGAGTTTGATGAGGTAAATGAGGGTAGAGCTGATGCCAAAAGATGAGATGAACATCGCCCTCCCTTTGTTTTTGTGGTATACTAACATTTCTGTCTGTCTATTTGCCTGTCTGTAAAGCTCCCTGTCTACCCATCTAGCTCTCTGTCTCAGAGACCCACAAGACTACGTCATGACTTTTACTCACATCTTCAAGCAGAGTATAGCACTTTGTCTGGGTTTCTTGGGTTATCCTAGGTAATTTATACTATGTATCTTGTATTTATTTTGTCCCTGTGAGACAGAGATAGACAGACAGATAGAATGAGGGGAGAAAGATAATTAGATAGAATGGAGGAGGGGAAGCGCATCCGACCCCATTGTTTTGACGGGCCGGAGGGGGAAAGAGTAATGACCAATATGTCACTTTGACAGCTGCCGACTCCTTGTAATTTACATATGGACGAGGGGGAGGAAGAGTAGGGGGAAGAGGAAGAAGAGGAGAGGAGGAAGAGGAAAAGAGTAGGATGAAGAGGAATAAGAGGAAGAGGAGGAGGAAGAGGATATTTAGGAGGAAGATTAGGGGGAAGAGGAGGAAGAGGAAGAAGAGGGGGAGGAGGAAGAGTAGGAGGAAGGGGAAAGAAGAGGAGGAGGGGGAAGAGGAGGAGGAGGAAGAGGAAGAGTAGGAGGAAGAGGAAGAGGAGGAAGAGGAAGAGTATGGGGGAAGAGTAGGGGGAAGAGGAGGAAGAGTGGGGGGAAGAGGAGGAAGAGGAAGAAGAGGAGGAGGGGGTGGAACACTAGTACATGGAAACTGGTACACTAACATTTCTGTCTGTCTATTTGTCTGTCTGTCAAGCTCCCTGTCTATCTGTCTATCCGTCTAGCTCTCTATCTCAGAGAGCCACAAGACTGTGTCATCACTTTTACTCACATCTTCAAGCAGAGTATAGCATTTTGTCTGGATTTTTTGGGGTTTTACCCTAGGTAATTTACACTATGTATACTTGATTTATGTGTACTGTGAGACAGAGATAGACAGACAGATAGAAAGAGAGGGGCAGATTGAAAGAGATAGAATTAGGGAGAAAGATAAAACACCATTGTGTATGAAACCATGTTTCAGAGTTCCACAAGCTGCAGAACTAATAGGAATATGTTCAGTGATTTTATATTGGTATATATATTATAGAACAATAATAATAAACAATGTTTTGTTGTTTGTTTTGTAAACAATTTTGTAAACAATATATTGATAATTATGTTTGTGTGGGTTATTGTGTTGTATACAACGAGTGTATATATGTACATTGCACCTTACTTTGGTCTCATAGGCCACATAAGTTATGTGAAAAAATAAAATAGTGAAAAAAACAACAAACCTTCAAATACAAGTAAATCAAAGTTTACCGGGTGAGGACGGCAGTCGCCCCTGTTGCCATTTCGCGGCTCATTTTCTGCAAACTTCATGCACCATATCTCCGTAAGTATTGATGGTAAAATTTTTTTTTTTTTTATCCTATAATGTTTAGAAAAAAAACTCTTTTTTTTTCATAAGAAAAAATAATTTTTTTTTTTTTGAAATTTGGGCCGACCCTGAGAAAGAGTTTCGGAGAGGGCTGTCGACCCTCAAAGGGTTAAGGGTTAAAGTATTAAATGATTAAATATATGCATATAAATAACAAATGCCTAGTGCTCTAATAAAGCTCATATTATCAAGTAAATTTCTTAGATATGCTTTGACTCTCAATTATCTTCAGTCATGTCCCTAATCTAATTAATAGCTTTCCAAAAGTAATCTTAAATTTTTTTTTTAACAGGACGGCCATATCCCACCAAGGCAGGGTGGCCCAAAAAGAAAAACGAAAGTTTCCTCTTAAATTTAGTAAATTTTTACCAGAAAGGGTCACTAGCCCTTGCTCCAGCATTAAAACCCTGGACCCAAGTGGTGAGAGGCGTGACTCTCACCACTGGGCTACCCCGTAGGGTATAAGAATTTTTGTGGTCGCTTTCCGCACCCTTTACCCCCTCCCCCCAACCTTTCCTAGGCCAACACCTAACCCCGCCTACCCTCACTACAGATTTATACACTCTCGAAGTCATTCTATTTTGTTCCATCCTCTCTACATGTTCAAAACCATCTCAATAAAAACCCCTTCCTCAGACCTCTGGATAATGTTTTGGAACTAAAAGGCAAAGAAACAAACTATCACTAAAAAATAGTCCCCCGACAGATATAAGGTGCAAAGAACTGTAGCTGTTGAGGGTCTTAAATACTGGCACTTTAAAGTCAGAGTTAGCAGGATAAGCTTTTGCAAATGGGGCCATCTTTAAACTTGCAAAATAGTCAGATAGTCAGGAAATCCCCTTTAATACTGGTCTGATTCACAGCAGAATGAACTCAGCCTACATACCCGATATTATATAACTAGACACTGGCCACAACATACCAGTTATAGAGATATTACATACACAAAGGAGAAAGAAACTTAATGATGACTAATTACGTCCAAACTGGATTGAAACATCATCATAAGTTTCTTTCTCCTATGTGAGGGCTATCTGTGTTTGATCAGTCAAGGTATTGTACCTCTGTGTTCTTTGAGTATTACATCCCTGTTGTAAGCTACCGTGTATAATTTGTGCCAGTATCTGTTGGTCCTGTGGTGCACCCTGTAAGTCATAACATCAATAACCTAAGACAAATGTATGTATAATTTGAAACAAAACACTGCATGAGCTTACCGATACAGTCACGGTTAGGGCCAATCTTGAATCCTCGATAGCACTGACACTGGTAGGACCCCATGGAATTAAGGCATGTCCCATTATTGCAGATATTGGGGGAAGGGAAACACATTATCCAAGTCAATGCACGAGGAGCGGTTGCTGTGAGCACATAACCTGGGTCGCATATACACTGGAAGCTTCCCTGAAAATTATTGCAGACACCATGTTGACAAACCCCTTCGTGTTCACATTCGTTGATGTCTGCAACACCAAATACATTAAAGTTATAAAAAAATGACTCGAACATTATATATTTAAGTGCTAGGACAGTAACTTGATAATATTTTTATTCAAAATTTTACAATGTGTGTATAAGTGATGGAGGTAGTAGGTTGGTAGACAGCAACCACCCAGGGAGGTACTACCGTGCTGCCAAGTGAGTGTAAAATGAAAGCCTGTAATTGTTTTACATAATGGTAGGATTGCTGGTGTCTTTTGTCTGTCTCATGAATATGCAAGATTACAGGTACATCTTGCTATTTCTACTTACACTAAGGTCACACTATACATGGCAGGAAAAGAGCGAGTATAAATGTATTAATTCCAGGATTATGCAGAGTAAAATAAAAGTTGGATGTGAAAAGTGAGTTATAGCAAGTCCATATGTACATGGAGAAGAGATCAGTGTAGAGGAAAGAGAGAGATTTAGAGAAATGTTGAGTGAATGTGTGGGGAGTTTTGAACCAAGTGTGAGAGTACTTGTGGTTGGGGATTTCAATGCTGAAGTGGGTAAAAATGTTGTGGAGGGAGAAGTAGGTAAATTTGGGGTGCCAGGGGTAAATGAAAATGGGGAGTCTTTAATTGAGCTATGTGAAGAAAGAGGTTTGGTAATAAGTAATACATATTTTATGAAAAAGAGGATAAATAAATAAACAAGGTATGATATAGCACGTAATGAAAGTAGTTTGTTAGATTATGTATTGGTGGACAAAAGGTTGATGGGTAGGCTCCAGGATGTACATGTTTATAGAGGGGCAACTGATATATCAGATCATTATTTAGTTGTAGCTACAGTTAGAGTAAGAGGAAAATGACAACAACAAGAGAGAGGTGAAAGTGTATAAACTAAGGGAGGAGGAAGTTCGGGTGAGATATAAGCAACTATTGGCAGAAAGGTGGGCTGGTGCAAGTATGAGTAGTGGCAGGGGTTGAAGAAGGTTGGAATAGTTTTAAAAATGCAGTATTAAAATGTGGGGCAGAAGTTTGTGGTTATAGGAGGGTGGGTGCAGGAGGAAAGGGGAGTGATTGGTGAAATGATGAAGTAAAGGGTGTGATGAAAGAGAATAAGATAGCTTATGAGAGGTTTTTACAAAGCAGAACTGCTATAAGAAAAGCAGAGTATGTGGAGAGTAAAAGAAAGGTGAAGAGAGTGGTGAGAGGGTGCAAAAAAGAGAGCAGATGATAGAGTGGGAGAGGCACTGTCAAGAAATTTTAATGAAAATAAGAAAAATTTTTGGAGTGAGTTAAACAAGTTAAGAAAGCTTAGGGAAAATATGGATTTGTCAGTTAAAAACAGAGTAGGGGAGTTAGTAGATGGGGAGATGGAGGTATTAGGTAGATGGCGAGAATATTTTGAGGAACTTTTAAATGTTAAGGAAGAAACAGAGGCAGTAATTTCATGCATTGGTCAGGGAGGTACACCATCTTTTAGGAGTGAAGTAGAGCAGAATGTAAGTGTGGGGGAGGTACGTGAGGCATTACGTAAAATGAAAAGGGGTAAAGCAGCTGGAACTGATGGGATCATGACAGAAATGTTAAAAGCAGGGGGGATATAGTGTTGGAGTGGTTGGTACTTTTGTTTAATAAATGTATGAAAGAGGGGAAGGTACCTAGGGATTGGCGGAGAGCATGTATAGTCCCTTTATATAAAGGGAAAGGGGACAAAAGAGACTGTAAAAATTATAGAGGAATAAGCTTACTGAGTATACCAGGAAAAGTGTACGGTAGGGTTATAATTGAAAGAATTAGAGGTAAGGCGAAAATGTAGGATTGCGGATGAGCAAGGAGGTTTCCGAGTGGGTAGGGGATGTGTAGATCAAGTGTTTACATTGAAGCATATATGTGAACAGTATTTAGATAAAGGTAGGGAAGTTTTTATTGCATTTATGGATTTAGAAAAGGCATATGATAGAGTGGATAGAGGAGCAATGTGGCAGATGTTGCAAGTATATGGAATAGGTGGTAAGTTATTAAATGCTGTAAAGAGTTTTTATGAGGATAGTGAGGCTCAGGTTAGGGTGTGTAGAAGAGAGGGAGACTACTTCCAGGTAAAAGTAGGTCTTAGACAGGGATGTGTAATGTCACCATGGTTGCTTAATATATTTATAGATGGGGTTGTAAAGGAAGTAAATGCTAGGGTGTTCGGGAGAGGGGTGGGATTAAATTTTGGGGAATCAAATTCAAAATGGGAATTGACACAGTTACTTTTTGCTGATGATACTGTGCTTATGGGAGATTCTAAAGAAAAATTGCACAGGTTAGTGGATGAGTTTGGGAATGTGTGTAAAGGTAGAAAGTTGAAAGTGAACATAGAAAAGAATAAGGTGATGAGGGTGTCAAATAATTTAGATAAAGAAAAATTGGATATCAAATTGGGGAGGAGGAGTATGAAGAAGTGAATGTTTTCAGATACTTGGGAGTTGACGTGTCGGCGGATGGATTTATGAAGGATGAGGTTAATCATAGAATTGATGAGGGAAAAAAGGTGAGTGGTGCGTTGAGATATATGTGGAGTCAAAAAACGTTATCTATGGAGGCAAAGAAGGGAATGTATGAAAGTATAGTAGTACCAACACTCTTATATGGGTGTGAAGCTTGGGTGGTAAATGCAGCAGCGAGGAGACGGTTGGAGGCAGTGGAGATGTCCTGTTTAAGGGCAATGTGTGGTGTAAATATTAAGCAGAAAATTCGGAGTGTGGAAATTAGGAGAAGGTGTGGAGTTAATAAAAGTATTAGTCAGAGGGCAGAAGAGGGGTTGTTGAGGTGGTTTGGTCATTTAGAGAGAATGGATCAAAGTAGAATGACATGGAAAGCATATAAATCTATAGGGGAAGGAAGGCGGGGTAGGGGTCGTCCTCGAAAGAATTGGAGAGAGGGGGTAAAGGAGGTTTTGTGGGCAAGGGGCTTGGACTTCCAGCAAGCGTGCGTGAGCGTGTTAGATAGGAGTGAATGGAGACGAATGGTACTTGGGACCTGACGATCTGTTGGAGTGTGAGCAGGGTAATATTTAGTGAAGGGATTCAGGGAAACCGGTTATTTTCATATAGTCGGACTTGAGTCCTGGAAATGGGAAGTACAATGCCTGCACTTTAAAGGAGGGGTTTGGGATATTGGCAGTTTGGAGGGATATGTTGTGTATCTTTATATGTGTATGCTTCTAGACTGTTGTATTCTGAGCACCTCTGGAAAAACAGTGATAATGTGCGAGTGTGGTGAAAGTGTTGAATGATGATGAAAGTATTTTTCTTTTTGGGGATTTTCTTTCTTTTTTGGGTCACCCTGCCTCGGTGGGAGACGGCCGACTTGTTGAAAAAAAAAAAAAAAAATATGATAGAGTGTATAGGGGAGCAATGTGGCAGATGTTGTTAGTATATGGAATAGATGTTAAGTTACTAAATGCTGTAATGAGTTTTTATGAGGATAGTGAGGCTCAAGTTAGGGTGTGTAGAAGAGAGAGAGACTACTTCCTGGTAAAAGTAGGTCTCAGACAGGGATGTGTAATGTCATCATGGTTGTTTAATATATTTATAGATGGGGTAGTAAAAGTAGTAAATGCTAGGGTGTTCGGGAGAGGGGTGGGATTAAATTATGGGGAATCAAATACAAAATGGGAATTGATACAGTTACTTCTTGCTGATGATACTGTGCTTATGGGAGATTCTAAAGAAAAATTGCAAAGGTTAGTGGACGAGTTTGGGAGAGTGTAAAGGTAGAAGTTAAAAGTGAACATGGAAAAGAGTAAGGTGATGAGGGTATCAAATGATTTAGATAAAGAAAAATTGGACATCAAATTGAAGAGGAGGAGTATGGAAGAAGTAAATGTTTTCAGATATTTGGGAGTTGACGTGTCAGCGGATGGATTTATGAAGGATGAGATTAATCACAGAATTGATTAAGGAAGGAAAGTGAGTGGTGCGTTGAGGTATATGTGGAGACAAAAAACGTTATCTATGGATGCAAAGAAGGGAATGTATGAAAGTATAGTAGTACCAACACTCTTATATGGGTGTGAAGCTTGGGTGGTAAATGCAGCAGCGAGGAGACGGTTGGAGGCAGTGGAGATGTCCTGTCTAAGGGCAATGTGTGGTGTAAATATTATGCAGAAAATTTGGAGTGAGGAAAGTAGGAGGTGTGGAGTTAATAAAAGTATTAGTCAGAGGACTGAAGAGGGGTTGTTGAGGTGGTTTGATCATTTAGAGAGAATGGATCAAAGTAGAATGATATGGAGAGCTTATAAATCTGTAGGGAAAGGAAGGCGGGGTAGGGGTCGTCCTCGAAAAGGTTGAAGGGAGGGGGTAAAGGAGGCTTTGTGGGCGAGGGGCTTGGACTTCCAGCAAGCATGCATGAGCGTGTTAGATAGGATTGAATGGAGACGAATGGTATTTGGGACCTGACATGCTGTTGGAGTGTGAGCAGGGTAATATTTAGTGGAGGTATTCAGGGAAACCGGTTATTTTTATATAGCCGGACTTGAGTCCTGGAAATGGGAAGTACAATGCATGCACTCTAAAGGAGGGGTTTGGGATATTGGCAGTTTAGGGGGATATGTTGGGTATCTTTATACGTATATGCTTCTAAACTGTTGTATTCTGAGCACCATTGCAAAAACAGTGATTATGTGTGAGTGAAGTGAAAGTGTTGAATGATGATGAAAGTATTTTCTTTTGGGAGATTTTCTTTCTTTTTGGGTCACCGTGCCTCAGTGGGAGACGGCCGACTTGTTAAAAAAAAAAAAAAATAATTTTACTGAGATTAAGCTTAATTACCAAGTAATTTTTTGTGCAAAATTTACCTATATATATATCATTAATTTACTAAAATATAATTAATAAATGCAAATGATAAATTTTTTGAAGAAATCTACTTGTAGGGAAACTTGACTTTCTGTCTTACTCAGCTTAAAAAGCATGACATATATGCATACAGTATATACTGGGAAGATTTCATTTGAATGCATAATATGTGAGCAACCAATGTACAATATACTATACCAAATTTGCAAAATATAACACATACCAACACAGTCATTGTTGTGTCGGCTGATTTTATAACCAGGAGGGCAAGAGCAGCGATAACTTCCCACAGTGTTCTCACACTTAGCTAAGCCTTGGCATGGTGAAAATTCATCACACTCATTGATATCTGAAATAATAAATGAGTCAGATGGTATAAAACATTTAAATATAGTAATCATACACATATACACAATTATACATGCATGCATGCAAGTGTGCACGTGTGTGTGTGTGTGTGTGTGGGGTGTGTGTGTGTTGGTGTGTGATGTGTGTGTGTGTGTGTTTTTGGGGTTTTGGGTGGTGAGTGTGTGTGTGTGTGTCCCTGTGTGCCCCGTGTGTTCACGAGTTGTGCGTGTGAACTGCCATTGGTGTGCGTGTTGCTTGTGCTGGTGCGGTGTGTGGTTTTGTGATGTGTTGTGTGTTGTGTGTGTTTGTTGTGTTGTGGGTGTGTGTGTGTGTTGTTGTGTGTGTTGTGTGTGTACTCACCTATTTGTCCTCACTATTGTGGTTGCAGGGGTCGATTCCCTTCTTCTGGGCCCCCCTCTTGCTGAATGCTACTAGGCCTCTCTCTCCCTGCCCCATGAGCTCTTTCATAAACCCCGCCCTTTAAAATATGTATGGTTCCTGCCTCCACCACATCACTTTCTAGGCTATTCCATGGCCTGACTACTCTATGACTGAAGAAATACTTCCTAACATCCCTTTGATTCATCTGAGTCTTCAACTTCCAGTTGTGACCTCTTGTGTCTGTGTCCCGTCTCTGGAACATCCCGTCTTTGTCCACCTCGTCTATTCCGCGCAGTATTTTATATGTCGTTATCATGTCTCCCCTGACCCTCCTGGCCTCCAGTGTCGTCAGGCCGATTTCCCTCAATCATTTTTTTTATAACATGCCGGACATCTCCCACTGAAGCAGGGTGACTGGAAAAAGAAACACTTTCACCATCATTCACACTATCATTGTCTTGCCTCTGGCAAGACAATGATAAACAGCAAATATCCCAATCCCCTCATTTAGGGTGCAGGCACTGTACTTCTACCTCCAGGACTCAAGTCCGCCTAACAGGTTTCTCTGAATCCCTTCACAAAATATTACCACGCTCACACTCCAACAGCTTCTTAAGTTCCAAAAACCATTGTCTCAACTCACTCCTACTTATCAGGCTCACACATGCCTGCTGTGATGGCCCCCTACCCTACCTTCCCTCCACTACAGATTTATAAGCCCTCCAAGTCATCCTATTTTGCTCCATCCTCTCTAAATGACCAAACCACCTCAACAACCCCTCCTCAGCTCTCTGGATAACACTTTTAGTAACTCCACACCTCGTAATCTTCAAAATGTGAGATCTCTGCATAATATTTACACCATACATTGCCCTCAGACACGACATCTCCACTACCTCCAGCCTCCTCTTTGTTGCAACATTCACAACCCAACAGTCATCTGGTGACCTTAGGATGAAAACATTCACCAACGTTCATTCAGTTGTCATCTTTCTAGAAGTATCTGACATCATAATCCAATTACACCTGTACATATTGGTATTATATATTGTATTATTTCAAGGAATGTTAAGGAGTCAAACCTTAAGTTTAGCATGTGCTAATCCTAGACTCTACCAATGAACTGTGAAGGCTACAAGACTGGCAACCTTATCCCAGGTAATGTCCTCAGCTAACCCAGCTGCTACATGGAGTGCAGGTTTCTTTATAAACAATCTCTCACATACAACAGTTGGAATGATCAGATATATCACTTGTATGTCTAAGCCTTGTGAATATCTTACAGTCACGACTAAAAGAATTACAAAGAAAAGTTTATATACTAAATACTCAAGTAATATTGTATGTTCTACATGAGTGTTTCATATTTATACTTTTCCTCTTTCTCTATTTTTTTGGCTGCAATTTTTGCTCCAATATAAAACAACTTAAAATACACAGAGCATGCATAACACATTTACCCCCAAAACTGCTAGTACTGTTACATACCAACACACATGTGACTGGGTTCATTGTATCGGAAGCCAACATTACACTCGCAACGAAATGAGCCCATGGTGTTTATGCAGCGGCCATTCTTGCACATCATGTGACCCATCAGCTCGCACTCATCAAAGTCCTCAGGTTGTCCAGTTAGGGGATTAATCACCTGGCCACTGTCCACCACTGGGACTCGACTACTGCCAGGTCTAGAAACATCAGTGCCATCACTACTTCCAATCTCCTCAGGGTGTATACCAGGGATTGTGCCTCACCCATAGCCCTACAGGCCTGCCATCAGGCCCTACAGGCCTGCCATCAGGCCCTACAGGCCTGCCGTCAGTCTCTAATTGGCCTGCCATCAGGCCCTATTGGCCTGCCATCAGGCCCTACTGAGCTGCCATCAGGCCCTACAGCCCTGCCATCAGGCCCTACAGGCCTGCCATCAGGCCCTACAGGCCTACCATCAGGAACACGATCTCAGGGCGTCGAGGGCGTTCACGATCATGAGGGCCCTCTCCAGAGCCTACAGTCATATGTCATCAGTAGTGGGAAAACCATCTACCGATGGTCTTCTTCTATCACCTGGGCCTGGGATCAAACCAATACCCACGTGACAGAGTACGTTGAAGGCCACTGTAACAAGATAAAATATATTTTTAATGTTGGAGCAAGTTTACAATATGTCTATATAAGAAATAAAAACAGTCATTATAATCTGAAAAGTATTTGAAATATCTGACTAAACTGTATTGGGTTTAGCAATTATTAAAAAATTTTTTTGTTAAATCTTCTACTGTGAGACGTGGATTTCACTCAAATCGAGGAATGCAATTTAACTCCAGCATTTGTCTAAGCAATGAGGATCAGGACTAAGCCTGGAAGGGTGCACGCCACCAACATTACCAACCAAAAAATAAAACTAAAAGCCAAACCCAAGCACATCTGCGGGGGAGTACCAAAATTTCTGTACTTTGGGATTGGGGGTTTTTCTGTTGGGAAATGGAGACGGGGAACTTGTTCTGAAGCAACATTATTTTAAAATTTTTTATTTTTAATTTATTATTATTATTATATTTTTTTTATTATTATTACTATTTTTTTTTGGGGGTCTGATTTTGGGGACTGAACCCCCCCCAAGCCTCCCCTTGATACGTCACTGTACATCTGCAGCTCTTAAATTATTTAAAAACGTTTTACGTTTTCTTCCCCCAAATGAAAAAAAATGGAAGCTTTTTTAACGGGGAAGGCTTGCCAACCCAATTTTTAACTCAAAAGGCCACACATTTCTATTCTGTATTGTAGGTTATAAAAAAAATAACATAAACTTAGCCACAAAAGCTAAAATCAGATATAACATCGTTATATTTATTCATACTACAGCTTAACATGCCCAAGCTAACAAAATTTCCTAAACTGTGCACCCTTATTAACAAACCAAAACAAAAGAGTTGGCAGTCTTCTTAATCAATTTACAAGACGCCAATGTTGCTATAGAAGGGGGCAGTGGGACCAAGTTATAATTTCCCATCAACTAAAAACAGGGGCCCTTTAAGAAAATCCAGGTAGCACTTTTGCATTCCCATTTTTTGAAAAAAAACACATTGAAACTTTTGGGTACTTTATTGGGGAAAACATTTCGCCACCAGTGGCTTCATCAGCCATAGTAGGGGAAAATTGAAGAACAGAGGAGAATGATAATTTAGTCCCTCAACCTTGGTCGATGTGTTTTATCCATCAAACTTGAAAAGAATTCGGCATATCCGTAGAAGCACTTAAAAACCCTATGGCAGGAAGGCAGCAGTCATAGGTCGGAAAAAATTGTTCAATGTGGAAATAGGTCTGCCCAAGAATTTGGCAAGCGAAGAATTCCTAAGTATTAAGATCCCAAGAAATTGCAGTGTCTGACAGTTTGTATATGAAGGGTTTAGAGAACCGACATGTTTTTTAAAAATTTAAAAATGGGCAAAATCTTGGGTATCTTTTGAGGAACGTTGCCACACGTGGCTTCATCAGTTTACATGGGGAAAAATTGAAGAACAGGAGGGGAAAAGAGGTAACGTCCCTCAACCTTTAGTGATGTGAAGCCACTGGTGGCGAAAAATTTTTCCTCAATAAAAGACCCAAGAGTTGACATGTTCTAATTTTATCAACATGTCGGTTCTCGAAAACCCTTCATCTACAAATTCCCATTTTTTGTGTTCAGTCCAGCAAACTTGTAGCAAAATTCTCCCCTTAAAACTTGAAGGACAAGTTGGGGTTTACAGCCCAACGGCAATTAATAAAGCCAAACTCCAAAATAAACATCAGCTCACAAATAGCCCACACTTAGAAAACTGAAACTTTTATGATGTTTTAGGGTGACTTGGGCCAAAAAACTAGCCCACAAAAATAAAGGGAAGGGCCCCTTTTAAAAAAATGGGGGAAAAAATGCGGGGGTTTTGTTAAACAACATACATAAATGTAAAAATGGTTTTATTAAAAAAAATCCAAAAAATTTTCCTTTATTATAAATTACACAAAAATTTAACAAAAACTTCTACAACCTTCCTTTTCAAAACCCCCCCCTCAAAATTAAATAATGAAAAAAATTTTTCAATGACGAAAAAACTTTTCCTTTTTCAAAAACAACAAAAAAACTCTTTTTTTAAAAAACAAAACAAAACCAAAAAGACTTTCAAACCCCTGGGCTTTTCCACGCTGAATCCCCCCCGGGAGCCCCCAAGAGCGCAGCATTTCATTTTTTGGATTCACCCCCATTTGGTATAGAGCACACCCCTTTTTCAACCCATAAAGCAAGCCGCTATGTCAATACATCACTTTCAGGCACAGCATGTAGCCTTGGACACTCACATACAAAACTACCAATCGTGTAAGCAACGGGCCCTCTTGCAATTGTTTTATCTGCCATTCACAAAAACTGACCAATAACAAAAGCAATTAATCTATGAATTATAACTCCAAGAAAAATTAATTGTAAACAAAAAAAAGTTTTGCGGTTAAATATTTTTATTTTTAATCAAACTGTTTCCCCACAAAGGCAGGGGACTCAAAAAAAAAAACACATTCACAACATTCTTCATCACTTCTTTTGGAAGTGTGCTGAAAATCACAAAAAAATTTTCCCTACGCACATCCCCCCCACTCCCTTTTTTGAGTTTTAGGCACTGCCCTTCCCCCTTCCAGGCTCTAAACCGCTTACTAATTTCCCTAAAATCCCTTCAAAAAATAATTTGCTCATCTCCACACAGTCTTTTAAAACCACTTGTCCCATTTACCCTAATAGCTCCAACAAAAACCTGCTGGTGCTCAAAACCCCCAAAATTTTAAAGCCCTTTTCCCCCTTATTACTTTCCTTTCCCCTCCTCCCCCCCCCCCCAAATTTACACCTTTTCATCCTAGCCTCTACCTCCATATAGCAACCACTCAAAACCCACCTTCACC
>NC_069444.1:14899141-14916632 GCF_026875155.1 Cherax quadricarinatus
AATGGACAGAGTACCTGACAGGGAGGCAACAACGATCAGGGAGTAATGATGTACACAGTGGGACCTGTGACGAGGGGGGGTCCCAAGGGGTCGGCCCCTGGGCCAGTGCTATTTTGGTATATGTAACGACAGACGGAAGGGTTAGACCAAAGGGTTCCCTGTTTGCAGATTGTGAATTAATGAAAATTAAATCTGATGAGGCCCAGGCAGGACTTCAAAGAGACCGGGACAGACGGGGACCTGGCCCAGCAAATGGCTTCTCGAATTTAATCCCCCAAATGCAAAGTCATGAAAAAGGGAAGGGGGCACAGAAGAACAGAGAGTATAGCAAAGGGGGCCAAGACTGAAAACCCTCACTAAAGGGGAAAGTCTTGGGTGAGTATAACACCGAATGTCCCGAAGCCACATAAATCAGATAACTGCTGCGCTGGGGGCGCCGGGCAAACCTAGAACAGAAATTCCGATCCCTTTAGTAAGGAATCATTCAAGGCACTGTACCCCGTGAAAGTCGGGCCCCTATTGGTATGCGCACCTGTTTGGGAAACCCGCATTGATAAAGCACGTCAAGAAACTAAGAAAGTAAAAGGGGGGGAAAAGGGTTTGTTCCAGAGCTAAGGGGAATTCCTTGAGAAAGAAAAAGGGAAATGGGCCTGACGACAGGGGAGGACGGGGGGGTCAGGGAACATAAAAACGACATATAAAATACGCGTGGAATAAAAAGGTGGCAAAGACAGGTGTTCCGGGGGGGGGACACAGAAACAAAGGCCACAATTGGAATTTAAAGGGCACAAATGAGTAGAGAATAGTGGAAGTTTTTCTTCATCTAGATTTGTAAGGCAGTGGATAGCTAGAAAATGACGTAGGGGAGGCGGGAACCTACACTTTTTTTAAAACGGGGGTTTGATAAACTCATGGAGCGGGGAGAGAGGGGCTTATAGAAGGGTAAAGGGGCGGGCCAGGGGGCTAGGGCTCACCCCTGCAACCACAAATAGGGGAGACAAAAAGGGAGTACAACCGGGGGGAAAAGGGTTGTTCCACAAGGACAGACTACTCCCTCTGTTCCTCATCCTCATATCCGACATGACAAGGGTGTGCCACACACCGTGTCTTTCCCTTTTCAGATGAACCCCAATCTGCATGACAGTGTCTTTCCCTTGAACACTGCAAAGGGCCCCGGCGACATCAACCCAAAACTTTCAGTGGGGTGAAAAAAACAATAGAAGTTTAAAAGATGAAAATTTCCCAAATTTCCAGATATGGTAAACATGAGGAAATTAAAATCTTCCAAGTACAAAACAAATTTTTGGCACAAAAAAGAGCGAAACACCAACGTCAAAGACCTGGGAGGATTATGTCGGAGGATCTCACCTTCAAGACCTAACTTGTTCAATCCATTGTAAAAAATGCAGGGTGGATAATGAGAAACCTTCAAAAATAGGGGGGGGCCATGCCCCTGATAACTCTCAGGTCACTGTTCATTAGGCGGAATATTCTCACCTAACACACCCTTTTAAGGCAGGGAAATTGCCGACCTAAAAATGTACAGAGAAATTTCACGGGCGCATAAAGGGGGAAAAACACCTCAATTTTCTGGGGGCGTTGAGGGTTTTTAAACCCGTATTCCCTGGAAAGCAGGGGGGGAGAGATACATGATTATAACACCCGGAAAATCCTAGAGAGACTAGTACCGAACTTGCACACGAAAATCACTCACTACGAAAGCAAAAGACTTGGCAGACGATGCACCATCCCCCCAATGAAAAGCAGGGTGTCACTAGCACGTTAAGAGACCATACAATAAGTGTCAGGGCCCGAGACTGTTCAACTGCCTCCCAGCACACATAAGGGGGATTACCAACAGACCCCTGGCAAGTCTTCAAGCTGGCACTGGACAAGCACCTAAAGTCAGTTCCTGATCAGCCGGGCTGTGGCTCGTACGTTGGTTTGCGTGCAGCCAGCAGCAACAGCCTGGTTGATCAGGCGCTGATCCACCAGGAGGCCTGGTCACAGACCGGGCCGCGGGGCGTTGAACCCCCCAAACTCTCTCCAGGTAAATCCAGGTAAACACAAAACACTCATACACACACTCATACACACACACACTCATACTCACACACACACACACACACACACACAAAACACACACACACACACACACACACTCATCACATACACACAAACACACACACACACACACACACACACACACACACACACACACACACACACAACACACACATAACACACACACACACACACACACACACACACACACACACACACATGCACATATGTGGTAATGCTTTATTTACAGCTAGCAAAGTCAGGGTATTTCTCCAGAATGGTCTGTAATATACCACTGTGGATAAAATACTTAGTCATTTCTTGAACACTTCTGAGTGAGTTGTTTCTAAATTCATTAATTTTATTTGCACTCCAGTACATAATGACGCAGGGTGTGACAATAGTCCATCTGGCAAAGTTTACATTTCGTTGGTCTACATCTGGTGGTGGTGATTTAACCTGCCAAAGATACTTGTAACCCAGCCGGAACCGGGCGGTAGTGACATCCAAGAGTCTGCTTATTTTGTTGGATGCACCATAGACATGTGGCTCCTCCTGCATGATAGAATGATGATAGTAATAAAGTTGGTAGAATTACTTTCACAAGCTAACACCAGAGTCGCCATCGCTTCTACCACTTCAATAAAGGATCTAACCAGGACAAAACCCAAGCACCACGAACCAGTCAATGCAGGAGTTTACACTATACCCTGTGGAGGCTGTGACAAGATCTACGTAGGTGAAACAGCAAGAAACCTCGACACCCGCCTCAATGAACACATATACGCATGTAGGAACGACAACTTAAACAACGCCTGTGTACAACACCGAAATTCCACAGTCATTTATAAAATTCGAGACCCCCAAATTTAGTGATAAAAGAAACTAATTTCCGCACACGAAAAGTCCCTTAATTCAGCACTGATGCTGTTTCGAAAACAATTAAACAAAAAAACTGCAGCTTCACCATCTCCGAAGTCTTAGCAAGAATCCTCCCGAAAACAGTAAACCCTGCCCTCACATTCTTCCTGTTTACTACACAAAACACAGAGGTGAACACTGAAAAAACGCCTCATTCCAGTTTATATTTGTCCCCAAACCATTTTATGTTACCCAAGTAATAGCTTTTATACCTTTTATCATGTACGAATTAAATTTCTCTACCATATTTATTATTTTGTCCCCTACGACTACTACATACTACTTAAACCCCTAGTGAACATCGAAATGGTACCTCACTAGTATTCACCCCACCCTTTGGCCTTTTTTACCCCTGTTCCCGTTTGTTTGTAATGGCTTTAAAGCTCCTGGAAGCGAAACGTTTCCACAATAAATGCAATTAGTTGCACTTGTGTCCTTTTTTCTTTACGAATGATGATAGATGGACTCACTGGGGTCAATTTCCCCCGAGGCCTTAAGTCCCAAAAAATTTAGCGAAGTTTTTTTTCGATTATTGTTCTCAAATACTACCTGACAAGCCAAAATTGTAATCTACTCCCTCTTGAAAGCATACAGCTAGCCAATTTATCAGTTCTATCATGCACTGAAAACCCAAAGTGAGATGGAATCCACAGCATGTGCACTCTGACTCCCCTGTCCACAATCCTACCATACCTGTGTCTGGCTTCTGAAACAAGCATGCCACAATTTATGCTTAATGAGTTGAGAGCATTTATGGATGACAGAGAATCAGTTACAATTAAACTGTCAATCTTTGATACATAGATGCATTTCAGTGCAAGGAGTATGGCAAACAGTTCTGTCTGAAGGGTAGAGGCCCAATTATTGATGCGTGCTCCAATTTCTTTAAGAGAGCCATCACTCTGTACGACAACAGCAGCACTACCAGCTGCACCAGTGGATTGGTGAACAGAACCATCAACGTAAATAATTTGCGAGAGTGTGTGCTGTGTGACTAAGTTATAAATACAGCTTAAGGCCTCATGTTTGGCTTCAAGGCGAAGTTTTGGTTGTGATTTAAGAAGTAGTTTGGGGGGAAATGGAGGAATGGTAGTTTGGAATGGGGTAATATTCCATGGAGCGGAGAAGTGCCACTGTTGCCTTACTTGACATAGATCATGTATCTGATTCATGCGGAGGTCGGTTCCAGTCTTTTCGATCCATCTGGAGGAGTGTTCACCAGTGCTGAGGAAAGTTTGGAGGGCTTCTGTGCAGGGGTTTGAATGAGCTTGCCTGAGCATATTAACCCCAATTAGGATATTTCTTTCAGTAACACGATCTCTGATGCTTGGAATATCAAGTTCTTTTTGCATATTTAAAATTTTGGCAGTACGAGGGCATCCTAGGATGATCCTCATTGCTTCGTTCTGCAGTTTTTCCAGCCCTCCAAGCTTCCAGTCAGACACAAGAGCAAGTAGTGGCGCAGCATAATCAACCAATGATCTAATATAAGCAAGATACATCATTTTCACAATTTTAACATTAGCACCATACATTGACGAATGTTTTAATAATTTTCTAAAAAAGACCCAATACCTTTATAACAAGCACTGCCCTAAAAAAAAAAAAACAGATGACAGCTGAGAAGATGAACAGTCCCTGGCTAACACCCAGCATTCTCAAATCCATAAATAAAAAACCCAAGATATGAAAAACAGTACAGAATGGGTCACATAACCAGAGACCAAACAAAACGTTACTCGTCAATCCTAACCAGCCTGATAAGAAGGGCAAAAAATTTTATTATGAGAACAGATTATCCAACTTACGAGGTGATATAAAAAAGACCTGGAAGACCCTATCAGAAATTCTGGGAACAAAAAAGATATCACGACATAGCGAAATAAAATTAGCAAATCAATGAACCCCAACTCCCACCAACAGAAACAGCAAACAGACTCAATGATTTCTTCTCCCACTATAGGCAAAACCTTGCCAATAATACCCCAAGCTCAGATACCCCACCAAATGACTACTCACTGGCAACCACCCGAACACACTGTTCCTAGCTCCGACTAACCCATACGAAGTCTCCCTTATTAAATCAACGCACTGAAAAACAAGGCAGGAGATTTAAATACCTTACCACCCTTTATTAAAAAAAAAGGGGTCACAAGTACTATCACCAATCATTGAAACACTCTTTAACAAATCCATTGAATCCTCCACCTCCCTACAGTTTCAAAATGGGCAAGGGTCCCCCGATCCATAAAGGAGGAGACCAAACAGAGTTGAATAACTATAGGCCAAAAAATCCAATTTACACCCTCTCTCAAAAATCTTCAAAAAATTAATTCATAAACGAATCTACTCCAAACCTCATCTCCCATAACATTCTCAACCCCTGCCAATTTGGATTCAGGCCTAATAAAAATACTAAGATGCTATTATACACATGCTAGAACATATATAAACTGCAATAGAAAAAAAAGAAGTCCCACTGGGGATCTTCATTGACTTACGTAAAGCTTTTGATACAGTTGACCATGACTTGCTCCACGTAAAATTGTCACACTATGGTATTAGGGGGCACTCCCTCAACTACCTCAAGTCTTACCTCAGCAACAGAAGCCAATATGTGTACGCAAATGGGGCAAGCTCTTCCGCACAACCAATTACAGTTGGTGTCCCACAGGTAAGTGTCCTTGGCCCTCTTCTCTTTCTCCTATACATAAATGACCTACCAAATGCTTCGCAATTACTCAAACCCACACTTTTTGCAGATGACACCACATACGTCTTCTCTCACCCGAGCCCAGTCACGCTAGTCAATACATAAACACCGAATTACAGAAAATATCTACCTGGATGAGGACTAACAAACTTACATTAAACATTGACAAAACCTACTTCATTCAGTTTGGTAACAGAGCTACAGATGTACCTCTTAACATAACGATAAACGGATCACCTATCACAAAGCTAACAGAGGGAAAATTTTTAGGAATCCACCTTGATAATAGACTCAAATTTCATGCACATATACAACAAATTTCTAAGAAAATTTCCAAGACTGTAGGCATACTATCGAAGATACGGTACTATGTTCCACAGTCAGCCCTCCTGGCCCTATATCACTCTCTTATTTACCCCTATCTCACCTATGGAATTTGTGCATGGGGCTCAACAACAACTAACCATTTTCAGACCACTAATTACCCAACAAAAGGCTGCGTTAGAATGATAACAAATTTTCTCACTACAGGCAGCACACTCCACCAATATTCAAAACACTCAACCTACTCACCAACAAAAAATCCATACTTATTATTGCACTTATTACATACATAGAACACTTAACTCTGATATTAACCCTCCCCTCAAACATCTCCTTGCCAACCTCAACAGAACACATGACCATAACACAAGGCACAGATCACTCTTTGATGTTCCTCGTGTCCATCTCACGCTATGCAAAAACTCAATGCACATAAAAGGCCCTAAAATCTGGAATTCATTACCTGTAAATATAAAAGAAACACTACCTGTTTATAAATTCAAGTCTCTTCTCAAAGTTCACTTACTCACTCCTAAATGTTACTCACAATTATATCACACAAATGTTAAACCTAACTTTGTTATTTTTTTTTTAAATACACTACCTGAATGTACAGCAATGCATGCAACCATATGACCTGTCTTTGTAATACTCATTTGTATTTTATAGTTATCTGTTTACAATAATGTCTTATCACTGATTTCATCATTGCTTAGTTAATCTTAAGTTAATTTTAAGCCTGCCCGTAATGCTATGCATATAAGTGGCTTTGGCATGCTGCTCTTACCTGTATTTTTTTTGTACCTCTGTATGTATGCTAAAATTTATAAATAAATAAATAAATAAATAAATAAATAAATAATGATCAAGTTTGTGGAGTAGGATGTCGTGGTCTACTGTGTCAAAAGCTTTTCTTAGGTCAATAAAAATTCCTAGTGGATATTCCTTATTTTCCAATGCTGTGTAAAGCAGATCTAGCATTTTTATGATTGCATCATTAGTGCTTTTATTTTTACTGAATCCAAATTGGCAGGGGTTGAGTATGTTTTGAGCCATTATAAATGAATACAGTCTCCTGTGCACGAGTTTCTCAAAGATTTTGGATAGCAGTGGTAAGTTAGATATTGGCCTATAGTTGTTTAAGTCTGTAGGGTCACCACCTTTATGTATTGGTGTAACCCTTGCCATCTTGAGAGTTTCGGGAAGGTACTAGTCTCTGTGACTTGTTAAAAAGTAATGAAATAGCATGCGAAAGGACATGGGCCGCTCGCTTGTACAGTAATGGTGGGACATGAGACGATTCTCCGAGTTATTTTTAAGTGACTTTATAATCTCGGTTTACTTCCGTGGGCTCAGTTGGTGCAAGATAGAAGGAATTAGGGAAATTCCCATCTAGGTAGTCCCTGGGATGGCATTGGTATGTGGGATTTTACTGGCGAGATTAGATCCTATGGTTGAGAAGAAGTCGTTTATCTTGTTAGCTGTGTCAGTGGGATGTAGTGGTGTTTTTATTAGGTTTAGTTAGGGCAATATTCTTGGTTTTTCTCAGTTTGTGGGTCCCTAGAATCTGAGAGAGTGTTTTCCAGGTCTTTTTTATATCTCCCTTGTGCTGTGAATCTACTGGAGTAGTATAGTTGTTTGGCTTTCTTATTACTTTGGTGAGAGCTGATGAATAGTGTTTAAGAATATCTTTGTGTATCAAGCCCTGTCTATATTGCTTTTCATATTGGTGTTTCTTGTCAATGGATTTCAGAATGGTGCTGGTTAGCCATGGGCAACCAAGCCGTTTGTTTGTGATCTGTTTGTTTTTATAGGACAATGTTTGATGTATAGTCTAAGTAATTTGTTAAGAAAAATGTCTGTCCCCGTCATCAAAACCATTGGCCTTGGAGAATTCTGTAGCCAGTCAACAGTCTCTAGGTCAGCTGTGAACTTCCTTACTGAGGCCTCGTCATGGAGTCTAAATGAGACTTTGTTGTATTCAAGTGGTGGTTTACTAATGTTTGTCAGGAGGAAGGTAGGGTAGTGGTCTGTAGTGCTATCTGTGATTATCCCTGATTTAAGGGGGGCTAGTATATTGGTCCATATGTGGGCTATTATGGTTGCACTTGTCTCAGTGAGCCCGGTTGGTTAGTTATTGTTGGGATGAAAAAAGGGGTGTTGTTCATATGTTGATGAAATCAGTTACAGGCTGATCATCTAGTAAGCCAAGGTTGATGTTGAAGTCTCCAGCTTAGAGAAAAGGGGGTGCTTATTCTTTGTCTGTTTGTTATTAGTGCTTTAATTTCTCACTGAAATTTGGGATGTTTGTGTGAGGTATCCGGGAAATGGCACCGATTGTTATAGGCCCTCTTAAGGTTTTTTACAGTAAAATTAGCAAAAATGTATTCCCCATATTCATCACTAAAGCAAGGTGCTAATACAAGATAATTGGTTAGAGTAATAGATTGCAATACCACCCCCAACTTGGTTTGGTCTGCAGTTGTGAATTGCTGTGTATCCTGGTAGAGGGTAGATATCTATTGTGTCCTGCTTAAGCCCGGTCTCATAAGAATAATGCAGGAGAAGGGTGTCTTTATGATTCAGGAGTGCTAGGAGGTCGTCATAGTGTTTGCTTAAGGACCTGATGTTGTAGTTTAAGTACTGATAGACTTTTAGCATTGTTTTTTTGGGTAGTGCTGGCTGTGATGCTGTGTAATAAAGGCAGTTACTTTCCAAAAAAGTTTTGATTGGGTGTCAGATTATGGAGGTTTAGATCAGGGTCAAAGTGATCAATCATCTTCTAGGTTTAAATTATGGTTATTTATATCCTGAGTTGTGTGTTGAGTTCTATACTGATATCTGTATGGTGGAAGTTTGGACAAGTATATAGCTAGAGTATTTTCGTCATGTAGAGTATAGTCACTACTACACATAATGAAGTTGATGTTGTCTATGTGTTGTGCTGGAATGAACTAAAGTACAACTAGGTATAAACTAGTAATATAAAAATACAAATTAAAAATAGAACAAGACTCTCACTTGTAATTGCACTAAGGTCTAATAATGACTTTTGTGGAGTCTATGTTTTGAGCTAGAGTGAGCTAAAGTACAATAGGTTTAATCTAATAATATAAAAATACAAATTAAAAATAGCACTAGTCTCTCACTAGTAATTGCACTTATTATTTATTTTATTATCACACTGGCCGATTCCCACCAAGGCAGGGTGGCCCGAAAAAGAAAAACTTTCACCATCATTCACTCCATCACTGTCTTGCCAGAAGGGTGCTTTACACTACAGTTTTTAAACTGCAACATTAACACCCCTCCTTCAGAGTGCAGGCACTGTACTTCCCATCTCCAGGACTCAAGTCCGGCCTGCCGGTTTCCCTGAATCCCTTCATAAATGTTACTTTGCTCACACTCCAACAGCACGTCAAGTATTAAAAACCATTTGTCTCCATTCACTCCTATCAAACACGCTCACGCATGCCTGCTGGAAGTCCAAGCCCCTCGCACACAAAACCTCCTTTACCCCCTCCCTCCAACCCTTCCTAGGCCGACCCCTACCCCGCCTTCCTTCCACTACAGACTGATACACTCTTGAAGTCATTCTGTTCGCTCCATTCTCTCTACATGTCCGAACCACCTCAACAACCCTTCCTCAGCCCTCTGGACAACAGTTTTGGTATCCCGCACCTCCTCCTAACTTCCAAACTACGAATTCTCTGCATTATATTCACACCACACATTGCCCTCAGACATGACATCTCCACTGCCTCCAGCCTTCTCCTCGCTGCAACATTCATCACCCACGCTTCACACCCATATAAGAGCGTTGGTAAACTATACTCTCATACATTCCCCCTCTTTGCCTCCAAGGACAAAGTTCTTTGTCTCCACAGACTCCTAAGTGCACCACTCACTCTTTTTCCCTCATCAATTCTATGATTCACCTCATCTTTCATAGACCCATCCGCTGACACGTCCACTCCCAAATATCTGAATACGTTCACCTCCTCCATACTCTCTCCCTCCAATCTGATATTCAATCTTTCATCACCTAATCTTTTTGTTATCCTCATAACCTTACTCTTTCCTGTATTCACCTTTAATTTTCTTCTTTTGCACACCCTACCAAATTCATCCACCAATCTCTGCAACTTCTCTTCAGAATCTCCCAAGAGCACAGTGTCATCAGCAAAGAGCAGCTGTGACAACTCCCATTTTGTGTGTGATTCTTTATCTTTTAACTCCACGCCTCTTGCCAAGACCCTCGCATTTACTTCTCTTACAACCCCATCTATAAATATATTAAACAACACGGTGACATCACACATCCTTGTCTAAGGCCTACCTTTACTGGGAAAAAATTTCCCTCTTTCCTACATACTCTAACTTGAGCCTCACTATCCTCGTAAAAACTCTTCACTGCTTTCAGTAACCTACCTCCTACACCATACACTTGCAACATCTGCCACATTGCCCCCCTATCCACCCTGTCATACGCCTTTTCCAAATCCATAAATGCCACAAAGACCTCTTTAGCCTTATCTAAATACTGTTCACTTATATGTTTCACTGTAAACACCTGGTCCACACACCCCCTACCTTTCCTAAAGCCTCCTTGTTCATCTGCTATCCTATTCTCTGTCTTACTCTTAATTCTTTCAATTATAACTCTACCATACACCTTACCAGGTACACTCAACAGACTTATCCCCCTATAATTTTTGCACTCTCTTTTATCCCCTTTGCCTTTATACAAAGGAACTATGCATGCTCTCTGCCAATCCCTAGGTACCTTACCCTCTTCCATACATTTATTAAATAATTGCACCAACCACTCCAAAACTATATCCCCACCTGCTTTTAACATTTCTATCTTTATCCCATCAATCCCGGCTGCCTTACCCCCTTTCATTTTACCTACTGCCTCACGAACTTCCCCCACACTCACAACTGGCTCTTCCTCACTCCTACAAGATGTTATTCCTCCTTGCCCTATACACGAAATCACAGCTTCCCTATCTTCATCAACATTTAACAATTCCTCAAAATATTCCCTCCATCTTCCCAATACCTCTAACTCTCCATTTAATAACTCTCCTCTCCTATTTTTAACTGACAAATCCATTTGTTCTCTAGGCTTTCTTAACTTGTTAATCTCACTCCAAAACTTTTTCTTATTTTCAACAAAATTTGTTGATAACATCTCACCCACTCTCTCATTTGCTCTCTTTTTACATTGCTTCACCACTCTCTTAACTTCTCTCTTTTTCTCCATATACTCCATATACTCCATATAATTGCACTATGGTCTAATATAGTGAATTTGGTATTGACTATGTATTGAGTTAGAATGAGCTATGGTACAACTGAATTTAATCTAATAATATAAAAATACAAATTAAAAATAGCACCAGTCTCTCACTAGTAATTGCACTATGGTCTAATATAGTGAATTTGGTATTGACTATGTATTGAGCTAGAAAGAGCTATAGTACAACAACTTTAGTCTAATAATATAAAAATACAAATTACAAATAGCACCAGTCTCTCACTAGTAATTGCACTATGGTCTAGTATAGTGAATTTGGTATTGACTATGTATTGAGCTAGAATGAGCTAGAGTAAAACTGTGATTAATCTAATAATATAATAAAGGCACAAGACTCTCAATTGTAATTGCACTAAGGTCTTATATAAGTTGTTTACAAGAATTAGTGTATAATAAGATTTAAATTGACAGGATAAAATACACAAGTTAAGGTAGCAAAAGAGTAATAAAAAAATTATAAAAATAAAAATGGCAATGACTTGGTTATAATATGCTAGTAAGATGGTAAACAGGATAATATAAAAGTTGTAGTTGAAAATACTAGTTTAAAAAAGTATGGAATAAAAATGGTCAATAAAAGAAGTTTACAATAAGTTTGATCAATATAGTTTAAAGTAAAATTGGGCAATAATAGGGATTTAGAATGGAGGGAATAAGGAGTATCAATCACCCACAGTTAAGTAACCCTTCTAGTTATAGCAGACTGATACTGGCCAGTTAGGTATGTTGTAATTGGATAGGTTATGAGTGATCCAGCTACATCAAGTGACCACCAGAGAATATCTGGTAAGTGGTGGGATTATGTACAAGTGTTTTCCTTGATGGATATATCCATGTGTAACCTAGCCCCCCTTCATTCAGTTACACTAATATAATCTATACAGTCCACAATTAATTAGTAGCACCGTACTTGTGGGTGCTATCCAATCCATACTGGTCTCGGATAGATATGGATAAGATTGTGAGGTCGAAGGAACCACTTGCCGTGACCAAGGGTGGTCAAGTTTTCTCACATGTCTACACGGGGTGACTACGGTAAACAATATGGTTGTCTCCCAATGAGATTACTTGTAAGCATGTAATGATGAGGTTCATACAGGTAATCACCCTATAAAATTTTCCATAATTATTATTATTATTATTATTATTGTTATTATTATAAAATAATAATAATATCTTTATTTACTACCAGTATATCATATACAAGGTATACAGACCATAGCTGACATCAATGACATACTACTATATAGAAAGCCGCTTGTTATGCTGAATATTTCCCGCAAATTAGGTCAGTGTCCCAGGATGCGACCCACACCAGTTTACTAACACTCAGGTACCCATTATACTGACGGGTGACCATAGACAACAGGTGTAAAGAAACACGCCCAATGTTTCTACTCCTGCTGGGAATCAATCCCAGGCCCTCGCCATGTGAAGCGAGAGCTTTAACCACCAGAACATTTATATCATGTATGGTGACGGTGATATGTCTAGCTCCACGGATCTCACACTATATATTTTTAAGATTTTTTCTTTATTTTTCTTTCTATTTCTTGTATTTTTCTTTCTAATATAATAATTGGAGATGTGGCATGACATGAGAGTGGGCGGAGCTTATACATGGTGTCTAAGGCCATGACATGAGAGTGGGCGGAGCTTATACATAGTTTACCTGGAGTTTATGACATGAGAGTGGGCAGAGCTTATACATAGTTTACCTGGAGTTTATGACATGAGAGTGGGCAGAGCTTATACATAGTTTACCTGGAGTTTATGACATGAGAGTGGGCAGAGCTTATACATAGTTTACCTGGAGTTTATGACATGAGAATGGGCAGAGCTTATACATAGTTTACCTGGAGTTTATGACATGAGAGTGGGCAGAGCTTATACATAGTTTACCTGGAGTTTATGACATGAGAGCGGGCAGAGCTTATACATAGTTTACCTGGAGTTTATGACATGAGAGTGGGAGAGCTTACACATAGTCTCTAAGGCCATGACATGAGAGTGAGCAGACCTTATACATAGTCTCTAAGGCCATGACATGAGAGTGGGCAGAGCTTATACATAGTCTCTAAGGCCATGACATGAGAGTGGGCAGAGCTTATACATAATCTCTAAGGCCATGACATGAGAGTGGGCAGAGCTTATACATAGTCTCTAAGGCCATGACATGAGAGTGAGCAGACCTTATACATAGTCTCTAAGGCCATGACATGAGAGTGAGCAGACCTTATACATAGTCTCTAAGGCCAAGACATGAGAGTGGGCGGAGCTTATACATAGTCTCTAAGGCCATGACATGAGAGTGGGCAGAGCTTATACATAGTCTCTAAGGCATGACATGAGAGTGGGCGGAGCTTATACATAGTCTCTAAGACCATTACATGAGAGTGGGCAGAGCTTATACATAGTCTCTAAGGCATGACATGAGAGTGGGCGGAGCTTATACATAGTCTCTAAGGCATGACATGAGAGTGGGCAGAGCTTATACATAGTCTCTAAGGCATGACATGAGAGTGGGCGGAGCTTATACATAGTCTCTAAGGCATGACATGAGAGTGGGCGGAGCTTATACATAGTCTCTAAGTTCATGACATGAGAGTGGGCAGAGCTTATACATAGTCTCTAAGTTCATGACATGAGAGTGGGCAGAGCTTATACATAGTCTCTAAGGCCATGACATGAGAGTGGGCAGAGCTTATACATAGTCTCTAAGGCCATGACATGAGAGCGGGCAGAGTTTATACATAATTTCTAAGGCCATGACATGAGAGTGGGCAGAGCTTATACATAATCTCTAAGGCCATGACATGAGAGTGGGCAGAGCTTATACATAGTCTCTAAGGGCATGACATGAAAGTTTACCTGTAGTTTACCTGGAAAGAGTTCCGAGGGTCAATGCCCCTGCGGCCCAGTCTGTGACCAGGCCTCATGGTGGATCAGAGCCTGAACAACCAAGCTGTTACTGCTGGCTTCACACAATCCAACGTACGAGCCACAGCCCGGCTGGTCAGGTACCGACTTTATGTGCATGTCCAGTGCCTGCTTGAAGACAGCCAGGGGTCTATTGGTAATCCCCCTTATGTATGCTGGGAGGCAGTTGAACAGTCTTGGGCCCCTGACATTTACTGTGTAGTCTCTTAACTTGGTAGTGACACCCCCTGTTTTCATAGGGGGAATGTTGCATCATCTGCCGAGTCTTTTGCTTTCATAGTGAGTGATTTTCGTGTGAAAGTTTGGTACTAGTCCCTCTAGGATTTTACAGGTGTAAATAATCATGTATCTCTCCTGCCTGCATTCCAGGGAGTACAGGTTCAGGAACTTCAGGCGCTCGCAGTAATTGAGGTGTTTTATCTCCATTATGTGTGCTGTGAAGGTTCTCTGTACATTTTCTAGGTCGGCAATTTCACCTGCCTTGAAAGGTGCTGTTAGAGTGCAGCAATATTTCAGCCTAGGTAGAACAAACGACCTGAAGAGTGTCATCATGGGCTTGGCATCCTTAGTTTTGAAAGTTCTCATTATCCATCCCTACGTTTTTCTAGCAGCTGCGATTGATACAATATTATGGACCTTGAATGTGAGATCCTCTGACATAATCACTCCCAGGTCTTTGACGTTAGTTTTTCGCTCTATTTTATGGCTGGAATTTGTTGTATACTCTGATGAAGTTTTAATTTCCTCATGTTTACCATATCGGAGCAATTGAAATTTCTCATCTTTGAACTTCATATCGTTTTCTGCAGCCCATCCAAATTTGCTCTTAAGTGTCTGCACACTGTAGTCAAAGCATAACAGTTTTACCATCTTATGAGCAAGAGATTGTAATAACTCACTACAATGGATACATTACAAATCATTTCATGGAACATTTGCCACAGCCCTTACTACAGGATGGATATAGACTCATTAGAGAACTTAAAGAGAAGAATGACAAAAATGATTTACTGTGTAAGGAACCTCCTGTATGAAGATGAATGGTTCAGAGAACCGACATGTTGATAAATTAGACACATGTACAACTCTTGGGTATCTTTATTGAGGAAACGTTTCGCCACACAGTGGCTTCATCAGTCCATACAAAGGAGAATCTTGAAGAACAGGAGGAGAATGAGGTAATCAGTCCCTCAACCTTGAGTCGAAACGTTTCCTCAATAAAGATACCCAAGAGTTGCACATGTGTCTAATTTATCAACATGTCGGTTCTCTGAACCATTCATCTACAAACCTGTCAGACACTGCAACTTCTTGGGATCTTAATACTTGGGAATTCTTCGCTTGCCTAATTCTTGGGCACGACCTACTTCAACATTGAACAAATGTTACACGACCTATGACTGCTTCACCTCTCCTGCCAACGGTTTATAAGCTCCTTCTCAGCACGTATGCCGTATTCTATTCAAGATTGATGGACTGACCACATCGACTCAAGGTTGAGGGACTGATTACCTCATTCTCCTCCTGTTCTTCAAGATTCTCCTTTGTATGGACTGATGAAGCCACTGTGTGGCGAAACGTTTCCTCAATAAAGATACCCAAGAGTTGTACATGTGTGATGAATAAAGATTTCCATATGCTGCATAAGTGTCTCAATCTTCAACTTGTCGGTTTTTCAAACCATTCATCACAACTGTCGGACACTGCAGCATCATGGGATCTTGTTACAAAGAATTCTTCAACACTTGTTCAACCTTTGGACGAAGACCTACTTCGACTAGTGGATGGTACCACTATGACCCCGCCTCCATCTGCTTCACGTCACCTCACTACAGTATATAAGCCACGTCTACGGCCCTATGCTATACATTCTACAAGATTGATGGACTGAACACATCGACTCCTGGTTGAGGGACTGATTACCTCATTCTCCCCTTTCTCCTTACGTTTCCTCTTTGTTTTGGACTGGAAGCCACTGTTTGGCAAAATTTTTCCTGAATAAAAAATTTCCATATGCTGTGTACGAATGGAAAATATAAACCGACAAATGAAGTAAGACACATGTGCAACACTGGGTATCTTTTTTGTAACGTTTCGCCATCCATGGCTTATCAATAAAAATTCCGGGACTAATTGAAGACGTAGAACTATGTACAAAAATGAGGAATCAGCCCCCTAAACCTAGGAGGGGTGCAAACAGCACCATATCTTTGGGAAACTCCACGCTATGGTCGTTCGCACCACTCCTAGGTTGAGGGGCTATTACCTCATCTTCTTACATATTTCTACTGTCTTCAATTATGTCCCGGAATTTGTATTGATAAAGCCACTGGGTGGCGAAACGTCTACAATAAAATACCCAATTTGCCATGTGTCTTTCCTCATTTCCATATCGCATAAGTGCCTCAATCTCCAACTTCGTTGTACATTTCTAATTTATCAACATTCGGTTCTCTGAACCACACTACAAACCTGTCAGACACTGCAAATTCTTGGGATCTTTAAAATTGGGAATTCTTCGCTTTCCCAATTCTGGGGACACCTACTTCAACATTGAACAAAGTTAACGACCTATTACCTGGAGTTTACCTGGAGAAGTTCCGGGGGTCAACGCCCCCCCGCCCGGTCTGAGACCAGGGTCCTGGGGATCAGAGCCTGATCAAACCCGGCTGTTGCTTGGCTGCACGCAAACCCCCATACGAGCCACAGCCCGGCTGACCCCGGGCCCACTCCAGGGGCCCGTCCAGTTTTTCCCCTTGAAGACTGCCAGGGGGCGTTGGTAACCCCCTTTTTATGTGTGCTGGGAGGCAGTTGAAAATCCCCGGGCCCCTGACACTTTTTGTTGGGCTCTTAACGTGCTAGTGACACCCCTGCTTTTTATTGGGGGGGTGGTGCTTTGTCTGCCAAGTCTTTTTTCTTTCGTATGGGTATTTTCTGTGCCAAATTTGGTACAGTCCCTCTAGGATTTTCCCCGGTGTATATAATCAGTTCTCTCCCCCTGCGTTCCCAGGGAATACAGGGTTTTGGAACCCAACGCTCCCAATAATTAGGGGTTTTTATCCCGTTATGCGCGCCGTGAAAGTTCTCTGTACATTTCTAGGGCGGCAATTTCCCCCTGCCTTGAAAGGTGTGTTTGTGTGCAGCAAAATTCCCGCCTAGAAAAACAAGTGACCTGAAAGTGTCATCAGGGGTTTTGGGCCCCCCAG
>NC_069444.1:14919632-14922132 GCF_026875155.1 Cherax quadricarinatus
GCCTCCTCCTGGTGTGTGTCAGCCTCCTCCTGAGTGTTGTAGTCAGCCTCCTCCTGAGTGTGTGTCAGCCTCCTTCTGAGTGTGTCATCCTCCTCCTGAGTGTGTGTCAGCCTTCTCCTGAGTGTGTGTCAGCCTCCTTCTGAGTGTGTCAGCCTCCTCCTGAGTGTGTGTCAGCCTCCTCTGAGTGTGTGTCAGCCTCCTCCTGAGTGTATGTCAGCCTCCTCCTGAGTGTGTGTAAGCCTCCTCCTGAGTGTGTGTCAGCCTCCTCCTGAGTGTGTGTCAGCCTCCTCTGAGTGAGTGCCTCACTATGGTGTCAGCCTCCTCCTGAGTGTGTCAGCCTCCTCCTGAGTGTGTGTAAGCCTCCTCCTGAGTGTGTGTCAGCCTCCTCCCGAGTGTGTGTCAGCCTCCTCCTGAGTGTGTGTCAGCCTCCACCTGAGTGTGTGTCAGCCTCCTCCTGAGTGTGTTCAGCCTCCTTGAGTGTATCAGCCCCTGTGAGTGTGTATCAGCCTCCTCCTGAGTGTGTGTAGCCTCCTCTTGATGTGTGTCAGCCTCCTCCTGAGTGTGTGTCAGCCTCCTCCTGAGTGTGTGTCAGCCTCCTCCTGAGTGTGTATCAGCCTCCTTCTGAGTGTGTATCAGCCTCCTCCTGAGTGTGTATCAGCCTCCTCCTGAGTGTGTGTCAGCCTCCTCCTGAATGTGTGTCAGCCTCCTCCTGAGTGTGTGTCAGCCTCCTCCTGAGTGTGTGTCAGCCTCCTCCTGAGTGTGTATCAGCCTCCTCCTGAGTGTGTGTCAGCCTCCTCTGAGTGTGTATCAGCCTCCTCCTGAGTGTGTGTCAGCCTCTCCTGAGTGTGTGTGTCAGCCTCCTCCTGAGTGTGTATCAGCCTCCTCCTGAGGTCAGCTCTCTGTGTGTCAGCCTCCTCCTGAGTGTGTGTCAGCCTCCTCCTGAGTGTGTGTCAGCCTCCTTCTGAGTGTATATCAGCCTCCTCCTGAGTGTGTGTCAGCCTCCTACTGAGTGTGTGTCAGCCTCTTCCTGAGTGTGTCAGCCTCCTCCTGAGTGTGTGTCAGCCTTCTCCTGAGTGTGTGTCAGCCTCCTTCTGAGTGTGTCAGCCTCCTCCTGAGTGTGTGTCAGCCTCCTCCTGAGTGTGTGTCAGCCTCCTCCTGAGTGTGTGTCAGCCTCCTCCTGAGTGTGTGTCAGCCTCCTCCTGAGTGTGTGTCAGCCTCCTCATGAGTGTGTGTCAGCCTCCTCCTGAGTGTGTGTCAGCCTCCTCCTGAGTGTGTATCAGCCTCCTCTGAGTGTGTCAGCCTCCTCCTGAGTGTGTTCAGCCTCCTCCTGAGTGTGTTAGCCTCCCTTGAGTGTGTGTCAGCCTCCTCTGAGTGTGTGTCAGCCTCCTCTGAGTGTGTGTCAGCCTCTCCTCCTGAGTGTGTGTCAGCCTCCTACTGAGTGTGTGTCAGCCTCCTCCTGAGTGTGTATCAGCCTCCTCCTGAGTGTGTGTCAGCCTCCTCCTGAGTGTGTGTCAGCCTCCTCCTGAGTGTGTATCAGCCTCCTCCTGAGTGTGTGTCAGCCTCCTCCTGAGTGTGTGTCAGCTCTCCTGAGTGTGTGTCAGCCTCCTTCTGAGTGTATATCAGCCTCCTCCTGAGTGTGTGTCAGCCTCCTACTGAGTGTGTGTCAGCCTCTTCCTGAGTGTGTCAGCCTCCTCCTGAGTGTGTGTCAGCCTTCTCCTGAGTGTGTGTCAGCCTCCTTCTGAGTGTGTCAGCCTCCTCCTGAGTGTGTGTAAGCCTCCTCCTGAGTGTGTGCCAGCCTCCTCCTGAGTGTGTGTCAGCCTCCTTCTGAGTGTGTGTCAGCCTCCTCCTGAGTGTGTGTCAGCCTCCTCATGAGTGTGTGTCAGCCTCCTCCTGAGTGTGTGTCAGCCTCCTCCTGAGTGTGTGTAAGCTTCCTCCTGAATGTGTGTCAGCCTCCTCCTGAGTGTGTGTCAGCCTCCTCCTGAGTGTGCGTCAGCCTCCTCCTGAGAGTGTGTCAGCCTCCTCCTGAGTGTGTGTCAGCCTCCTCCTGAGTGTGTGTAAGCCTCCTCCTGAGTGTGTGTCAGCCTCCTCCTGAGTGTATGTCAGCCTCCTCCTGAGTGTATGTCAGCCTCCTCCTGAGTGTGTGTCAGCCTCCACCTGAGAGTGTGTCAGCCTCCTCCTGAGTGTGTGTCAGCCTCCTCCTGAGTGTGTGTAAGCCTCCTCCTGAGTGTGTGTCAGCCTCCTCCTGAGTGTATGTCAGCCTCCTCCTGAGTGTATGTCAGCCTCCTCCTGAGTGTGTGTAAGCCTCCTCCTGAGTGTGTGTAAGCCTCCTCCTGAGTGTGTTAGCCTCCACCTGAGTGTGTGTCAGCCTCCACCTGAGTGTGTGTCAGCCTCCTCCTGAGTGTGTGTCAGCCTCCTCCTAGCCTCCCTCTTGGCATTTATCCTGGCCTGGAGTTTACCTGGAGAGAGTTCCGGGGGTCAACGCCCCCGCGGCCCGGTCTGT
>NC_069444.1:14924632-14927132 GCF_026875155.1 Cherax quadricarinatus
CCAAACACTCTAAATCAAAACACCCATGCCACAACCAATGCCCCACCCACTACATTACAAACTCCACCCCCACAGCAACAACCCATAGTTCCTTACCAGGTCTCCCACTTCCCCAACCCCAATATACCTCCCAGATCACAGTCTTAGAAAAGAAGTTGATGGTGTGGTATTTCAAATGCAGATGGAATAACAAACAAGTATGAGGAGTGGCACGAAAGAATCAAGGAGACATCCCCAGACATAATAGCACTCACAGAAACAAAACTCACCAGAATAATAACAGATTCAATCTTTCCATCCGGATATCAAATCCTCAGGAAAGACAGAGGGAGGAGAGGGGGAGGAGGAGTTGCACTGCTCATTAAAAACCAGTGGGGTTTTGAGAAAATGGAAGGAATGGATGGCACGGGCGAAAGGGGCTACTTAGTAGGAACAATCCAGTCTGAGGGTCATAAGGTGATAATTGCAGTAATGTACAACCCACCACAGAACTGCAGGAGTCCAAGAGAAGAATACGATGAGAGCAACAGAGCAATGATCGAAACACTAGCCGAGGTGGCCAGGAGAGCACACATGGGGGGAGCAAAGTTACTAGTTATGGGTGATTTCAATCACAAGGAGATTGACTGGGAAAACCTGGAGCCCCATGGGGGTCCCGAAACATGGAGAGCCAAGATGATGGATGTGGTACTGGAAAACCTCATGCATCAACATGTTAGAGACACTACCAGAGAGAGAGGAGAGGATGAACCAGCAAGGTTGGACCTTGTATTCACCTTGAGTAGTTCGGACATCGAGGGAATCATGTATGAAAGGCCCCTGGGAGCTAGTGATCATGTGGTTCTGTGCTTCGACTACATAGTTGAGCTGCAAGTGGAGAGAGTAGCAGGAATAGGCTGGGAAAAACCAAACTACAAAAGGGGAAACTACTCAGGTATGAGGAACTTCCTTCAAGACATTCAGTGGGAGAGGGAACTGACAGGAAAACCAGTACAAGAAATGATGGACTATGTGGCAACAAAATGCAAGGAGGCAGAGGAGAGGTTTGTTCCCAAGGGAAACAGAAATAATGGGAAGAACAGAACGAGTCCTTGGTTCACCCAAAGGTGTAGGGAGGCAAAAACTAGGTGTACTAGAGAATGGAAAAGGTACAGAAGACAGAGAACTTAGGAAAATAAAGAAATCAGCCGAAGAGCCAGAAACGAATATGCACAGATAAGAAGGGAGGCTCAGAGACAATATGAAAATGACATAGCATCAAAAGTAAAGACTGACCCGAAGCTGTTGTACAGCCACATCAGGAGGAAAACAACAGTCAAGGACCAGGTAATCAGATTGAGGAAGGGTGATGGGGAATTCACAAGAAACGACCAACAGGTATGTCAGGAGCTCAACACAAGATTTAAAGAGGTATTTACAGTGGAAACCAGTAGGACTCCAGGAAATCAGAACAGGGGGGCACACCAGCAAGTGCTGGATGAGGTACATATAACCAAGGAGGAGGTGAAGAAGCTGCTATGCGAACTTGACACCTCAAAGGCGGTGGGACCAGACAACATCTCTCCATGGGTCCTTAAAGAGGGAGCAGAGATATTGTGTGAGCCATTAACAAAGATCTTCAACACATCATTTGAAACTGGGCAACTCCCTGAGGTATGGAAAATGGCAAATGTAGTCCCAATTTTTAAAAAGGGAGACAGACATGAGGCACTAAACTACAGACCTGTATCACTAACGTGTATAGTATGCAAGGTCATGGAGAAGATCATCAGGAGGAGAGTGGTGGGGCACCTGGAAAGAAACAAGTGTATAATTGACAACCAGCACGGTTTCAGGGAAGGAAAATCCTGTGTCACAAAATTACTAGAGTTTTATGACAAGGTGACAGAAGTAAGACAAGAGAGAGAGAGGTGGATCGACTGCATATTTTTGGACTACAAGAAGGCCTTCGACACAGTTCCTCACAAGAGGTTACTGCAAAAGCTAGAGGATCAGGCACACATAACAGGAAAGGCACTGCAATGGATCAGAGAATATCTGAAAGGGAGGCAACAACGAGTCATGGTACGCGACGAGGTGTCAGAGTGGGCGCCTGTGACAAGCGGGGTTCCACAGGGGTCAGTCCTAGGACCTGTGCTGTTCTTGGTATATGTGAACGACATAATGTTTGCAGATGATGCGAAGTTAATGAGAAGAATCAAATCGGATGAGGATCAGGCAGGACTACAAAGAGACCTGGACAGGCTACAAGCCTGGTCCAGCAACTGGCTCCTTGAATTTAACCCTGCCAAATGCAAAGTCATGAAGATTGGGGAAGGGCAAAGAAGACCGCAGACACAATATAATTTAGATGGCCAAAGACTGCAAACCTCACTCAAGGAAAAAGATCTGGGGTGAGTATAACACCGAGCATATCTCCCGAGGCGCACATCAATCAGATAACTGCTGCAGCATACGGGCGCCTGGCAAACCTACGGATAGCGTTCCGATACCTCAGTAA
>NC_069444.1:14929632-14944632 GCF_026875155.1 Cherax quadricarinatus
CACTGCTATGTTATGTGTCACTATGTTATTATGTCACTGCTAAAGACATGGAAAGTCGTTTGCAACATTTGGGTATCTTTATTCTTGAGACGTTTCACCTCAAATTGGCTTCTTCACTCCAATGCAGAAAAAGGTGGAATAAGAGGAAAGTTTGAGGCAATCAGTCCCTCAACCTTAAGTCGATGTGTTATCAAGACTGACGGACTGAACACACCGACTCAAGCTGGGGGACTGATTACGTCAACCTCCTCCTCTTACTCCCCCTTTTTCTGCACAGGAGTGAAAAAGCCAATGTGTGGCGAAACGTTTCCCAAATAAGGATACCCAAATGTTGCACAGGTGTATCATTATCAACTTTGTTTTTTGTAAACCATTTATTCCAGGGAGAGTCATCAGAAGAGAATGGACACCACCAAACGTAGAGCCAGTGATTTGGGGATCAGTCAACGCCAAACTCACGCACACAGTCAGAAGAGAATCAGACAACACCAGATTTAGGCAGAGTCAGTCAGAAGAGGACAAATACTGTCAGACTCCCTCACAGCCCAATCAAGAGAGGATCATCAACACCAACCACACGTGACAACTGCAGCAGCCTGCTGATGGCAAGACCATCCATCTCTGTGACTGCTGTCCGATCAATGGTGATACACAGACCATTTTTTTAGATACCAGTGACTAAACGTCCCATGGCAGACGCTAACTGTCAATGGGACTACCCCCAGGACTCCAGACACTAGAGTGACGATCTCCATTACTCCAACATAAGTAGGACGACCCCCATTACTTCAGACATCAGTGGGACAAACCCCCATTACTGCAGACATCAGGGGGGACGACCCCGATTACTCCAGACATCATTGGAATGATTCCCATTACTTCAGATATCAGTACGACGATCTCCATTACCCAGACATAAGTGGGACGCCCCCCATTACTCCAGACATCAGTAGGACGACCCCCAAGACCCCAGATGACTCTCAGGGGAGGACACTAACGAGCATCTCGAGCAGATGAGACGCGGATGCTGCTGACTGGCATCTTGAGCCTCTTAAGGATCAAATTCTCCGTAAACTAAGTGACTTAATACCTCTAAAAAAAATATACTTACGATCATTATCCCAGATTAAAAAGAAAATGCACACGCCCTATTTGGAGAATTATTGAAATAAATTTTCCCGGGGATTATGTTTTTTATTTCCCGTATTTATAGATCCAAGGTCGTCTTAGAGACCAGCTGAGTTTTTTTAAATGCTTTTGGGCACCAGTGCACACACACACACATATACACACACATACCACATACACACACATACACACACACACATACACACCACATATACACACACACATACACACACACACACACACACACACACACACACACACAACCCCCACACACACACACACACACACACACACAAAACACACACACACACACATACACCCCACACCACACACACACCCCACACACACACATACACACACACATATACACACACACACACACATACACACACATACACACATATACACACCACACCACACACATACACACACACATATACACACACACATTACACACACATACACACACACACACACACACACACACACACACACACACACACACACACACACACACACATACACACACACATACACACTAGCGACCACGTGGTTCTGTGCTTTTGAATACAAGTAGAGCTGCAAGTGGAGAGAATAACGGGAGTAAAAAGGGAAAAGCCTGACTATAAAAGAGGGACTACATGGGGTTTGAAGAACTTCATGCGGCGGTCCAGTGGGACAGAGAACTGGCAGAAAGCCTAAATGAAATGAGGGAAATATGTAGCAACAAAATGCAAGGAGGCATGGAAAGGTTCATTCCCAAAGGGGCAACAGTAACAACGGGAAGACCAGAACAAGCCCTGGTTTAACCCACGGGTTTAAGGAGGCAAAAACAAAGTGCAATAGAGAATGGAAAAAGTACAGAAGGCAGAGAACACACGAAAATAGGGAGATCAGTCGCAGAGCCAGGAATGAGTACGCACAGGTAAGGAGGGAGGCCCAGCGACAGTATGAAAATGACATAGCATCGAGAATCAAGACTGACCCAAACTGTTGTATAGCCACATCAGGAGGAAGACAACAGTCAAAGACCAGGTGATCAGATTAAGGACAGAAGTGGAGAACTCACAAGAAATGATCAGGAGGTATGTGAGGAGCTGAACAGGAGATTTAAGGAAGTTTTTTACAGTAGAGACAGGAAGGGCTGTGGGAAGACAGCACAGAAGGGAACATCAAGAGGGAATATACCAACAAGTGTTGGATGACATACGAACAACTGAGGAGGAGGTGAAGAAGCCTTAAGTGACCTTGACACCTCAAAGGCGATGGACCGGACAACATCTCCCCCATGGGTCTTAGAGAAGGAGCAGAGATGCGTGTGTGCCTCTAACCACAATCTTCAACACATCCCTTGAAACTGGGCAACTACCTGAGAAATGGAAGACAGCTAATGTAGTCCCCATATTAAGAAAGGGAAAAAGAAACGAGGCACTAAACCCACAGACCTGTGTCTCTGACATGTATTGTGTGCAAAGTCATGGAGAAGATTATCAGGAGGAGAGTGGTCGAACACCTGGAAAGGAACAAGATTATAAATGAAAACCAGCATGGGTTCATGGAAGGGAAATCTTGTATCACAAACCTCCGGAGTTTTATGACAAGGGGAACAGAAGTAAGACACGAGAGAGAGGGTTGGGTAGATTGCGTTTTCCTAGACTGCAGGAAGGCCTTTGACACAGTTCCCCACAAAGATTAGTGCAGAAGCTGGAGGATCAGGCACACATAAAAAAGGGAAAGGGCACTGCAATGGATAAGGGGAAAACCTGACAGGGAGGCAGCAACGAGTCATGGTACGTGAAGAAGGTAAACACAGTGGGGCGCCTGTTACGAGCGGGTCCCCCAGGGGTCAGTTCTAGGGCCAGTGCTATTTTTGATATATGTGAACGACATGATGGAAAAGGAAAAAGACTCTGAAGTGTCCCTGTTCGCAGATGACGTGAAGTTGATGAGAAGAATTAAATCGGACGAGGATGAGGCAGGACTGCAAAGAAAACCTGGAGAGGCTGGACATGGTGGTCCAGTAACTGGCTCCTCGAATTCAATCCAGCCAAATGCAAAGTCATGAAGATTGGGGAGGGGCAAAGAAGACCGCAGACAGAATATAGGCTAGGTGGACAAAGACTACAGACCTCACTCAGGAGAAAGACCTTGGGTGACCATAACACCGAGTACATCACCGGAGCACACATCAACCAAATAACCGCTGCAGCATACGGGCGCCTGGCAAACCTGAGAATAGCGTTCCGATACCTCAATAAGGAATCGTTCAAGACACTGTACACTGTGTATGCAGGCCCATACGGAGTATGCAGCACCAGTCTGGAACCCACACCTGGTCAAGCACGGCAAGAAGTTAGAGAAAGTACAAAGGTTTGCAACAAGGGTAGTCCCAGAGCTCAAGGGAATGTCGTACGAGGAAAGGTTAAGGGAAATCGGACTGACGACACTGGAGGACAGAAGGGTCCCGGGGAGACATGATAACGACATACAAGATACTGCGGGGAATAGACAAGGTGGACAGAGATAGGATGTTCCAGAGAGGGGGCACAGGGGACAAGGGGGCACAACTGGGAAACTGAAGACTCAGACGATCACAGGGACGTTAGGAAGTATTTCTTCAGTCATAGAGTTGTCAGCAAGTGGAATAGCCTAGCAAGTGAAGTAGTGGAGGCAGGGAAACCCTACTAGTTTTAAGAAGAGGTATGACAAAGCTCAGGAAGCAAAAAGAGAGAGGATCCAGTAGCGATCAGTGAAAGGCGGGGCCAGGAGCTGAGTCTCGACCCCTGCAAACCCCAATTAGGTGAGTACAATTAGGAGAGTACACACACACCCCCCCCACACACACACACACACACACACACACACAACACACACACACACACACACACACACACACACACACACACACACACACACACACATCACACACACACACATACACACACACACACACACACACACACACACACACACACACACACACACACATACACATACACACACACACACACACACATACACACACACACACACACAACACACATACACACCCACACACACACACACCCCACACACACACACACACACACAACACCCCACAATATTACACAAATTGATGGTAGATTAAAAAAATACATATTTCATAACAATGTATATAATATATAATATATAAAATATATAAATAAATATATATATATAAATATATATATATAATATAAAATATATATCACCAACTAACGTCGTGGAGATCACTCACCAACCAGCGTCCTGGAGACAACTCACCAACCAGTGTCCTGGAGACCACTCACCAACCAGCGTCCTGGAGATCACTCACCAACCAGCGTCCTGGAGACCACTCACCAACTAACGTCTTGGAGATCACTCACCAACCAACGTCTGGGAGACCACTCACCGACCAGCGTCTGGGAGACCACTCACCAACCAACGTCTGGGAGACCACTCACCAACCAGCGTCTGGGAGACCACTCACCAACCAGCGTCTGGGAGACCACTCACCAACCAGCGTCTTGGAGACCACTCACCAACCAGCGTCTGGGAGACCACTCACCAACCACCATCCTGGAGATCACTCACCAACCAGCGTCTGGGAGACCACTCACCAACCAGCGTCTGGGAGATCACTCACCAACCAGCGTCTGGGAGACCACTCACCAACCAGCGTCTGGGAGACCACTCACCAACCAGCGTCTGGGAGACCACTCACCAACCAGCGTCTGGGAGATCACTCACCAACAAACGTCTGGGAGACCACTCACCAACCAGCGTGTGGGAGACCACTCACCAACCAGCGTCCTGGAGATCACTCACCAACCAGCGTCTGGGAGACCACTCACCAACCAGCGTCCTGGAGATCACTCACCAACCAGCGTCTGGGAGACCACTCACCAACCAGCGTCTGGGAGACAACTCACCAACCAGCGTCTGGGAGACCACTCACCAACCAGCGTCCTGGAGACCACTCACCAACCAGCGTCTGGGAGACCACTCACCATCCAGCGTCCTGGAGACCACTCACCAACCAGCGTCTGGGAGACCACTCACCAACCAGCGTCTGGGAGATCACTCACCAACAAGCGTCTGGGAGACCACTCACCAACCAGCGTGTGGGAGACCACTCACCAACCAGCGTCCTGGAGATCACTCACCAACCAGCGTCTGGGTGACCACTCACCAACCAGCGTCCTGGAGATCACTCACCAACCAGCGTCTGGGAGACCACTCACCAACCAGCGTCTTGGAGACAACTCACCAACCAGCATCTGGGAGACCACTCACCAACCAGCGTCCTGGAGACCACTCACCAACCAGCGTCTGGGAGACCACTCACCATCCAGCGTCCTGGAGACCACTCACCAACCATCGTCTGGGAGACCACTCACCAACCAGCGTCTGGGGGACCACTCACCAACCAGCGTCTGGGAGACCACTCACCAACCAGAGTATGGGAGACCACTCACCAACCAGCATCTGGGAGACCGCTCACCAACCAGCGTCCTGGAGATCACTCACCAACCAGCGTCTGGGAGACCACTCACCAACCAGCGTCCTGGAGATCACTCAACAACCAGCGTATGGGAGACCACTCACCAACCATCGTATGGGAGACAACTCACCAACCAGCGTCTGGGAGAGCACTCACCATCCAGCGTCCTGGAGACCACTCTCCAACCAGCGTCTGGGAGACCACTCACCAACCAGCGTCCTGGAGACCACTCACCAACCAGCGTCCTGGAGACCACTCACCAACCAGCGTCTGGGAGACCACTCACCAACCAGCGTCCTGGAGACCACTCACCGACTAGCGTCTGGGAGACCACTCACCAACCAGCGTCTGGAAGACCACTCACCAACCAGCGTCTGGGAGACCACTCACCAACCAGCGTCTGGGAGACCACTCACCAACCAGCGTCTTGGAGACCACTCACCAACCAGCGTCTGGGAGACCACTCACCAACCAGCGTCTGGGAGACCACTCACCAACCAGCGTCTGGGAGATCACTCACCAACCAGCGTCTGCGAGATCACTCACCAACCAGTGTCTGGAGAACCACTCACCAACCAACGTCTTGGAGATCACTCACCAACCAGCGTCTGGAGACAACTCACCAACCAGCGTCTGGGAGACCACTCACCAACCAGCGTCTGGGAGACCACTCACCAACCAGCGTCCTGGAGACCACTCACCAACCAACGTCTTGGAGATCACTCACCAACCAACGTCCTGGAGATCACTCACCAACCAGCTTCCTGGAGACCACTCACCAACCATCGTCCTGGAGACCACTCACCAACCAGCGTCTGGGAGACCACTCACCAACCAGCGTCTGGGAGACCACTCACCAACCAGCGTCTGGGAGACCACTCACCATCCAGCGTCCTGGAGACCACTCACCAACCAGCGTCTGGGAGACCACTCACCAACCAGCGTCTGGGAGATCACTCACCAACAAGCGTCTGGGAGACCACTCACCAACCAGCGTGTGGGAGACCACTCACCAACCAGCGTCCTGGAGATCACTCACCAACCAGCGTCTGGGTGACCACTCACCAACCAGCGTCCTGGAGATCACTCACCAACCAGCGTCCTGGGAACCACTCACCAACCAGCGTCTTGAGACAACTCACCAACCAGCATCTGGGAGACCACTCACCAACCAGCGTCCTGGAGACCACTCACCAACCAGCGTCTGGGAGACCACTCACCATCCAGCGTCCTGGAGACCACTCACCAACCATCGTCTGGAGACCACTCACCAACCAGCGTCTGGGGACCACTCACCAACCAGCGTCTGGGAGACCACTCACCAACCAGAGTATGGGAGACCACTCACCAACCAGCATCTGGGAGACCGCTCACCAACCAGCGTCCTGGAGATCACTCACCAACCAGCGTCTGGGAGACCACTCACCAACCAGCGTCCTGGAGATCACTCAACAACCAGCGTATGGGAGACCACTCACCAACCATCGTATGGGAGACAACTCACCAACCAGCGTCTGGGAGAGCACTCACCATCCAGCGTCCTGGAGACCACTCTCCAACCAGCGTCTGGGAGACCACTCACCAACCAGCGTCCTGGAGACCACTCACCAACCAGCGTCTGGGAGACCACTCACCAACCAGCGTCTGGGAGACCACTCACCAACCAGCGTCCTGGAGACCACTCACCGACTAGCGTCTGGGAGACCACTCACCAACCAGCGTCTGGAAGACCACTCACCAACCAGCGTCTGGGAGACCACTCACCAACCAGCGTCTGGGAGACCACTCACCAACCAGCGTCTTGGAGACCACTCACCAACCAGCGTCTGGGAGACCACTCACCAACCAGCGTCTGGGAGACCACTCACCAACCAGCGTCTGGGAGATCACTCACCAACCAGCGTCTGCGAGATCACTCACCAACCAGTGTCTGGGAGACCACTCACCAACCAACGTCTTGGAGATCACTCACCAACCAGCGTCTGGGAGACAACTCACCAACCAGCGTCTGGGAGACCACTCACCAACCAGCGTCTGGGAGACCACTCACCAACCAGCGTCCTGGAGACCACTCACCAACCAACGTCTTGGAGATCACTCACCAACCAACGTCCTGGAGATCACTCACCAACCAGCTTCCTGGAGACCACTCACCAACCATCGTCCTGGAGACCACTCACCAACCAGCGTCTGGGAGACCACTCACCAACCAGCGTCTGGGAGACCACTCACCAACCAGCGTCTGGGAGACCACTCACCAACCAACGTCTTGGAAATCACTCACCAACCAGCGTCTGGGAGACCACTCACCAACCAGCGTCCTTTAGACCACTCACCAACCAGCGTCCTGGAGACCACTCACCAACCAGCGTCTGGGAGACCACTCACCAACCAGCGTCCTTTAGACCACTCACCAACCAGCGTCTGGGAGACCACTCACCAACCAGCGTCCTGGAGATCACTCACCAACCAGCGTCCTGGAGACCACTCACCAACCAGCGTCTGGGAGACCACTCACCAACCAGCGTCTGGGAGACCACTCACCAACCAGCGTCTGGGAGACCACTCACCAACCAGCGTCTGGGAGACCACTCACCAACCAGCGTCTGGGAGACCACTCACCAACCAGCGTCCTTTAGACCACTCACCAACCAGCGTCTGGGAGACAACTCACCGACCAGCGTCCTGGAGACAACTCACCAACCAGCGTCTGGGAGACAACTCACCAAGATGGTTCCTGGTCACACATAAACACCTTCGTAAATACAAAATATGCAAACACCTTAAACTTCACAATAATTTCCTATAGTAATTCCTGAGATGAATAACAATAACATAATATTTAATATTACTAACAATGTCTTGTATACATAAGATAAACAAATGTTTTATAATTTAACTTAATAAATATCTGTGTTTATTCTGTATCTCGCACTTATAGAATTTCCAAACACTGTTATACACATATAACCCGCACGTAGAAGAGAGAGCTTACGACGAACGTTTTCGATCCATCTTCGACCAAGTCCGTAGTGAAACGTCGTCGTAAGTTTCTCTCTCATAAAAATACGGTTATTGTTTTGAAATTTTTCAATCACGGTATTTGATGCCTTTTGGTATTTCTAAACACTGCTAACCTGTAGTTAAAGAAAAAAGTCGTAGTGTGTGGGAGTCAAGAAAAAGTCGTAGTGTGCGTATGATCAAAGAAAAAGTCGTATGTGCGTGTAGTCAAAGAAAAAGTAGAAGTGTGTGTATGAGTCTAAAAAAAAAGTCTGTGTGCATGTGAGTCAAACAAAAAGTCGTAGTGTGCGTAGAGTCAAAGAAAAAAGTCCGTAGTGGCGTGTGAGTCAAAGAAAAAGTCGTAGTGTGCGTGTTAGTTAAAGAAAAAGTCGTAGTGGCATGTGAGTAAAAGAAAAAGTCGTAGTGTGCATGTGAGTCAAAGAAAAAAGTCGTTGTGTGCGTGTTTAGTTAAAGAAAAAGTCGTAGGGGTGCATATGAGTCAAAGAAAAAGTCGTAGTGTGCGTGTGAGTCAAAGAAAAAGTCGTTGTTTGCGTGTTAGTTAAAGAAAAAGTCGTAGTGTGGGTGTAGTTAAAGAAAAAAGTCGTAGTGTCATGTGAGTCAAAGAAAAAGTCGTAGTGTGCAGTGAGTCAAAGAAAAAAGTCGTAGTGTGCGTGTGAGTCAAAAAAAAAAACGTCGTAGTGTGCGTGTGAGTCAAAGAAAACAGTCGTAGTGTGCATGTGAGTCAAAGAAAAAAGTCGTAGTGTGCATGTGAGTCAAAGAAAAAAGTCGTAGGGTGCGGTGAGTCAAAGAAAAAAGTCGTAGTGTGCGTGTGAATCAAAGAAAAAAGTCGTAGTGTGCGTGTGAGTCAGAGAAAAAAGTCGTAGTGTGCGTGTGAGTTAAAGAAAAAGTCGTAGTGTGCGTGTGAGTCAAAGAAAAAAGTCCTAGTGTGTGGTGAGTCAGTCTCTGGGACTATCACACTAACTACGAGCTTAAAACTGAAACTCCCGAGATCAACACTGGGGTGATCAAAAGGTGTGAAAGTGTACCCTAATGGCACTGAATGCTGCTTTTGTAATTGGGAATTTCAATGGGGTTTGAGATGCCTTTGTGTTTCTGAACTCTCGTAATTAAATACCTCTTTGTCTTTCCTATACATGAGGACTCTCAACGCTCACACGTAATGTGTCCCGTAGCTCAGCTGGTTGAGCATTCAGCTCACACACTGAGGTCCGGGGTTCAATCCCCGGTACTGGTGGAAACATTAGGGGGTGTTTCCTTAAGACACCTGCTGTCCTGTTCACCTAGCAGTAAGTAGGTACCTGGGTGTTAGTCGACTGGTGTGGGATGCATCCTGGGGACAAAATTAACCTAACTTGCCCGAAATGCTCTGCATACCAAGCGACTTTCTATATAGTGTGTCATTGATGTTAGCTATGGTCTGTACAAGTTCAATCACTTACTTGTATAAGTAAAGATTATTATTATTATTATTATTATTATTATTATTATTATTATTATTATTATTATTATTATTATTATTATTATTATAAACCCAGGGTTTACACGAATGTCATTTTTAAGTTTTGAAAAAGATGTCTATATCGAGTTATGCAATTTGAAAATAATTCTAATGTTGATTTGTGGAATAAAATTCAGTAAATAATTTAGAGAATATGTAATAGTAGGTGAATCAGTTATTAGTGATTGGGAAATAGGTCATTTTTCTTAAGTACACCATCATGGTGGTGACCTGCAGTGATGCCGGTGGTGACCTGCAGTGATGCTGATGGTGACCTGCGGTGATGCCGGTGGTGACCTGCAGTTACGAGACATTACAGAAAGCTGTAACGAGGCATGACAAGGAGCTGTAAAGATGGAATCTCACAAGCATCACTAAAAATCCACCCAGCATGCGAGTCCTAGACTCTCACACAAAAAGAGTAAACATGGAGTGCACTAGACGAACCTCTAGAACAGGAAAAAAATACACTGATATCTGATGAGTGCCGTGAAGATCGCTCTGGCAGCTTGACTGCGTTCTGCCTGCGCTACTTGACAGTATCTTTTTATTTTGGTTCGTTAGGAAAGAGGACAAGTGTTTCCCGTAGTGGGGTCGTGTGATGACTGGATATTTTGGTCTGTGGTCGACGCCTTTTCAGGGCTTCCCCCCGTGTTATTTTGATTTCTTATTGAACTTCAGGATACTGACCTTGAAGATACTAACCTAGACGATACTGACCGTCAGGATACTGACCTTCAGGGAGACCAAGAGATAAAATGACAAAGAGCAAAGAAAAGGGAAAGAACGTGACACCATCAACGTGGAACAACGCAGGAAAAACCAAGTAACGAGGCCGGAACAAATCACACACCCACACACACACACACACACCACACACACACACACACACACACACAAAACACACACACACACACACACACACACACACACACACACACACACACACACAGATACACACACACAGAGCTCAGTCATGTTTGTCCTGGGAACACATCAGATGAAACTGGTGTAAACAACAGGTGTCTCTGCTCAGCCCTTCTGCTTTGAGTCAAACAATGACCAGCCTCTTCCATTTCTCTTTAAGGAGAATGTAAGTCCCAATACCATGGCTAGAGCGGTTAATAAATAAAGGAAGCCTTAGACTATGTTTCGATCCCTTCCTGAACTTTATAATAGTCCAGGATAAAGAGAAAAGAGCAAAGTGTGTTGACCATAGAAGTCAGAGCAGTGTGTTGACTACAAGAGTTAGAGAGAGCAGTGTGTTGACCACAAGAGTTAGAGAGAGCAGTGTGTTGACCACAAGAGTTAGAGAGAGAAGTACAGGCAAGTTCATTTAGAACAGAATGCAGTAAGCCATGGCATGTGAACCTCTAATGCTGCATTACATCCAGCTCAAACAGACCTCTTAATGAGGGAGTAAGCTGGACTTTAAGACGTACGAATAGAAAGTCAGAGACAAGGCAGGTAGACAGGTAGGTAAAACAGAGTGATAGACAGGTAGATTTAGACACTGACAGGCCTGCACGCGAAACACAAAGAACGAGTCTATAGATGGTATACCCAGAAAGCTCTTGTCATACTAGTTAACATAACAAGATTGTCCGTACTCGAGTACAGGAAGAGGTGAGGAGGCTGAGATTTTGTTAACATCGTTAAGTACAGAGACACGTTCCACCCAGCGTCTGGCTTACTCCAGCAGGTACTGGAGTCTCGTACACCTGGGTTCAGTGGGAGCACAACACTACTTCCACCACCAACACCATCATCACCATCACCACCACCACTACCACCATCACTACCACCACTATCACCATCACTACTACCACCACTACCACCATCACTACCACCACCACCACCACCATCACAATATCCCATAAATACATCTGTATAACTGTTTACCATAGCACGTCTCGTATAATGGGCCTTACGGATCACTGAAGACCGTTGTACCACCACCTCTGTGATCTTTGCCTTACGTACTCTGTAACCTTTGTACCACCTGTTCTGTGACCTTCATATCACCTGTTCTGAGACTTCTGTACCTCAGATGAGAGATATCTTTAACTCCCTCTACTTTCTACTACTACTACTACTCCTACGACTTCCACTGCCACTACTTCTTGTTCTTCCTCTCTTGGTCCCGTCCCTGTCCCCCCTCGCCTACATATACTGGCTCCTTCACTCTCTTGTGTTAGTGTGTCTTTGTAAATGGTTCAAGTCGGTGTGAAATGTCGTCCCAAGTTTATCTCTTCAATAGGCTGGTTTGTGTATTGTCCCAGTCACGGTATTGTGCCTTTTGTTTTTTCTCAGCAGCAAATTATTTCTGGCTTTATCAGGCTTAGGTGGGCTTTGACGTGCTGTGGCAGGCTTTCACAGGCTTTCACAGGTTTTGAATGATAACCTCTGAAGGAGAGGGTTTGGTTGAGAATCTGCATGTAAGGCCTTTGATTTGGAGACTTTGAATGAAAGGCTTTGGTTTAGAAACTTTAACTGAGAGCCTTTGATTTAGATGCTTTGATTTCGGGGCTTTCATGGCTTTGATTTGGAGGATTTGTTTATAGGCTTTGATTTAGAGGTCTTGATTTAGAGGCTTTGATTCAGAGGCTTTGATTTAGAGGCTTAGATTCAGAGGCTTTAATTAGGAAACTTTGTTGGCGCTATAGAAAACTGAAGGAGGCTGTAGATATCTTCGTTAATTCTCTCTCTCTCTCTTTCTCTCTCTCTCTCTTTCTCTCTCTTCTCTTTCTCTTCTCTTCTCTCTCTCTCTCTCCTCTCTCTCTCTCTCTCTCTCTCTCGCTGCAGGTCTTGCTAGCATCAGCAACACTGGTAACAAGTCCTGGCTCACACTCCAGTCTTAATATCAAGCAGTAACTCTCCTGAAATTGCGTGTTGCAAGTCAGAACAGTTGCGTCAGTCACTGTTGATCCTGTTTTTGCTCCTGTTTTCATTGCAGTCGTGTCAAAAGAGTTGTAATCATCAAGTTACATAGAAAACAAATTAAAGCAAATTTTAATTTTCTTTTTAAGAATAAAATATTTTTTTGACATACGAAACTTTTAAATTTTATATATAATATTATATATATATATATATATATAATATATATATATATATATATATATATATATATATATATATATATATATATATATATATATTATATATATATATATATATATATATATATATATTATATATATATATATATATATATATATATATATATATATATATATAAATATATATATATATAATCTCGTCATTTATTTTGTATTTCTGTAGCAATAAACAATTTTCATTGTTTGTGTTAATTACAAAGCTCTAAATTTTACATTATGTGCAGGGTGTTTCAAAATGATGAACCCGCGTAGTATGCAGCGACATGATAAAATTGGCTCCATCTCTTTGCAACACCCTGTATTTAACCACAAACCACAGTTACTACAGAACGTTAAATCACCATTGAGGGATAATTCACCTGAAAGTTAATTATCAGGTGGCCTACCTGTAGCCTACCAGGGGGGTCGCGGACCCCTTCGAGAAACGTAGAGGAAAATGCTTTTAACAAGTTAAGTGCGCTTTGCGTACCAGCCTTATCGCAGTATTAACGTGGTTAATATGATATTAATATTAACGTGGTTAATATAATATTGCGTATAATGTATGTATGGATCTTTAAGCTGGTTACTTGGGTTTGAAGTTTATCGACTATACGAGGGTTATTAAGGCTTCATGTCACCTGTTCACCACCAGTCAAGAATACTTTAATACCTAAAATTAGAATTAAACTCTGGATGTATATACACTGAGAGACACACATCTATTGAAGTATATTCACTGAGAGGTATAAGACTCTCAGTGCACATACACTGAGAAATACACGATCCCAGGTGTGTATACACTGAGAGATACACAACTGTCAGTACATATACACTGAATTGATACACAACTGTCAGTATATATACACTGAGAGATACACGACTCCAGGTGTGTATACACTGAGAGATACACCACTGCCATTGCATATACACTGAGAGACACACCTCAGGTGTACATACACTGAGAGATACACGACCCCAGGTGTGTATACACTGAGAGATACACGACCGCAGGAATGTATACACTGATAGATACACGACCCCAGGTGTGTATACACTGAGAGATACACAACTGTCAGTGCATATACACTGAGAGACACCTCAGGTATATATACACTGAGTGATACACGACCCCAGGTGTGTATACACTGAGAGATACACGACCGCAGGTGTGTATACACTGAGAGATACACAACTGTCAGTGTATATATACTGAGAGATACACGACCGCAGGTGTGTATACACTGAGAGATACACGACCCCAGGTGTGTATACACTGAGAGATACACGACCCAGGTGTGTATACACTGAGAGATACACGACCCCAGGTGTGTATATATCAGTGTGAGGAGTCTGTCACACAAAGCTTCGTCCCATAAGGTAGTGTAACCTGGGTAGCGGTGACCGTAGAGTTTCTGAGAAAATTATATTGTAGTTTGTTGATTACCTTGAACATTAATTAATTGATACATTAGTGACTTTTCACTTCCTCTCTCTCTCTCTCTCTCTCTCTCTCTCTCTCTCTCTCTCTCTCTCTCTCTCTCTCTCTCTCTCTCTCTCTCTCTCTCTCTCTCTCTCTCTACTCTTCTCTCTCTCTTCTCTCTCTCTCCCTCTTCATATATGCACATCTATCTATTATCGAACTGTCTACCCAGTTATACTTATTTCGTGTCAAATTCTGTACTCATTACCTACCAGACTGTTTACTTGTCTGTCTGTCTGCCTGTCTTTCTGACTGTCTGCCTGCC
>NC_069444.1:14949632-15009632 GCF_026875155.1 Cherax quadricarinatus
ACCACGCCTACGTAACCAGGGATTTTCTCCTTTCGCATCTGCTGACGAGGACCTTAATTAACTGGAGGTCGAAATACGCAGCAAACATTGCTTTCCTCCTGGTTACACATGACTCACCAGGACAGTACTGGTTTACAAATACAGTTGTGGATGCGTGGAACAATCTTCAGAGTAAGGTAACGGAGGCTAAGACTTCGTTATAAATATGTGAGTTATAAATATGTGAGTTATAAATATGTGAGTTATAAATATGTGAGTTTTAAATATGTGAGTTTTAAATATGTGAGCTATAAATATGTGAGTTATAAATATGTGAGTTATTGGGGTTGGGTTTAATTAGTACCTAACGTATATGAAGCAAATTCTTGGTTAAGGCTGGATAAATAGGTGGATGGGAATGGTTGATTTTGAGAAGGACATGCCTAATATGGGCCAGTAGGCTTGTTGCAGTGTTCCTCATTTCTTAGGGTCTTATGTTGTTTCATTTAAAAGCATTCAGTACACCAGTGGATGTATTTGAATAGTTTAGGAAAACTGAATTGAACACAGGGCCTTGTGGAACGGAACGGGAAGTAAATAAATTCTCTGATCCACGGATGGATCAGGATTCCTTTAAAGGGATGCTGACGCGGTTGAAAATAACACACATTGATCCTAGAATCATCTCCGTGGCATTAAACTTTATAGCTAAATTCTAGCAATAGACTGCTGACTAGCCTCCTAGAGTCTCCATTACCTTCGTCAATTCTGTCAGTTGTAATTAGAAGCTTGCAAAGCTTTAATCAAGCAATATTCAGCCAGAATTTTGGGTACCGTCGCTAATCGTCGCAAATTGCCCAAACGCGACGTCATCCTCCAGTCCGCGTGGTTACACGAACCCACGACACGTGGATTGACGCGGGAGCGAGATATCCACTCAGCCGGCACCCACCTGCAGGTGGCTATTGTGTGGGTCGACAGCCCAGGTAAACCAATAAACCCGGAGGGTAAATATTAAATATTACTGGTAAATATCACACTGGAACACTGGGATGCACTCCAGGCTGTCTTATGACCAGAACTCATGCGTAATATCCTCATAGTTAATTTTTTTCTCTACTGCTACTACTACTACTACTACTACTACTACTACTACTACTACTACTACCACCACTACTACTACTACTACTACTACTACTACTACCACCACCACTACTACTACTACTACTACTACTACTACCACTACTACTACTACTACTACTACTACTATACTACTACTACTACTACTAATATATTAATGTTATTGTTGGAGGTGATGTTCCTCTAGTTTTATTATTATTATTATTATTATTATTATTATTTTATTATTATTATTATTGTTTTTATTATTTTTTATTAATATTATTTTATTATTATTATTATTATTATTATTTATTATTATTATTATTATTATTATTATTATTATTTTTATTATTATTATTTTTTTATTTTTGAAAGTAATATTTTTATTGGATTATTTGGGGGTGTCTTGCCAAACTCGTGAGTAATCATTATTGCCAGGAAGCCAAACTAAACCCCAGAAGTCACGATTAAAAACCTCATGGGGAAAAAACCCCGGGAGAACTAAAACCCTGGTGTTCAAATTGCCACTCGTTCCGTTCGAATCTTTCCCCGTGGTTTTCTGCTGTATACCTAATGTGTTCGTTTTTTGTGCCACCTACGTTTGCTCCAAATTTTTGTCGGGGGAAAAAATTGAACTTGGTTTATTCCTTTTTTTATGGGAGAATATTTTTTGCCAAGGGCTTAGGGTTTAAATTGTTAGGTTTGAAGCCCGTTCTACACGGGGTCTTAAGGGTGCATGTCACCTCTTCACCCCCAATTAAAAATATTTTTTGGGAAAATTTAAAATATACTACAGTGTATATCACTGAGAGAATACACCCCCTCGTGTGTTTTCACTGGGAAAATACAAACTCTGTTATAACGAGAGAATACAATACCAGTGTTTATCCCGGAGAATACACCACTCAGTGTTATACACTGAGGACATACAACTCGTGTTATAATGAGAGTACAAACTCAGTGTTTAACTGAGAGACTTTCAAATCCCGTTTTTTTACCTGAGAGACATCCCCCACCGGTATATACACTAGAGACATACAAACTCGTGTTAAACTGAGAGACATACAACTCAGTGTATATTTTTGAAGACTACAAAATCAGTGTGTTTTACAAGGGGGAATACACCCTCAGTGTTATACACTGAAGCATACACCACTCAGTTATTACACTGGGAAAACAACTCAGTTTATATAAATGAGAGACATACCCCTTGTGTATAAATATTGTGTTAAACTTTTTCAGGGGGATTTATTATTTTAATATGTGTGTGATAATAATAATATTAAAAATAATAAATAATAATAATAAATATTAAATTTAAAAAAAAATTTAAGAAGTTTGGGAAAAAGAAGAAGAAAAGAAAAAGAAGAAGAGAAGAAAGAAGAAGAAGAAAAAGAAAAAGAAGAAGAAAAAGAAGAAGAGAAAAGAAAAGAAAAAAAAACAAAAAACAACAACAACAACAACAACAACAACAACAGAACAACAAAACAAAAAAAAAACAAAAAACACAAAAAACAACAACAACAACAACACAACACAAGCAACAAAAAACAACAACAACAACAACAACAACAACAAAAACAAAACCAACAACAACAAAAACAACAAAAAACACACAACAACAAAACAACAAAACAAACCACAACAAAACAAAAACAACAACAACAACAACAACAAACAACAACAACGCAACAACAAAAACAACAACAACAACCAAAAAAACAACAACAAAAACGCAACAACAACAAAAACAACAACACAACAACAACAACAACAACAACAACAACAACAACCCAAAACAACAACAACAACAACAGCCCAACCCCAAAAACAAACAAAGCAACCAAAAAAACACAAAAAAACAAAACAAAAAGAAAAAACAACAAAAAAACAAACACCCAAAAGGAGGGAGGGAAGGATGGAGGGAGGGGGGGGAGGGAGGGGGGGAAACGGAGGGAGGGAGGGGGGGAGGGACGGAGGGGGGGGGGGGAGGGAGGGGAGGGGGGGAGGGGGGGAGGGACGGAGGGAGGGAGGGAGGGGAGGGGGGAGGAGGGAATGGAGGGGGGGGGGGAGGGGGGGGGAGGGGGGGGGGAGGGACGGAGGGGGGGAGGGATGGAGGGGGGGAGGGAGGGGGGGGGGCCCGGGGGGGGGGAAAAGGATGGAGGGAGGGAGGGAGGGGGGAAAGGGACGGAAGGAGGGAAAAAGGAGGGGGAGGGGGGGAAAGGGGGACGGAGGGAGGGAGGGACGGAAGGAGGGAAGGGGGGGGAGGGGGGGAGGGAGGGGGGGGAGGGACGGGGGAGGGAGGGGGGGACGGGGGGAGGGAGGGATGGAGGGGAGGGGGGGGGGAGGGGGGAGGGACGGAGGGGGGGAAGGTTGGAGGGAGGGAGGGAGGGGGGGAGGGACGGGGGAAAAGGGGGAAAGGATGGGGGGAGGGGGGAGGGAGGGGGGGACGGAGGGGGGGAGGGGGGGAGGGGGGGAGGGAGGGCGGAGGGGGGGAGGGAGGGTGGGGGGAGGGAGGGACGGATAAAAAAAGTGTGGGGGAAAGTATGTACAAAGAGGGAATGTGGGGGGAAAAAAATTAAAGGGGAAAACGCGGGGGCCGGGAGGACTTTTTTATATATATTTTATATATATATATATATATATTTATATATATTTTATATATATATATTTATATATTTTATATTTATATATATATATTTTATATATATTTATGTATATATATATATATATATATATTTATATTATATTTATATATTTTTATATATTATATAGGTTATGAGTTACGGGTGACCAGGATGAGGTGTAATCCTGACCCCCACTAACCTCACCGTGATTTGAGAAAACCCCTTTGAATTCAAAAAAAAAAATCAAACCCAACACGAAAATTACAGTTATACGGACGAAATTTGTTTTCAAGGGAAAGATAAAATAAATTTATGCAAATTGAATTAAAAAAATTTAGGGTCTCTTGTAAAAGAATGGCTCTGCAAAATTAACAAATTTAAATAATTATTTTGGGAACGCAGGAGTTTTCAAAAAATGCCCAAATTTGGGCCCCAAAGGACGAGCCAAAAAATATGATATCCAAGGAAGCCTTTGTGCACAAAAAAGAAAAAAGGGGGAAAAAAATTTTTTCCCCCAGGGGGAAAAACCCCCGGGGGGGGTTTTGGAAATGGGGGAAAATTTTTTTTTTTAAAAAAAAGGTAAAGGAAAAACCCCGGGTTTTTTTGGGAAAATTTTAAAGGGTTTTTAAAAAAGGGAAAGGGGGAAAAAGAAAGGGGGGGGGAAACCCCCCTTTAAAAAAAAAATTTTGGGGGGGTTTTTTTTTTTTAAATTTTAAAAAAAAGGGGGGGGTTTGGGCAGCCTGCGGGGGAAAAATTTTTCGGAAAGGGTTTTAAATTTTGGGCCCCTTGGGGTTTGGGGCCTGGGAATTCCTTGGGGGGGGGTTTTTTTTGGGGGCGGCCCCTTTTTTTTGGGGGGGGTGGTTTTTTTTTTTTTAAAAAAATTTAAAAAACTTTTTTTTAAAAAAAAAAAAAAAAATTTTAAAAAAAAAAAAAATTAAAAAACCCAAAAAAAAAAAAAAAAACCCTTTTTAAAAAAAAAAAAAAAAAAAAAATTTTTTAAAATTTTAAAAAAAAAAATTTTTTTTCCCCCAAAATTAAAAAAATTTTTTTTTTTAAAAAAAATTTTTTTTTTTCCCCTTTTAAAAAAATTTTTTTTTTAAAAAAAAAAACCCCTTTTTTTAAAAAAAAAAATTTTTTATTTTTTAAAAAAAAAAAAAATTAACCCCCCCCAAAAAAAAAATTTTTAAAAAAAAAAAAATTTTTTTTTTTAAAAAAAAACACCCCTTTTTTTTAAAAAAAAAAAAAAAACCCCCCCAAAAAAAAAAATTTTTAAAAAAATTTTTAAAAAATTTTTTTTAAAAAAATTTAAAAAAAAAAAAATCCAAAAAAAAAAAAAAAAAAAAAAAATTTTTTAAAAAAAAAAATAAAAAAAAAAAAAAAAAAAAATTTCCCCCCCTTTTTTTAAAAAAAAAAAAAATTTTAAAAAAAAAAAAATTTTTTCCCCCCCCCCCCAAAAAAAAAATTTTAAAAAAAAAAAAAAAAATAAAAAAAAAAAAAAAAAAATATTTAAAAAAAAAAAACTTAAAAAAAAAAAAATTTTATTTTTAAAAAAAAATAATTTTTAAAAAAAAAAAAATTTCCCCCCCCCCCAAAAAAAAAAAATTTTAAAAAAAAAAAAAAAAAAAAAAAAAAAATTAAACCCCCCCCAAAAAAAACCCCCCCTCCCAAAAAAAAAAAAAAAAAAAAAAATTAAAAACCCCCCCCAAAAAAAAAAACCCCCCCCCCCCCCCAAAAAAAAACCCCAAAACCAAACCCCCACCCCCCCCCCCCCCAAAAAAAACCCCCCCAAAAATCCCCCCAAAAAACTTTTAAAACCCCCAACCCCCAAAATTTTTTCCCCCCCCCCCCCAAAAAAACCCCTTTTTCCCCCCCCCCCCCAAAAAAAACCAAAAACCCCCAAAAACCCTTTTTAAAAAAAACCCCCAACCCCCCCAAAAAAAACCCCCCCCCCCCCAAAAAACCCCTTTACCCCACCCCCAAAAAAACCCCCCCCCCAAAAAACCACAAAAAAACCCCCCCCCTTTCCCCCAACCCCCAAAAAAAAAAAAAAAACCAAACCCCAAAAAAACCCCCCCCCCCACCAAAAAAACCCCCAAAAAACCCCCCCCCCCCCCCAAAAACCCCCCCCCCCCCAACCCCCCCCCCCCCCCCCCCCCCCCCCCCCCAAAAACCCCCGAGGGAGGGAGGGGGGAGGGAGGGGGGGGAGGGACGGGGGGGGGGAGGGATGGAAGGGAGGGAGGAGGGGGAGGGAGGGAGGAGGGGGGAAGGAGGGGGGGGGGGAGGGGGGAGGGAGGGAGGGAGGGGAGGGAGGGAGGGGGGGGGAGGGCGGGGGGGGGAAAGGGGGGGAGGGAGGGGGAGGGAGGGAGGAGGGGGGAGGGGGAGGGGGGAGGGAGGGGGGAGGGAGGGGGAGGGAGGGTGGGAAGGGAGGGGGGAGGGAGGGAGGAGGAGGGAGGGGGGGGAGGAGGGAGGGGAGGGAGGGGGAGGGAGGGAGGGGAGGGAGGGGGGAGGGGGGGAAAGGGGGAGGAGGGAGGGAGGGGGGAGGGGGGAAGGAGGAGGGAGGGAGGGAGGGAGGGAGGGAGGGGGGAGGGGGGACGGAGGGAGGGAGGGAGGGACGGAGGGAGGGAAGGAGGAGGGAGGGGGGGGAGGGGGGGGGGAAAGGAGGGAGGGAAGGGGAGGGGGGAGGGGGGGAGGGGGGGACGGGGGGGGAGGGAGGGAGGAGGAGGGGGGGGACGGGGGAGGGAAAAGGATGGAGGGAGGGGGGAGGGAGGGGGGCGGAGGGAGGGGGGGGGGGACGGGGGGAGGGAGGGACGGAGGGGGGAAGGAGGGGGAGGGAGGGAGGGGGAGGGGGGGACGGAGGGAGGGAGGGAGGGACGGAGGGAGGGGGGAGGAGGGAGGGAGGGGAGGGGGGGAAAGGGAGGGGGGGAGGGAGGGGGAGGAGGGGAGGGAGGGAGGGAGGAGGGAGGGAGGGAGGAGGGGGGGAAAGGGGAGGGGGGGAGGGGGGAGGGAGGGAGGAGGAGGGGGGAGGGAGGGGAGGGAGGGGGGGGACGGATAGAAAAGGGGGTTGGGAAGATGTAAAAGGAGGGAATGTGAGGGAGTAAAAAAAGAGAAAACGCGAGAGCCGAGGATTTTATAAAAAAAAAATTTATTATATTTTTTTTATATATATATATATTTATATATATTTATATATATATAATTTATATTTATAGGTTATGAGTTAGGGTGCCCAGGATGAGGTGTCATCCTGACCCCCACAAAACCCTCCCGTGAGTGAGAGACTTTTGAATCAAAAAAAAAAATCAACCCACAGGAAAATTACGCTATTATGCAGACGAAAAACTTGTTCAAGGAGAAGATAAAATCAAAATGCAAATTTTAATTGAAAAAATTTAGGGTCTCTTGTGAAAGATGGCTCGCTAATTAACCAAAAAAAAATAATTTTATTGGAAGCAGGAGTCTCAAAAAAAAGTCCAAATTTTCCCTAAAACGAGACAAAAATATGTATCAAAAAAGCCTTTTGCACGATAACTAGAAAAAAAACCGGAAAATACAATGTTTTTCATGCAGGAGGTGAGAAAAACCCCCTGGTGAGAGATGTGTGAGACTATGTGGGAGAACAAGGGTTAAAAAAATTTAAAAAAAAAATATAAAAAAAAAAAAATAAACCCCAAAAAAACTTACCCCCCCCCAACAAAAAACCCACCGAAAAACCCTTTTCCCCCCAAAAAAACAACCCACCCAAAAACCCCAAAAACAAAAACCCCCCCAAAAAAAAATCAACCCCCCAAAAAAAAAATAACCCCCCCAAAAAAACCCCCCTTAAAACCACCATAAAAATTTTACAAAGCCCAAAACCATGCCAACCCCCAAAATATAACCAACCCCCAAAACCAAAAACCCCCCAAACAAAATCTCCCAAAAAAACCCTTAAAAACAAAAAAACCCCCCCAAAAAAAAAATAACCCCCAAAACAACAACCCCTTAACCCCAAGAAAAAACCTTTTTCACCCCACCCAAACCCCCAAAAAAAAAAACCCCAAAAAAATTCCCCCAAACAAAAACCTTAACCCCCCCCAAAAAAAACCCACTAATAAAAAAAAATTACCACCCCCAAAAAAAACCTCCCCCAAACCCCCCAAAAATTTCCCCCCCCCCCCAAATTAACCCCCCCAAAAAATTTTTAAACCCCCCCCCCCAAAAAAAAAACCCCCCCCCTACTAACCCCCCCGAAAAATATAAAAAAAAAAAAAAAAAAAAAAAAATTTTTAAAAAAAAAAAAAAAAAAAAAAAATAGAAAAAAAAAAAAAAAAAAAAAAAAAAACCCCCAAAAAAAAAATTAAAAAAAAAATATCCCCCCCCCCAAAAAAAAATTTTAAAAAAAAAATATAAAAAAAAAATAAAAAAAAAAAATTTAAAAAAAAAAATAAAAAAAAAAAATAAAAAAGAGATAAATTCCCCCCTGTAACTTAACATCGTGAAATTTTTTTTAGGTAATGTTAAAATTATCAGAAATGAAATTTTGAATGCAAATTTGAGTATTTTATTTAATTTTTTTGTTTAATTATAAATCTTGTATTTATTATTTTTATATAATTATTTTTATTATAAAATATTATAATTTTTATTTTTATTTTAATTATTTTAATTTTTTTATTATTATTTTTATTTTAAAATTTTTATTATTAAAAAATTATTATTAATATTATTATTTAATAGTAGATATATATAATAATAATATTATTTAATAGTAGATTTAAAAATAATATTTATTTATTAATAGTTGTATAATGTTTAATTAATATTATTATTAAATAGTAGATAATATAATTATTATTATTAATAGTAGATGATAATAATAATATAATATTATTAATAGTAAGATATATAATATTTGTTTAGTATAGTGAATAATACGAATAGTATTATTAATAATAGATTATAAATAATATAATATTATTAATAGTAGATAATAAGATAATTATTTCTTAGTAGTAGTATAATACTATTATTTATTAATAGTTGATGATAATAATAATATTTATTAATTGTAGATGATAATAATAATATTATTATAGTCGATTGATAATAATAATATTCAAATACATAATATTATTAATAGTAAGATGATAAATTAATAATATATTAATCAAGTCAGATGATAATAACTTATATTTTATTAATAGTGTAGATGATAATAATAATTCAATATTATTAATTAGGTAGATAATAATAATAATATTATTAATGAGGAGATGATAATATTAATATTATTATTAATAGTAGCATAATAATTATAATAATAATAAGATTATTAATAAGTAGATAATAAGAATATATTACTTAATACGTAGATATTAATAATTAATATTATTAATTAATTAGTAGGTAAGATTTATTATATTAATGGTAGATAGAAGATGTTATTTATTAATTGTAGATGATATAATATTATTATTAATAGTGTAGATGATAACTAATAATATTATTAATAGTAGATGATAATAATAATATTATTAATAGTAGAGTGATAATACTAATATTATTAATCGTAGATGATAATAATTAGATTATTAATCATAGTAGATAGTAATTTATATTTTTTATTAATAGGTAGATGATATAATAATATAATATTATTAATGTAGATGAATAATGATATTAATAATATTATTAATAGTAGATGATAATAATAATAATATTTTAATAGTAGATTAATAATAATAATTAATAATTTTATTATTATTGAATAGTAGATAATAATAATAGTTATTTATTATAGTAGAAATAATAATAATTAATAATATTATTAATAGTAATATTAATAATATTATTTATTAAATAGTTGATAATGTTAATAATATTATTTTTAAGAGTTAGATAATAATAAATTATTATTAATAGTCGATGATAATAATAATTATAATATTATTAATAAGTAGACACTAATAATAATATTTGTATTATTTAATAGTAGATAATAACAGAGTAATAGTATTATTAATAATTAGATAATAATAATTAATAATATCTTTAATAGTAGATAATCATCCCATACTTCTATTACGTTGTAGATCAATAATATTATTTTTAATATAAGATGATAATATAATATTATTAATCAGTATTATTTGAATGCTAATAATAATATTATTAATAGTAGATGATAATAATAATATCTATTATAGTAGATGATAATAATAATATTATTAATAGTAGATGATAATAATTATATTTTACTTAATAGTAGATGGATAATATAAATATTATTAATAGTAGATAAATAATAATAATATTATTAATAGGAGAATGATAAATATTAATATTTATTATTAATAGTAGTAATAATAATAATAATCATATAATTAATCAGTAGGATAATTATAATCTATATTATTTAATAGTAGATATTAATAATAGTATTATTATTTAATAGATATGATAATAATAACTATTTATTATTTAATAGCTAGATATAATACTATATTATTATTAATAGGAGATGATAATAATAATAACTATTATTAATCAGTAGATAATAATTTTAATATTATGATATTAGTAGATAATAATAATATTATTTTTATTTATCTAATAGTGATAATAATATTATTAATAGTAGGATAATAATAATAGTATTATTAATAGTAGCTGATAATAATAATATTATTAATAGTAGATAATCCAATAGTATTTAATAGTAGACTAATAATAATAGTATTTATTTCATGTAGATAATTAAGAATAGTATTCTTAATATGTAGATAATAATAATAGTATTATTAATAGTAGATAATACATAATAGTATTATGAATAGTAGATAATAATAATATTTTTATGATTATAAGTAGATAATAAATATTATTAATAGTAGATATAATAATAGGTATTATTATAGTGATGAAATAATAATCATTAATATTATTAATAGTAGATAAATAATAATAATATTATGAATAGGTAGATAATAATAATATTTTTTTTAATTTATTAATAGTAGATAATAATATTATTAATAGTAGATAATATATAGTATTACATTAATAGTAGATGATAATAATAATAATATTCATTTAATGGTAGATAATAGATATTAATATTATTAATAGTAGATATAATATTTATTATAATAGTAGATAATAATAATAATATTCATTATTAATAGTAGATATAAATAATAATATTATTAATAGTAGATAATTAATATTATTAATGTAAGATTATATAATAATATATTATTAATAGTAGATAATAATAATACTATTATTAATAGTAAGATAGAATATTATGAGTATAGTAGATAATAATAATATTATGAATGTAGATAATAATATTATTAATAGTAGATAATAATAATAGTATTATTAATAGTAGATAATAATAATAAGATTATCTAATAGTAGATAATAATAATATTTTATTATTATAGTAGATAATATTAATAATATTATTATTAATAGTTGATAATAATAATAATATTATTAATAGTAGATGATAAATAATATACAGAATAATAATAATAATATTATTATAGTAGATGATAATACGAAGATTATTGATAGTTGATATAATATTATTATGAATGTAGATAATAATAATATATTATCTAATAGTAGATGATAATAATAATATAATAATATTGTTAATAGGGATAATATAATAATATTATTAATGTAGTAATAGACTTAATATTATTAATGGTGGATATAATAATAATAATAGATGTTATTAATAGTAGATGATAATAATAATAATATTATTATTAATAGTAGATAATAATATATAATTATTAATAGTAGATAATAATAAGTAATATTATTATAATTGTAGATAATAATAATAATATTATTAATAGTATCATAATAATAATATATTATTTTAATAGTAGATAATATAATAAATTATTAATAGTGATAAAATAATAATATTATTAAGGAGTCGATAATAATAATAATATAATTAATAGTAGAAAGTAATAATAATATTATTAATAGTAGATAATAATAATAGTATTATTTATTAATAGTAGTTTAAATAATAATCTATTATTATAGTAGATGATAATAATAATATTTTTATTTAATGAAGTAGATAATAATAATAGGTATTATTATGTAGATAATAATAATAATTATTATTTAAATAGTAGATAATAATAATAATATTTATTTAATAGTTAGATAATAATAAATTATATTATTAATAGTAGAAATAATATAGTATTATTTAGTAATAGTAGATAATAATAATATAGTAGATATTAGTAATAGTAGATAATAATAAGAATATTATTAAAATAGTAGATAATAATAATAGTATTCTTAATAGTAGATTCATAATAATAATATTATTATAGTAGATAATAATAATCATATTATTTAATAGGTAGATATAATAATAATACTTTTCTTAATAGGTCGAATAATAATAATAGTATTATTAATAGTCGTTAATAATAATATGTATTAATTAATAGTAGATAATAATAATACCTTATTATTTTAATAGTCGATTATAATAATATTTTATTAATAGTAAGATAATAATAATTATATTATTAATAAGTAGATCATCGATAATAATATTATTAATAGTGATAATAAATAATTGTATTATTATAGGTAGATAATAATAAAAATATTATTAATAGTAGATAATTAATATTATTAATAGTAGTATAATAATAATAGTATTATTTAATAGTAGATAATAATAATAATATTATTCATGGTAGATAATAATATAATTTATTAATAGTAGATAATAATAATAATATTATTAAAAGTAGATAATAATAATAATATTTTTTTTTTATTAAGAGTAGGTAATAATTAATAGTATTTATTAATAGTAGATAATAACTATAATAGTGTTATTAATAGTAGATAATAATAATAATGTTCATTTAATAGTAGATAATAATAAGAGTATTATTATTAATTAGTAGATAATAATAATAGTATTTATAATAGTAGATAATAATAATAATCTTATTAATAGTAGGATAATAATAATAATATTATTAATAGTTGAAATAATAATAACTATTTATTAATAGTTAGATAATAATAAGTATTATTATTAATAGTAGATAATAATAATTTATTATTAATAGTCAGATAAGAATAATAGTATTATTTATTAATAGTAGATAATAATAATAGTATGATTAATCGTAGATAAATAATAAATAATATAAATAATAGTAAGGACTAATAAATAATAATATTATTAATCGTAGATAATAATAATAATATTATTAATAGTGATAAAAATAATAATATTATTAATAGTAGATAATAATAATAGGTATTATTATATGAGATAAATAATAATAATATTATTAATAGTAGATAATAATAATAGTTAGTTATTATTAATACGTAGATAATAATAGGAATATTATTAATAGTAGATAATAATAATAGTATTATTAATAGTCGATATAATAATATTATTATTTAATGTAGCATAATAACAATAATATTTATTAATAGTAGATAATAATAATAATATTATTAATAGTCGATAATAAACAAGACTCTTATTAATAGTAGATAATAATAATAATATTATTATTAATAGTTGATAATCATAATCGTATTATTATTAATGTAGATATATAATAGTATTATTATTAATGTAGATAATAATAATAGTATTATTACATCGTCGATAATAATAATAATCTTATTAATAGTAGATAAAGATATATAATATTATTACATAGTAGATAATAATAATAATTAAAAATTATTAACTAGTATAAATAATAATAATTTATTTAATAGTGTAGATAATTAATAATAGTTATTATTAATAGTAGATAATAAACTTAGTATATTAATAGTTCGATAATAATCACTCGTATTATTAATAGTAGCTAATCTAATCATATTATTAATAGTAGAATAATAATATTCCTATTATTAATAGTCGATAATAATTCAATAGTATTATTAATAGTAGATAATAATCCTAATCTTTATTCATAGTAGATACATCATCCTCCTCTTCACTTAATAGTATGATACAACATAATACATATTCTTAATGTAGATAAAAATCTTCCACTATTCTTACATATAGATCATCCTCCTCATCACTTCTAATCGTAGCTCCAACCACCTCTTTTCATTATTCTCGTCAGATCCACCTACTCGTCTTCTACTACCTCTATTCACCACCCACCCACATAAAACAACACTACTCACCACCACCACCCACAACAACCACTACTCACCACCCTACCACAACAACCAATATCACCACCACCACCACAACAACCACTAACTCACCACCACCACCAACAAACAACCACTATTACCACCACCAACTACAACAACCAACTACTCACCACCACCACCACAAAACCACTACTCACCACCACCACCACAACAACCACTACTCACCACCACCACCACAACTACCACATCACCACCACCACCACAACATACCACTACTCACACCACCACGACAACAAGCAGTATCACCACCACCCACTACAAACAACCATACTCACCCACCACCACCCCAAGAACCACTACTACCACCACCACCACAACAGACCACTACTCACCACCACCACTCCCAAAACAACCCTATCACCTCCACCACCACAACAACCACTACTCACCACCACCACCACAACAAACCACTACTCACACCACCACCACAACAACCACTACTCACCACCACCACCACAACTACACTACTCACCACCACCACTACAACAACCACTACACACCACCCCACCACAACAACCACTACACACCACACCACCTAACAAACACTACTCACCACCACCAACTACAAAACAACCACTACTCACCACCACCACCAACAACCCCCAACACTACTCACCACCACCACACAACAACCACTACTCACCAACACCACTACAACAACCCATACTCACACCACCACCACAACAACCACTACTCAACACCACCACTACAACAACCACTACTCACCACCACCACCACATCAACCACTACTCACTCACACCACAACAACCACTACTCACCACCACCACCACAACAACCACTACTCACCACCACCCACCACAACAACCACTACTCACCACCACCACCACAACAACAACTACTCACCACACCACCACAACAACCACTTACTCACCACCACCACCACAAACAAACAACTACTCACCACCACACCACCACAACAACACTTACTCACCACCACACCACCAACAACACTACTCACCACACCACTACAACAACAACCTACAAAAGCAATAATTAACCCGCCTGTCATCTCTGTTAAATCCATCGAGGCAAAACATGAACAAAATATAACATTGTTTTAAATAGGGAAAAACCAGAAACATCATTGAGAACAAGAGATAAAATAAGAGATAAAATATTTCTCACCTGTAACTCTAACATCGTGAATATTTGAGGATTAGTGTTGAGAAATTATCAGAAATCGAAATATTTCGAATGCAAATTTGATGTATTTTATTAATATTCTTATTGTATTATTATTATAATCATTGTTTTAATATTATTATTTATTATAATTATTTTTATTATAACTATTATAATTATTATTATTATTTTAATTATTTTAATTATTTTATTATTATTATTATTATTATTAATTATTATTATTATTATAGTATTATAGATTGTTATTATTATTATTATATTATTATTAAATATTATTATTAATATTTTATTAATATTACTTTTATTATTATTAACATATTTTTATTATTATTATTATTATTATTATTATTATTATATTTATTACTTTTATTGTTATTATTATTATTATTATTATTATTATTATTATTATTATTATTATATTAATATTATTTTATTTTATTGTTATTTTTTATTATTATTATTATTATTATTATTATTATTATTAATTATTATTATTATTAATATTATTTTACTTTTATTATTATATTTATTATTATTATTATTATTATTATTATTTATTATTATTATTATTAATATTAGTATTATTATTATAATTATTATTTTTTTATTATTATTATTATTATTGTTATTAATTTATTATTACTTTATATTTTTTATTATTATTTTTTTTATTATTATTATTTATTATTATTTATTATTATTATTATTATTATTATTATTATTATTTATTTATTATTATTATTATTATTATTATTTTATTATTATTAATATATTATTATATTATTATTATTATTATTATTATTATTATTATTATTATTAATATTATTATTACTTTTATTATTATTATTATTCTTATTTCCTTGAGATATGTCTGGTTTAACAGCAGTAAGACAGCTTCTCATCATCTTAATCACGTAATTAGCGCAGTATGCATCAACTCCAGCACTATAAGTTACCAACGCTAAGTGAAAGTCGGGAGACTAATCAATCTTGTTTATCTGGGCTTTCAGCTTCAGACTTCAGACTTCAGACTTCAGACTTAGCGACTTCAGTCGGTGGAGATGCAAGTCCCTTAACTTCGCTGCCGCTAAACACTCCTCCGGGGAACATCACTTACTAAACATTACTCACTGCAACCCTTGCAATGAACATGACTTGTAAGGAATTGTCGACTAAACATCATCCACACGATGTTATTTAACAAACATCAGTTGTTTATTTGTGTGTGTGTATGTGTGTGTGTGTGTGTGTGTGTGTGTGTGTGTGTGTGTGTGTGTGTGTGTGTGTGTGTGTGTGTGTGTGTGTGTGTGTGTGTGTGTGCGTGTGTTGTTGTGTGTGTGTGTGTGAGTGTGTGTGTGTGGGTGTGTGTGGTGTGTGGTGTGTATTACGAAAATAATCATGGCAGATAACAAGCATATTAATGCTTAGAATGTTTTTAGAGTTTCAATCTAATCACCTGGCGTGTCATCACAGGAAATATAAAGAAAAATAAAGGCACAATACCGTGACTGGAACAATATATATATTATATATTGATATATATATTATATTTATATATATATATATATCATATTATATATATATCATATTATGTATATTTATATATATATATATATATATATTATATTATAATATATATATATATATATATATATATATAGATATACAGACGCGGTTTCGAGCCTCTGGTAATCCTTTTTTATTCATTGACAATTTATTACAAATTTAATCTGAGTTTTCATTGATAATTTACTGTAATCCCTATTCTATTTTCATGACTCAGATATTTTGACTGCTGGGTGGGGTGAAGGAAAGGTTGTTGCGGGAACCCAATGACTCCCGTTTGTGTAGTCGACGATCTAGGTTTTTAAAACCCCATTACAGCATCATTGTGATTACAAGCGTTACTGACGTCTCGGGGTCAGTAACACTAAGTGATTCTTGGAAGATGTTAAGCAAATGCGCATTTCGTTACCATGAAATCATTATTTTTACGACCTGCTTGTGTCTACAAATAAAAATACGCAGATATTACACGTATTTTTAATTCTTCATCTTGTCTGACAAGTCTGAGAGGTGAGTCATGAACACACTGTGTAAAAATTACCCACTGTAACACATTGAATGTCAATATAGTGGCATTACACACTGAACGTCAGGTGGGTGGATTGGAAGGCAAGAGGAAGGGTAAAGTGGAGCTTAATGGAAGAGGAAGAAGCAGTGAAGAGAGGATATTTTTGTTCTCCCTCTCTATATCTCTCTCTCCTTCACATCTTTTATCAGCTGGACAAACAACTTTTTTAAACATTCCCAGTCTTGTATCCGGCTGAGCAAGCAGAGAGCCGGATACTGACAGCTCGCACGCTCTTTTCCCTCCTGTCTTTATGCCAACCCTGCTTCACTTATATACTGTGTGTGTTTGTACTCTGAATAACTGATGTTACGTCTTGGCCTTTTGGTTACTGTCATATCTGCCTGTTAAAACCAATGAGAATGGGGATTGTCTTAAGAATCTGTGAAATGAGTTGTCTCAAGATCTGTTCGAGTGACTGGCTTCCTTTGACACTGGACAGCTGGCCAACTCTCGCAAAACTGACGCATAACAAGGCTTGTTTACGTTGTCAGTAGAGGATAGCATCATAGAGCACTTGTGTCTTGTATAGCATCTGTTTCATGTCTGTCTTTTCCCGTCTCATCGTCACCAACGATATCGCTGACAGATGTCAAAGATGTTATGGTGATATCGACAGGATGTGAGAAAAGAGATTAATGTGTAGTTTAGGACAATAAAATCTAGCATTAGTTGCGCTTGTATCCTTTTACCTAATATTACCTAATATTACATTTATTAGAGGAAACGGGAATAATTTCTTTAGTCCAGATGAAGAGAAAACTATGAACGAGTACATACAAACCATACCACGGGTGGGGTTAGAACCCGAGATCAGAGAGTCTCAAAACTCCAGACCGTCGCGTTACCCACTGGGCCAGTTTTCAGGCCCTCTGATCGCGGGTTCTATCCCCACCCGTGGTATGGTTATTTGCAATCGTGTCATTACGATTTCGTGAGTCAACGAGTATATATGTAGTGGCAGGTGGTAAGCTGCGAGAGGGTGGTGGTAGTGATGGTGGTAGTAGTAGTAGTAGTAGTAGTAGTAGTAGTAGTAGTAGTAGTAGTAGTAGTAGTAGAACTATGGTGAGATGGGTTGGGCATGAGAAGGATCAGTGAACATCATGTTACAGCAGTCTCCAGAATGGACAATGTTCTATTGATCAGCAATTTCGCCTCTCTTGGCGAAACATTTCCTATAATAAATGTCCTGAATTGCACGTAAGTTTTTTTTTTCCTGACAGATCGGTTGCAGCAAAGCAGGAAGAACGACTAAATGGGTCAGGCATTTGCATCTTGTTAGCAAAATGGTCATCAAGTAGGTCAGCCTCGTATGATTGCTCGAAGCTGTACAGAAAAGTGTTATCGGTTGATATCCCTTCAGGTCCCTGACCAAAGACCACCAGGCTTCGAAGCTCACTATTCCTGATGAAAAAGACACACATATAGATCAACACGGGTATCTCTCCCCTGTACCTCGGTTGGCTGCATATGTCTTAAATTACCTTCCATCTAAGGATCACTGTTCCTAATGCCAATCTTGTGTGTTTTTTTTTGTCTCCCAGGTGTTCAGGTCTTGAACTTCTTTTCCTCAACGACAGACTTGTCTGTGGAGGATCTTGTTGCGGTGAGGGGGAGGGGTGAAGCCTTGTGAACCTCCTTCCTTCAACGACAGACTTGTCTGTGGAGGTTCTTGTTGCAGTGAGGGGAGGGGTGTAAGCCTTGGTGAACCTTCTTCCTTCAACGATTGTCTATGCCCCCCCCCCCCCGGGGTTCTTGTAGGTAGGGGGAAGCCTCCAGTCTCTCCTGGAAGTCTTGTACTTAGTACCAACTGCCTAGCGACAGTAACATATAGACTAGCGTTGTATAAGGTTTGACCACACAGACGGCTGATGAGGTGATATTTTGGTACTGACGTTTCCTTTACCTCCAAAGAAGCGAAACGTTACAGAAAAAGAAGCTTGTTGTGAGGACAACGTTTCATACTGTAGAGCTATATTGTGTGATCATGGTCTCCTCAGTCATTACACGTCTTTCTGGAACAAGGTGACCCCCACTCAGTAATAGCAACTTGCAAGCAGAGGGCTGGTTACTGTCCCTCCCCCCCTTCCCCTCTCTTTCTCTCCATGCTTCACTTCTTGCACATATTTTCTTGCCACGCATTTTTCTGGCCTTGACTTCCTGAAGTTTGGACGTTGCGTGTTGAAGTTGATTTTCAGTTTTCTTTTTTCCGCTGGTCCTGCTACCATCTTGAGGAGGAAGAGAGGCGAAGGATGGGGGAAGAGGTAAAGAAAGGGGAGGAGAGGGAGGGGAAGAAGAAAGGGAGGGACTAGGGAGAGGAAGAAAGAGAGGGACTAGGGAGAGGAGACAGAGAGGAAAAAAGGAGAGTGGGGATGAAAAGAAAGTAAGAGAAATGGTAAATTGATGAAAGAGAGGGGAGAGGGAATGAAATATGGAAAAGTAAGATCTAGGAATATAATATATATATATATTATATATATATATATATATATATATATATATTATATATATATATATATATATATATTATATATATAATATATATATATATTATAATTAATAATAATATGCTAAGCATGTATAGCATGCTGCATTTTTTGGGCACACGCCCCAGCTCTGTGGAGCTGGATGAGATTTTCGCCTTATAATCGGTGATACACACGTAAACATGTCCGTATATGCCACCTTTATATCAACTATGTATCCTCTTAAATCTTCTGTTGCCATATTATGTAATAAAAAATATTTCCTATTGGTTAAACCCCCAAAATACCCCTACTCATAGGGTCACCGGGGAAAAGTGGAACTGAATATTCAAATGGCTTCAGGAAGGAAATCCAAATATTCTTCCTTGAAGCCTTTTCCCTATATATATATATATATATATATATAATATATATATATATATATATATATATATATAGAGACCTATATATATATATTACTATATATATATATATATATATATATATATATTATATATATTCTTATATAATATATATATATATATTATATATATAATATATATATATATTATTTATATATATAGAGAGAGAGAGAGAGAGAGACGAAGATCGGAATGAGAGAGAGAGAGAAGAAGAGAGAGGACGAGAGCAGAGAGAACTAGGCTTCAGATCTCCATCATTACCTCCCGGGACAGGTTTCAGTTTTCCTGTATTAAGTGCAAATAATTTTTTAGTTAGGAAGAGCTGCATAAGGCCAAAATTTATTGGAATTTGTTATTTAAAGTGCATTAAAACCCGCTTAATAATTTTAAAATAGCATGATAATAAAAAACAACAACAACAACAACAACAATTATAATAATAATAATAAATAATATTAATAATAATAATAATAATAAATAATAATAATAATAATAATAACAATAATAATAATAATAATTAAAATAATAAGAATATAATAATAATAATAATAATATAATAATAATGTGTTCACGGGGGGGTGCTTTATATTAGTTTGGTGAAGGGGATTCTTGATCCTTGGATCAAACTTACTCTTCACTGCTCCCCCCCCAAGATTTATTACGAAGAGTTGACTTTAATTCCAACATTTCAATAAAAAAAAAAATTACTCGAATTGGAACTCGTAATTTTTTCTAGCGCACGTTGGTAATGTTGAAAAATATTAATTGGCTTAAAATTTTCAGGTAAATTGACTGAAAAATGAAAAATAAAATGCAAAAAATTAGAAGATATTTTATTTCGTACCTATTTTATTTTTTTTTTTTTTTGTATTATGAGATAATATAAAATGTCCCAGTTGCTTTTGTTTTATTTTTGGGCATTTAAAGTAATAGAAAAATGCCCCCCTAAAGCAAAGAAAAAAAATCTGACCACAATTCTCGTTAAAAAAATCTGACCACAATTCTCGATAAAAAAAATCTGACCACAATTCTCGTTAAAAAAAATCTGACCACAATTCTCATTAAAAAAACCTGACCACAATTCTCGTGTGATATATAAAAAAAATCGACCACAATTCTTCGTTTTTAAAAAAAATCTGACACAATCTCGTTTTAAAAAAATCTCATCCATACCATATGTTCTGACACGCTACCTAAAATATCTGAATCCACAATTCTCGTTAAAAAATCTGACCACAATTCTCGTTAAAAAAATCTTATCACAATTCTCGTTAAAAAAAATCTGACCACAATTCTCGTTAAAAAAAAAAAAAAAAAAAAAAATCTCACCACAATTCTCGTTAAAAGAAAATCTGACCACAATTCTCCTTAAAAAATCTGACCACAATTCTCGTTAAAACAAATCTGATCACAATTCTTGTTAAAAAATCTGACCACAATTCTCTTTAAAAAAAATCTGACCACAATTCTCGTTAAAAAATCTGACCACAATTCTCGTTAAAAAATTTGACCACAATTCTCGTTAAAAAAAACTGACCACAATTCTCGTTAAAAAAATCTGACCACAATTCTCGTTAAAAAAACTCACCACAATTCTCGTTAAAAAAATCTGACCACAATTCTCGTTAAAAAAATCTGAAAACAGATTTCCTTAAAAAATCTGACCCTAATTTTCCTTAAAAAATCTGACCACAATTTTCCTTAAAAAATCTGACCACAATTCTCATTAAAAATCTGACAAACAATAGCATCATTAAACATTATAACATGTTAAAATCTCATGATAAAAGTCTCATAAACAACGTCAGGGAATAAACAAAAGCCAAAATTGACTAGCTATTTAAACTGAGTCATTTAACTCCATCCTTAAAGCCTCAACCTGTAACCCTGTTACTTAAACTAAACCATTTAACACCATCCATAAAACCTAAGCATTAACCCCGTTATTAAACTTAGCCATTTAATCCTCCGTCCAGAAAACTACAACATTTAACCCAGTTATTTAAACTTGTGCCATTAAAAACTCGGGTGAAGCAAGCTGCCTGAGACCCGACAATTTGTTTGTCATTTTCGGTATTTAAATTGAAGTATTTAATTTGTATATTCAAAATGCCATTTAAACTATTGTATTTTTCTCTGCGGTTGGAATGTTGAATAGTGTTATGTGGTGTTATTGTGTGTTATGTGGTGTGTTATTGTGTGTTATGTGGCTCGTTATTGTCGTGTTACGTTGGTGTTAATTGTGTGTTATATGGTGTTATTGTTTGTTATGTGTTGTTTTGTGTGCTATGTGGTGTTATTGTGTGTTATGTGGTGCTTATTGTGTTTGTGGTGTTTGTTATTGTGGGTTATGTGGTGTTATTGTGTGTTATGTGTGTTATTAGTGTGTTATGTGGTGTTATTGTGTGTTATGTGGTGTTATTGTGTGTTATGTGGTGTTATTGTGTGTTATGTGGTGTTACCGTGTATTATGTGGTGTTATTGTGTGTTATGTGGTGTTATTGTGTGTTATGTGGTGTTATTGTGTGTTATGTGGTGTTATTGTGTGTTATGTGGTGTTATTGTGTGTATGTGGTGTTACCGTGTGTTATGTGGTGTTATTGTGTGCTATGTGGTGTTATTGTGTGTTATATGGTGTTATTGTGTGTTATATGGTGTTATTGTGTGTTATGTGGTGTTATTGTGTGATTATGTGGTGTTATTGTGTGTTATTTGGGTGTTATTGTGTGTTATGTGTGTTATTGGTTGTATATTTAGTGTTATTGTGGTGTTATTGTGTGTGTATGTGGTGTTATTGTGTGTTATGTGGTGTATTGTGTGTTATGTGGTGTTATATGTGTTGTTCGTGTGTGATTGTTTATTATGTGTTATGTGGTGTTTACCGTGTATTATGTGGTGTTATTTGTGTGTATGTGGTGTTATTGTGTGTTACTGTGTGTTTATTGTGTGTTATGTGGTTGTGTTATGTGTTGTTATGTGGTGTTTATTGTGTGTATGTGGTGTTATTGTGTGTTAGTGGTGTTATTGTGTGTTATGTGGTGTTATTGTGTGTTATGTGGTGTTATGTGTTTATGTGGTGTTATTGTGTGTTATGTGGTGTTATGGTGTTTATGTGGTGTTATTGTGTGTTATGTGTGTTTTGTGTGTTAATTGGTGTTATTTGTGGGGTTTGTGGTGTTACCGTGGTGTTATGGGGGTGTTATTGTGTGCTATGTGGTGTTATTGTGTGTTACGTGGTGTTATTGTGTGTTACGTGGTGTTATTGTGTGTATGTGGTGTTATCGTGTGTTTTTGTGGTGTTATTTTTGTGTATGTGGTGTTATTGTGTGTTACGTGGTGTTATTGTGTGTTATATGGTGTTATTGTGTTATGTGGTGTTATTGTGTGTTATGTGTGGTTATTGTGTGTTATGTGGTGTTACCGTGTGTTATGTGGTGTTATTGTGTGCTATGTGGTGTTATTGTGTGTTATGTGGTGTTATTGTGTGTTATGTGGTGTTATTGTGTGTTACGTGGTGTTATTGTGTGTTATTGATGTTATTGTGTGTTTGTGGGGGTTTTGTGTGCTATTTTGGTGTTATTGTGTGTTATGTGGTGTTATTGTGGTGTAAAGTGTGTATTGTGTGTTATGTGGTGGGGTTATTTTTTTTGTTCGTGGTGTTATTGTGTGTTATTTGGTGTTATTGTGTGTTATGTGTGTTATTGTGTGCTATGTGGTGTTATTGTGTGTTTGTGGGGTTATTGTGTGTTATGTGGTGTTTTGTTTTGTTTGTGGTGTTATTGTGTATTATGTGGTGTTATTGTGTGTTATGTGGTGTTACCGTGTGTTATGTGGTGTTTATTGTGTGCTATGTGGTGTTATTGTGTGTTATGTGGTATTACTGGTGTTATGTGGTGTTATTGTGTGTTATGTGGTGTACTGTGTGTTATGTGTGTTATTGTGTGTTTATGTGGTGTTATTGTGTGTTATGTGGTGTTAATGTGCTATGTGGTGTTATTGTGTGTTATGTGGTGTTATTGTGTGTTACGTGGTGTTATTGTGTGTTACGTGGTGTTATTGTGTGTTATGTGGTGTTATTGTGTGTTACGTGGTGTTATTGTGTGTTATGTGGTGTTATTGTGTGTTATGTGGTGTTACTGTGGCCCACGCTTGTTCATGGGCTGCGACGCGGGGGCGTTAACCCCGAAACCCCCTCCAGGTATACTCCAGGTATACTCCAGGTATACTCCGGGTATACTCCAGGTATACTCCAGGTATACTCCAGGTATACTCCAGGTGTACTCTAGGTATACTCCAGGTACACTCCAGGTATACTCCAGGTATACTCCAGGTATACTCCGGGTATACTCCAGGTATACTCCAGGTATACTCCAGGTATACTCCAGGTATACTCCAGGTATACTCCGGGTATACTCCAGGTATACTCCAGGTATACTCCAGGTATACTCCAGGTGTACTCCAGGTATACTCCAGGTACACTCCAGGTATACTCAAGGTATACTCCAGGTATACTCCAGGTATACTCCGGGTATACTCCAGGTATACTCCAGGTATACTCCAGGTATACTCCAGGTATACTCCAGGTATACTCCGGGTATACTCCAGGTATACTCCAGGTATACTCAGGTATACTCCAGGTATACTCCAGGTATACTCCAGGTATACTCCAGGTATACTCCGGGTATACTCCAGGTATACTCCAGGTATACTCCAGGTATACTCCAGGTATACTCCAGGTATACTCGGGTATAACTCCGGGTATACTACAGGTATACTCCAGGTATACTCCAGGTATACTCCAGGTATACTCCAGGTATACTCCAGGTATACTCCAGGTGTACTCCAGGTGTACTCCAGGTATACTCCAGGTACACTCCAGGTATACTCCAGGTATACTCCAGGTATACTCCAGGTATACTCCGGGTATACTCCAGGTATACTACAGGTATACTCCAGGTATACTCCAGGTATACTCCAGGTATACTCCAGGTATACTCCGGGTATACTCCAGGTATACTCCAGGTATACTCCAGGTATACTCCAGGTATACTCCAGGTATACTCCAGGTGTACTCCAGGTGTACTCCAGGTATACTCAGGTACACTCCAGGTATTATCACCAGGTATACTCAGGTATACTCCAGGTATACTCCGGGTATACTCCAGGTATACTCCAGGTATACTCCAGGTATACTCCAGGTATACTCCAGGTATACTCCGGGTATACTCCAGGTATACTCCAGGTATACTCCAGGTATACTCCAGGTATACTCCGGGTATACTCCGGGTATACTCCAGGTATACTCCAGGTGTACTCTAGGTATACTCCAGGTACACTCCAGGTATACTCCAGGTATACTCCAGGTATACTCCGGGTATACTCCAGGTATACTCCAGGTATACTCCAGGTATACTCCAGGTATACTCCAGGTATACTCCAGGTATACTCCGGGTATACTCCAGGTATACTCCAGGTATACTCCAGGTATACTCCAGGTATACTCCAGGTGTACTCCAGGTGTACTCCAGGTATACTCCAGGTACACTCCAGGTATACTCCAGGTATACTCCAGGTATACTCCAGGTATACTCCGGGTATACTCCAGGTATACTACAGGTATACTCCAGGTATACTCCAGGTATACTCCAGGTATACTCCAGGTATACTACAGGTATACTCCAGGTATACTCCGGGTATGCTCCAGGTATACTACAGGTATACTCCAGGTATACTCCAGGTATACTCCAGGTATACTCCAGGTATACTCGGGTATACTCCAGGTATTACTCAGGTATTACTCCAGGTATACTCCAGGTATACTCGGGTATACTCCGGGTATATACAGGTATACTCCAGGTATACTCCAGGTATATCCAGGGTATACCCCAGGTATACTCCAGGTATACTCCAGGTATACTCCAGGTATACTCCAGGTATACTCCAGGTATACTCCAGGTATACTCCGGGTATACTCCAGGTATACTCCAGGTATACTCCAGGTATACTCCAGGTATACTCAGTATACTCCAGGTGTACTCCAGGTATACTCCAGGTATACTCCGGACATACACTCCAGGTATACTCCAGGTATACTCCAGGTATACTCCAGGTATACTCCGGGTATACTCCAGGTATACTCCAGGTATACTCCAGGTATACTCCAGGTATACTCCAGGTATACTCCAGGTATACTCCAGGTATACTCCGGGTATACTCCAGGTATACTACAGGTATACTACAGGTATACTCCAGGTATACTCCAGGTATACTCCAGGTATACTCCAGGTATACTACAGGTATACTCCAGGTATACTCCAGGTATACTCCGGGTATACTCCAGGTATACTCCAGGTATACTCCAGGTATACTCCAGGTATACTCCAGGTATACTCCAGGTATACTCCAGGTATATCGGGTATACTCAGGTATACTCAGGTATACTACAGGTATACTCCATTTATACTCCAGGTATACTTCAGGTATACTCCAGGTATACTCCAGGTATACTCCGGGTATACTCCAGGTATACTCCAGGTATACTCCAGGTATTACTCAGGTATACTCCGGGTATACTCCAGGTATACTCCAGGTATACTCCAGGTATACTCCAGGTATACTCCAGGTATACGCCGCTGTTTGGTCTACCTCACACATCACTCTTCTAAATTATTTTTTTTTCGATTTTTTTTTATTTCTGCACTGTGACTGTTCAATGCATTTTTTTCCCCACGTTCTCGACCCTCGGGATTAAATTTTTCATCGCTAAATGACTGCATCCATGTGTGTGTGTGTGTGTGTGTGTGTGTGTGTGTGTGTGTGTGTGTGTGTGTGTGTGTGTGTGTGTGTGTGTGTTCACCGAGCTGTGTCTGCGAGAGTTGAGTCTCAGCTCCTGGCCCAGCCTGTTAAACCACAATCATCGATGTAAGAGAGTGACTAGAAAATACAATCACAGAACCAGTTTACACAAAATTAACACAATCACAACACCAGTCGGCACAAAATTAATACAATCACAGCACCAGTCTACACAAAATTAACACAATCACAACACCAGTCTACACAAAATTAACACAATCACAACACCAGTCTACAAAAAATTAACACAATCACAGCACCAGTCTACACAAAATTAACACAATCACAATCCCAGTCTACAAAAAATTACACAATCCACAGCACAGTCCACCAAAATAACACAATCACAGCACCAGTCAAACACAAAATTAACACAATACTCAACACAGTCTAAAAAAATTAACACATACAGCACGAAACAAACACAGAATAAAACAATCGTTGACATTCAATAACAGCACCAAGATTGTTCGCAACTCCTCAACAGTTAGAACAAGACGCGTCCAGACACAAGTAATGTTAACTGTATCGAATTACTATACACAAAGTAAACAGTGGAAGGAAGAACACAAGAAGAAAGAACACACGAAGGAAGAACACACGAAGGAAGAACACACGAAGGAAGAACACACGAAGGAAGAACACACGAAGGAAGAACACACGAAGGAAGAACACACGAAGGAAGAACACGCGAAGGAAGAACACACGAAGGAAGAACACACGAAGGAAGAACACCGAAGGATAGAACACATGAAGGAAGAACACACGAAGGAAGACACACGAAGGAAGAACACACGAAGAAGAACACACGAAGGAAGAACACACGAAGGAAGAACACACGAAGGAAGAGCACATGAAGGAAGAACACACGAAGGAAGAACACACGAAGGAAGAACACACGAAGGAAGAACACACGAAGGAAGAACACACGAAGAAAGAACACACGAAGGAAGGCAGAACGTGTAGAGGCAAGAGAAAACTAGATCGGATAACGAAGCAACTAGAAGATACCCAGATGTTGCAATATATTAATACATTAGACACATGTGCAGCATTTAGGTATCTCTACTGTGGGAACGTTTCGCTACACAGTGGCTTCATCAGTCCAATATAAGGAATAGTGAAAACTTAGATGGAGGCTGAGGGACTGATTACCTCACACTAACACACGACATTAACACCACAGTACACTTTTCCACTGTGAAGTGAGCCTGCAAACTAACCACTTTCTGAACATTAAACAAGCTGAGAGTAGTTCCTCAGTCATCAGTGCATTAGGCAGGGTTTTCAATGTATTTCACAGTAGTCTCGTTCCTGTTGAAACCTGTGACTAAATGGCTTACAAAACCGACACCTTGATAAACAACAGTGGCTTCTTCAGTCCAATGCGGAGAGGAGTCTGAGGTTATCAGTCCCTCAGCCCATCAATCTTGACAAAGATTGTCAAGATTGATGGACCCAACACATCGATTCAAGGTTGAGGGATTGATTACCTCAAACTTCTCCTCATCTTTCAACTGTCTCTGCATTGGACTGAAGAAGCTACTGTGTGGCGAAACGTCTCCAGAATAAAGGTACCGAAATGTTGTAAAAGTGTCTCATATATCAACGTTTTGAACCCTGACAGCGTGTCAGCAGACAAAAACAAAAGGAGGGACAGCTGACACATTTTCGCTCAGACAAGATGAAAGTCGCTGAGTTTCGGAAAATTTCGTTTTTATTTCGCCCATTAGTCTAGGGTTTTAGGAGTCGTGAGTGATATTAATTCTAAAATGAACGTAAACCTTAGCCAGGCTTTAAAAGTTAACTGTACTGCAAGTGAGAGAGAGAGAGGAGAAAGAGAGAAGAGAAAGGGGAAGAGGATGAGAAAAAGAAAAGAGAGGGCAACCGAGTGAGTGGAGTGACGGATAAGATCAGACAGACATATATTATTAAATAAATAAAATAGTGAACTATAATCATAAAATATATATGTTTATATATTATGGTTTTAACATCACTACTGATCTCACTACACTTTATCATTAATTTATAATAATAATAATAATAATAATAATAATAATAATAATAATAATAATAATAATAATAATAATAATAATAATAATAATAATCCAGTCTAAGGGAATATATCTTATTATATTCTCTCTTATTGGTCCTCTTACCTGTCCCTCTCTCTATCCTCATTAACGTTATCAGTATTGCTTCCTTGTCCCTCCCCTCTTTCTCTTCTCTCTTTTCCCTCACCCTTCTCATTTATCCACACTTCCCACTTTTTTTCATTCCGTTGCTTAATTCTCTCTTATCCCTCTTAACTTTCTCTCTCTTTCTCTTTCACACAAACACACACACACACAAACACACACACACACACACACACACACACACACACACACACACACACACACACACACACACACACACACACACACACACACACACACACACACACACACACACACACACATGCACACATATCTAGAACGGAACAAGATTATAAACGACAACCAGCACGGATTCATGGAAGGCAAATCCTGTGTCACAAATTTACTGGAGCGTTATGATAAGGTAACGGAAGTATGTCACGAGAGAGAGGGGTGGGTTGATTGGATTTTCTTGGACTGCAAGAAGGCCTTCGACATATGTTCTCACAAGAGGATAGTTCAGAAGCTAGAGGATCAGGCACACATAACAGGAAGAGCACTGCAATGGATCAGAGAATACCTGACAGGGAGGCAACAAAGAGTCATGGTACGTGACGAAGTGTCTGCGTGGGCGCCAGTGACGAGCGAGGTCCCACAGGGGTCAGTACTAGGATCAGTGCTATTTTTGGTATGTGTGAATGATATGATGGAAGGGATAGACTAAGAAGTGCGTGCCCCTTTTCGCAGATTATGTGAAGATAATGAGGAGAATTAAATTAGATGAGGATCAGGCAGGGCTACAAAGAGACCTGGACAGGCTGGAAACCTGGTCCAGCAACTGGCTCCTCAAATTTAACCCCGCCAATTGCAAAGTCATGAAGATCGGGAGACAAAGGCTGCAAACCTCACTCAAGGAGAAAGATCTTGGGGTGACCATAACACCGAGCACGTCTCCGGAGGCACACATCAACCAGATAACTGCTGCAGCATATGGGCGCCTGACAAACCTGTGAATAGGGTTCCGATATCTTAGTAAGGAATCGTTCAAGACACTGTACACTGCGTACGTCAGGCTCATACTGGAGTATGCAGCACCAGTTTGGAACCCACACCTGGTCAAGCACGTCAAGAAATTAGAGAAAGTACAAACGTTTGCAACAAGGCTAGTTCCGGAGCTCAGGGGAATGTCCTACGAAGAAAGGTTGAGGGAAATCGGACTGACAACACTGGAGGACAGGAGGGTCAGGGAAGACATGATAGCAACATACAAAATACTGCATGGAATAGACAAGGTGGACAGAGACAGGATGTTCCAGAGATGGGACACAGAAACAAGGGGTCACAATTGGAAGTTGAAGACTCAGACGAGTCACAGGGATGTTAGAAAGTATTTCTTCAGTCATAGAGACGTCAGGAAGTGGAATAGCCTAGCAAGTGACGTAGTGGAAGGCAGGAAACCATAATAGTTTAAGACGAGGTTATGACAAAGCTCAGGAAGCAGAGAGAGAGGGAGGACCTAGTAGTGATCAGTGTAGAGGCGGGACCAGGAGCGGAGTCTCGACCCCTGCAACCACAATAGGTGAGGACACACACACACCTCACACCACTCACACCACCACACACACCACACACACACACACACACCACCACACACACACACACACACACACACACACACAACACAACACACACCAACACACACCCGTAAAACATTTAACTGCGACAATTTTTTCTAAGGTTTTTCCAAATAAAAACTTGGGGTTTGTTGGTGCCAGTAACCGTGTTAGTAGGAGGAGGAGGAGGAGGAGGAGGAGGAGGAGGAGAAGGAGGAGCAGGAGGAGGAGGAGGAGAGGGAAGAAGACGAGGATGAGGATAGGAAAATTATAATACTGCTACCACCACCACTACTGCTACCACCACCACTACTGCTACCACCACCACTACTATACCACCACCACTACTATACCACCACAACAACAACTACCACCACCACTACTACACCACCACCCGTACTACTATCACCACCACCACTACTACTACACCACCACACTACTAATTCCACCACAACTACTACTACCACCACCATACTACAACCACCACCACCACTACTATTTCCACCACCACACTACTACACCACCACTGCTAATACTACCACCACACACTACTACTACCACCACCACTACTACTACCAACCACCACTGCTACTACTACCACCACCACTACTACTACCACCGCCACTACTACCACCCACCACTCTACTACTACTACTACCACCGCCACTACTACTACCACCGCCACTACTACTACCACCGCCACTACTACTACCACCACCACTACTACTACCACCGCCACTACTACTACCACCACCACTACTACTACCACCACCACTACTACTACCACCGCCACTACTACTACCACCTCCAATACTACTACCACCACCATACTACTACCACGCCACTACTACTACTACCACCACTATACCACCACCACTACTACTACTACTACCACCACTACTACTACCACCACCACTACTACGCTACTACACCACCACTACTACTACTACTACACCACTACTACTACCACCACCACTACTACTACCACCGCACTACTACTACCACCACCACTACTACTACCACACCACTACTACTACCACCGCCACTACTACTACCACCTCCAATACTATACACCACCACTACTACTACCACCGCCACTACTATACTACCACCACTACTACCACCACCACTACTACTACTACTACCACCACCACTACTACTACCACCACCACTACTACTACCACCGCCATACTAATACCACCGCCACTACTATTACCACCGCCACTACTACTACTACCACCACCACTACTACCACCACCACTACTACTACTACTACTACTACTACTACTACCACCACCACTACTACTACTCTACCACCACTACTACTACCACCACCACTACTACTACCACCACACACTATACTACTAATACCACCGCCACTACTACTACCACCGCCACTACTACTACCACCGCCACTACTACTACTACTACCACTACTACACCACCACCACTACTACTACTACCACCACCACTACTACTACCACCACCACTACTACTACACCCGCCACTACTACTACCACCACACTACTACCACCACACACTAATACTACCACCGTCACTACTACTAACCACCTCCAATACTACTACACACCGCCACTACTACTACCACCTCCAATACTACTACCACCACAACTACTACTAACCACACACTACTACTACCACACCACTACTACTACCACCGCCACTACTACTACACCACCACTCTACCTACCACCACTACTACTACTACCACCGCCACTACACTACCACATCCATACTACTACCACCACCACTACTACTACCACCGCCACTACTACTACTACCACCACCACTACTACTACTACTACCACCACCACTACTACTCCACCACCACTACTACTACTACCACGCCACTACTACTACCACCGCCACTAATACTACCACCGCCACTACTACCATTACCACCACCACTACTACCACCACCACTATTACTACTTCTACTACCACCACCACTACTACTACTACTACCACCACTACTACTACCACCACCACTACTACTACCACCGCACTACTACTACCACCACCACTACCTACTACCACTACTACTACCACCACCGCCACTACTACTACCACCGCCACTACTACTACTATACCACCACTACTACCACCCACCACTACTACTACTACTACCACCACCACTACTACTACCACCACCACTACTACTACCATCGCCACTACTATACCACCCGCCACTACTACTACCACAACCCTACTACTACCACCACCCACTACTACTACCACCACCACTACTACTACCACCACCACTCACTACTACTCACGCCACTACTACTACACCACCGCTACTACTACCACCGCCAATACTACTACCACCTCCAATACTACTTCTACCACCGCCACTACTACTACCACCTCCAATACTACTACCACCACCACTACTACTACGACTACCACCACCACTACTACTACTACTACTACTACCACCACTACTACTACCACCAACACTACTACTACCACCTAGAATACTACTACCACCGCCACTACTACTACTACCACCGCCACTACTACTACCACCTTCCAATACTACTACCACCACCACTACTACTACCACCACCACTACTACTACCACCACCACTACTGCTACCACCGCCCATACTACTACCACCTCCAATACTACTACCACCGCCACTACTACTCAACCACTCCAATACTACTACCACCACCACTACTACTACCACCTCCAATACTACTACCACCGCCACTACTACTACCACCACCACTACATACTACCACCTCCAATACTACTACCACCGCCACTACTACTACCACCACCACTACTACTACCACCTCCAATACTACTACCACCGCCACTACTACTACCACCTCAATACTACTACCACCTCCAATACTACTACCAAATCCAATACTACTACCACATCCAATACTACTACCACCTCCAATACTACTACCACCGCATACTACTACCACCTCCAATACTACTACCACCACCACTACTTCTATCACCACCACTACTACTACCACCGCCATTACTACTACCACCACCACTACTACTACCACCACCACTACTACTACCACCGCCACTACTACTACCACCTCCAATACTACTACCACCGCCACTACTACTACCACCACCACTATTACTACCACCTCCAATACTACTACCACCGCCACTACTACTACCACCGCCACTACTACTACCACCTCCAATAGTACTACCACCTCCAATACTACTACCACCTCCAATACTACTAACACCTCCAATACTACTACCACCTCCAATACTACTACCACCTCCAATACATACTACCACCTCCAATACTACTACCACCGCCACTACTACTACCACCTCCAATACTACTACCACCTAAATAACTACTAACCAACCCACCCACTACTACTACCACCACCACTACTACTACCACCTCCAATACTACTACCACCTCCAATACTACTACCAACCCCACTACTACTACCACCACCACTACTACTACCACCCCCACTACTACTACCACCTCCAATACTACTACCACCACCACTACTACAACCACCACCACTACTACTACCACCACCACTACTACTACCATTACTATTACTACTAAGAACTACTACTTCTGCTATACTACTACTACTAGTACTATAATAAAAATATTAATAATAATAATAATATAATAATATTTTTTATTATTATTATAATAATAATAATAATAATAATTATTTTTATTATTATTATATTTGTTATAATATTATTATATTATTATTATTATATTATTATTATATTATTATTATTATTATTATTATTATTATTATTTATTATTATTATATTAAATTATTATTATTATTAAATATTTTATTACTATTATTATTATTATTTAATATTATTACGTTTCTCATCATCAACAAAATATGTCACTTAATTATTTAAAAACGACAGATAAAAAGAAAATTTACATAAAACATTTTAAAACTTGGAAAAGAGCAAATTGAACGTTTAATGTTGGAAGAATTATGCATGAAGTTACTACTACTGTTACTACTACTGTTACTACTACTGTTACTACTACTGTTACTACTACTGTTACTACTACTGTTACTTACTGTCACTGCTTTTTTTTTTTTTTTACTTACATACTGATTACTACTACTGTACTACTACTGTTACTACTGTTATACTCTGTTACTACTACTGTACTTACGTTACTATCTGTTACTACTACTGTTACTACTACTGTTACTACTACTGTTACTACTACTGTTACTACTACTGTTACTACTACTGTTACTACTACTGTTACTACTACTGTTACTACTGCTGTTACTACTACTGTTACTACTACTGTTACTGCTACTGTTACTACTACTGTTACTACTACTGTTACTACTACTGTTACTACTACTGTTACTACTTCTGTTACTACTACTGTTACTACTACTGTTACTACTACTGTTACTACTACTGTTACTACTACTGTTACTAGTACTACTGTTACTACTACTGTTACTACTACTGTTACTACTACTGTTACTACTACTGTTACTACTACTGTTACTACTACTGTTACTACTACTGTTACTACTCTGTAACTACTGTTACTACTACTGTTACTACTACTGTTACTACTACTGTTACACTACTGTTACACTCTGTTACTACTACTGTTATACTACTTACACTGTTACTACTACTGTTACTACTACTGTTACTACTACTGTTACTACTACTGTTACTACAACTGTTTACTACTACGTTACTACTACTGTTACTACTACTGTTACTACTACTGTTACTACTACTGTTACTACTACTGTTACTACTACTGTTACTACTACTGTTACTACTACTGTTACTACTACTGTTACTACTACTGTTACTACTACTGTTACTCTACTGTTACTACTACTGTTACTACTACTGTTACTACTACTGTTACTACTTACTGTTCTACTACTGTTACTACTACTGTTACTACTACTGTTACTACTACTGTTACTACTACTGTTACTACTACTGTTACTACTACTGTTACTGCTACTGTTACTACTACTGTTACTACTACTGTTACTACTACTGTTACTACTACTGTTACTACTACTGCTACTACTACTGTTACTACTACTGCTACTACTACTGTTACTACTACTGTTACTACTACTGTTACTACTACTGTTACTACTAGCTTGATTACTACTACTGTACTACTACTGTTACTACTACTGTTACTACACTGTTTACACTGCTGTTACTACTACTGTTACTACTACTGTTACTACTACTGTTACTACTACGTTACTACTACTGTTACAGCTACTGTTTACTGTTACTAACTGTTACTACAACTGTTACTACTACTGTTTACTACTACTGTTACTACTACTGTTACATACTACGTTACTACTGACTGTTACTACTACTGTTTACTACTACTGTTACTACACTGTTCTACTACTGTTACTACTACTGTTACTACTGCGTTCTACTACGTTACTCTACTGTTACTACTACTGTTACTACTACTGTTACTACTACTGTTTACTCTACTGTTACTACTACTGTGTACTACTGCTGTTACTACTACTGTTACTGACTACGTTACTACTACTGTTTACTACTCTGTTACTACTACTGTTACTACTACTGTTACTACTACTGTTACTACTACTGTTACTACTACTGTTACTACTACTGTTTACTGCTACTGTTACTATACTACACTGTTACTACTACTGTAATTACTGCTACTGTTACTACTACTGTTACTACTACTGTTTACTACTACTGTTACTACTTACTGTTACTACTGCTGTTACTCTACTGTTACTACTCTGACTACTGTTACTACTACTGTTACTACTACTTTAACTACTGCTGTTACTACTAGCAGCGTTACGTTACTACTGTTAACTACTAACTGTTACTCTACTGATACTACGTACAGTTACTTTCTACACTGTTACTACTGTTACTGACACTGACTGTTTACTACATACTGTTACTACTACTGTTACTACTACTGTTACTACTACTTTACTTACTGCTTACTACTACTGTTACTACTACTGTTACTACTACTGTTATGCTACTGTTACTACTACTGTTACTACTACTGTTACTACTACTGTTACTGCTACTGTTACTACTACTGTTACTACTACTGTTACTACTACTGTTACTGCTACTGTTACTACTACTGTTACTACTACTGTTACTACTACTGTTACTACTACTGTTACTACTACTGTTACTGACTACTGTTACTTACTCTACTGTTACTACTACTGTTCACTACTGTTACTACTGCTGTTACTACTGCTGTTACTGCTACTGTTACTACTACTGTTACTACTAACTGTTTACTACTTACTGTATACTTACTCTACTGTTACTACTGCTGTTACTACTACTGTTACTACTACTGTTACTACTACTGTTACTACTACTTTACTATCTGTTACTACTACTGTTACTACTACTGTTACTACTGCTGTTACTACTACTGTACTACTGCTGTTACTACTACTGTTACTACATACTGTTACTACTACGTTACTACTACTGTTACTCTACTGTTACTACTACTGTTACTACTACTGTTACTACTACTGTTACTACTACTGTTACTACTACTGTTACTCTACTGTTACTACTACGTTACTGACTACATACTATACTGTTACTACTACTGTTTACTGTTACTACTACTGTTACTACTACTGTTACTACTACGTTCTACGTTACTACTACTGTACTAATCTGTTACTACTACTGTCACTACTGTACTACTACGTTACTACTACTGTTACTACTACTGTTACTACTGCTGTTACTACTACTGTTAACTACTACTGTTACTATACTGGTTACTACTTACTGTCTACTACTACTGTTACTACTACTGTTAACCGTACTACACTGTTACTACTACTGTTACTACTAGCTATACTGTTACTACTACTGTTACTACTAACTGTTACTACTGCTGTTACTACTACTGTTACTACTACTGTTACTACTACTGTTCTCTCACTGTTACTACTACTGTTACTACTACTTTACTACTCGTTACTACTACTGTTACTACTACTGTTACTACTACTGTTACTACTACTGTTACTATACTGTTCTACTAACTGTTACTACTACTGTTACTACTACTGTTACTACTACTGTTACTCTACTGTACTACTACTGTTACTACTGCTGTTACTACTACTGTTACTACTACTGTTACTACTACTGTTACTACTACTGTTACTACTACTGTTACTACTACTGTTACTACTGCTACTGTTACTACTACTGTTACTACTACTGTTACTACTACTGTTACTACTACTGTTACTACTGCTGTTACTACTGCTGTTACTACTACTGTTACTACTACTGTTACTACTACTGTTACTACTACTGTTACTACTACTGTTCTACTACTGTTACTACTGCTGTTACTACTACTGTTACTACTACTGTTACTACTACTGTTACTACTACTGTTACTACTACTGTTACTACTACTGTTACTACTACTGTTACTACTACTGTTACTACTACTGTTACTACACTGTTACTATACTGTTACTGTGTTACTACTACTGTTAACTACTGTTACTACTACTGTTACTACTACGTTACTACTACTGTTACTACTACTGTTACTACTACGTTACTACTACTGTTACTGCTACTGTTACTACTACTGTTACTACTCTTCTGTTACTACTACATTTACTACTGCTGTTACTACTACTTTTACTACTGTTACTACTGTACTCTGTTACTACTACTGTTACTACTACTGTTACTACTACTGTTACTACTGCTGTTACTACTACTGTTACTACTACTGTTACTACTACTGTTACTACTAACTGTTACTACTACTGTTACTACTACTGTTACTACTACTGTACTACTACTAGTTACTACTATGTTACTTACTATACTACTGTTATGACTGCTACTGCTTACTGTTACTACTACTTTATACTACGTACTGTGTTACTACTACTGACTACTGTTACTACTGACACTGTTACTACTACTAGTTAACTACGTACTACTATGTTACTACTTACTGTTACTACTACTGTACTACTACTGACTACATGTACTACTACACTGTTACTACTCATTTTACTACTACTGTTACTGTACTGACTCATGTTACTACAGTACTACTACTGTTCTACACTACTGTACTACTACTTTATACTACTATATATATACAGATTACTAACTGTTTACTGACTACTGTTACTACTCACTTTACTACTACTGTACTACACTGTAACTCTACTGTGTTACTGTACTACTTTACTACACTGTACTACTATATTACTACTACTTACACTACTGTTACTACTCTGTTACTATACTACTACTGTTACTACTATACTATTACAACTATTCTAACTAACTACTATACATACAATGTAACTACTATATACACTACTGTTACTACTACTGTTACTACTAATTACTAACTGTATACAGCACTTACTACTACTGTTACTACTACTTACTACTAACTGTTACTAACATCTGTACTACTACTTGTTACTACTACTGTTACTACTAACTGTTACTACTATGTTACTACTATGTTATACTCAATAGTAGCTAACAACTTCTACTGCTACTCTACGTCAATACTCGTCACCTACTGTTATACTATGTTATGCTAATACTACGTGTATATTACTACTATATGTTATACTACTACTACATACTAACACAGCACTAACTTACTACTGACTATACTACACCGTACTACTACTATACTACTAACGTACTATTGTTATATATCACTACAAACTTGCACTGTCCTGTACTACACTATATACACTACAGTATAACTCACTATAACTGACAGAATTACTACATGACACTACGTTAACTGACTTACTATACTGTTTTCAATAACTATAATATCTACTATTATACTACTAGTATACATATATATTATAATAATAGTATGTTAACTATATAATTTACTATTATGTATACTACTAAACAATATACTACTACTTAACTACTACAATACTAACAACAATACAACTTATATACTACTACTTATACAACAACAGTAATACTATACACTGTAAATACTATTACTATACATAAATATAATATACTATATTATGAACTATATGTAGTAATTGTCTACTTGTAACTCACATCGATACACTCTGTTCTACTACTACGTGTACTCTATTGTTCTCTCTGTACTTCACTACTGTTACTACTCTGTACTCTAACTGTACTCTACTTTACTACTACTAACTTACTGCATACAACTACTAGTATACTGCTACTACTGCTACTTACTAAAGTATCTACTTCTAACTATTTATGCATATGTATACTTACTATATATAATAATAATATCAATAATTTTATATAATAAGTATATATCACAATAATTTACAATAATAATATATACAAATAAACTAATAATACAACTTTTTCCATAATACTTTTTTTATTTATACCCAAAATATTTTCATGGTTCCTATATACAATTTAACTAAAAATACTAAAACTTAAAAATATGTAAAATTTTTTTAAAATTAAAGAAAAATATACATTTTTAAAAAATAAAATTTTTTTAATATTTTTAAATAATAATAATTATAATAAAAAAAATATAATAATAATTATATTTTTTTTTAATTTAATTTATAATATAATATTTAATAAAATATAAAAATTTTAATTATATAAATTTTTTTTTTAAATTGCCCCCCCACCTCTTTTTTCCTTTTTTACTTTTAACTCTTTTTTCCCCTCTGTTCCCCCATCTCTTTTCCCCCACTATTTACCAAGTACGTTTTTTCACTTTTTTATATTTTAAAAACTTTAAAAATTTTTTTATTTTTAGTCGATTAACACCAAGGTACCTATTTTACTGATAGGTGAACATGGGCAGCAGGTGTCTTAAGGAAACACGTCCTACTGCTCTCCAGCCGTACAAGGGAACCGATCCCCGGGTCTCAGTGTGTGAGCTGAGTGCCCTAGCGATCGAGGTAGTTTACTTGTTGCTTAGTTGTGAAAGCAGCGAAAACACAACCACACACACACACACACACACACACACACCACACACACACACACACACACACACACACACACACACACACACACACACACAATGACCAAAACTCATTGTATCCTAAGAGTTATAATGTCCCAAATTTGCGGAGCAGGTCCAAGTGGGGTGAGTTACAACTTGAGTCATTATCAGAACTCTCGGTAATAACTCAACTTAGTGATCACAAATTGTCTTTTGTACCTCCACCAAGTTTTCTAATACTGTACTCAACTTACTTCTTTATCCTTCAATATTACAAAATATAATTATATATATATATATATATATATATATATATATATATATATATATATATATATATATATATATATATATATATATATATATATATATATATATATATATATATATATATATATATATATATATATATATATATATATATATATATATATATATATATATATATATATATAATATATATATATATATATATATATATATATATATGCGTGTGTGTGTGTTTGTAAATTTCCCATCATCTCTCTTCCTCTCCTTTCTCCTTTTTTTTTTCTCTCTCTCTCTACCCTCTGTCTCTCCTTCTCTCTCTCTGTCTCTCCTCTCTGTCTCTCTTCCTCTCTCTCAGAGACTGCAGTTTACACACTCAAGTATACTTGTTGCTCTCACCTCGCTGACCTACTTGTAAAGTATCCTCTTCACTTCCCTTTATTGGCGTCATGTGTACCTTAGTTCGGGTCACAATAAGTCTATGGATCACCATAAGTCTGTAGGTCACAATAAGTCTGTAGGTCACAATAAGTCTGTAGGTCACTAGAGTTCTTTAAGGCATTAGAGGTTTATAGGTCACTAGAGGTATTTAGGTTTGTAGGTCACTGAAGGTCTTGAGGTCGTTAGATGTCTAATGGTCTTGAGGTCAGTGTAGCTAGGTCAAAATTGGTCTTTGATTTTTAATTTAGAGGCTAAAACCTCAGCTCATTTAAAGGCTGAGAGCTCTAGTTTAAGTTAGATTAACTTAGATAAGTATGTATGTAATGTAAGCTTATTATAGGTTAGGCTAGGTTATGTTCGACTAAGTTAGGTTAAGCTTCTTAGGTTAGGATAAACCAGGTTAGGTTAGGTTATGCTGGGCTAGGTTAGGCTTGATTAAGTTAGAATAGGTTATATTAGGTTAGGTTAGAATAGGTTATATTAGGTTAGGTTAGAATAGGTTGTTGCAAGCCCCTGAATGGGTTGCAATGATTATTATGTATATATATAATTATTGCCTTTTCATATAATTTTATATTGCTTATATTTGCGATAATAGCTAAATCGTAAATGTATTGCTTTATATTGTTATTTGACTTAGCTTCCTTTTGTTAGGTAGGATGTAACATAGTATGTGCTCAGTTCAAGTCTTGATTGTCTAACTACTGTAATTATCGCTTGTGGCTTTAGACTGCCGGCTTCTGTTTCTGAGCTGCAGCTGTCCACTGAGCTATCACGTGATCGAGGGGGGGTGTCCTCACCTCGCCTGAAGTGTTCAGTCTGGTCTAGACTCTCTTGGTGGTTGGACAGATTGTCTGTCTCATTATTCTTGTTAGTTCTGTAGAACTCTGTTCACAGAACAATGTATAGACTTAGTGATTTTCGACGTTGTACTGAGGTTGTGTGTCGCATAGACACTCGAGCAACTCAGGTCCTGAGCTGTAGCTTCTGACCTAACTTGTACTGGTATCTGTGTATTATCACAGTCGGGGATTTTCTTATGCTGAACTTAGATTCAGTAGTATGGGAGTTTTGTGACTTTTGTGGAGGATCTGCAGATGGTCCCTACTTAGTGTCGTTATATTATCTCCTTGTTCCTGATTCTGTGTCGCAGTTGCTTGTTATATTGCTATTGGGCTTAGCATTCTTTTTATTGTTCAAACAGACTGTTCTGACTGCCAGTTGGTCAAGAAGTTAGTTTATTTGAGGACTTTGTCAGTCACTTGTTTAAGTCTAGTCGAGTCGTGAGACATAGCGAACTACTTAGAGCACTTACACACATACACACTTGTACATATTTGTAATATCTTATTAAATGTTAAAGTACCAGACGGTACTTAAGAATTATAAATGTGATATGTGCTTTCAGCACAATAATACTGTAAACGAGAGAAGTGATTATTATTATTTTGATTATTATTAATTTAATTTACTTTGATAATATACCTCTATCTAGACGATACTCAATAAATTTATTAAATTTTATTTTCTCTAGTTAGTAACCTACCTGTTGTAATCCTAAAGCACTAATAATTCATACTGAATTCTAATGGATAATTGGACAAGGATACTGACTACTTGTTACGAAAACCCAGTAACAGGCTGGATGCTAGAAGGGCAGTCCTTTCTAGTATTCACTGGAGATCTCTAAGCTTTTAGAATCGCGTTTTTTTGTAACATAGGTTAGATTAGGTTCGGCGAAATTTAGTTAAACTAAATGAAGTTATGTTACGCAAAGTTAAATCAAGTTTGCCTAAGTTAGACTAACTTAGATTGACCAACGCAACGAAATAGTACATAGAATTTATTACTCAAAGTTAGAATCAGCATCTAGTAAAGCGTCTATGATGGCAGTTGGAATAAACCCCAACAAGCTGGATGCCAAAACCAACCTCAAGAAACGGCAAATGTTGCTGGCGAAATATTTCTTAAGCGTTCTCTAAATTCTTCATCAGTGTCAAGGGAATGTCACGATAGTAATTTGCAACATTCACGCGAGGCCAGGAGCTAGAACTTGAGGCAGTTATGGCAACAATTTTACATTTATGGAAGGTATATATATATATATATATTATATATTTATTATATTTATATATTGTGTGTGTGTGTGTGTGTGTGTGTGTGTGTGTGTGTGTGTGTGTGTTGTTGTGTGTGTGTGTGTGTGTGTGTGTGTGTGTGTGTGTGTGTGTGTGTGTGTGTGTGTGTGTGTGTGTGTGTACTACACCTCATGTAACATTCTCGGGGACACTCGCCTTGTCCACAAAGAGTGAAAGTCAGGATTGACATTGAAGAACTGATGGTTGACTGAAACTATTCATTACTGACTCACTAAATCGTAATGACACGATTGCAAACAAACTATACCCCGGCCGGGATTGAACCCGCGGTCAGAGAGTCTCAAAACTCCAGACCGTCGCGTTAGGCACTGGACCAGTTAGTCACAATAAGATTCATCCAACTAGGTATATTTCTACACCATAGGAAGGTTAGCACAGGCACCACTGTGACCACAAATGCAAGTTTTTACAGACGAATCTCCAGCTAGCGTGGCCGTTTGCAATCGTGTCATTACGATTTCGTGAGTCATGTTGACGGCAGTGAGGGGACTTGAGCTAGAGTTCGTCACGGCCACGCTAGCTGGAGATTCGTCTGTAAAAACTTGCATTTGTGGTCACAGAGGTGCCTGTGCTAACCTTCCTATGGTGTAGAAATATACCTAGTTGGACGAATCTTATTTGGTTAGCTGGTCTAGTGGCTAACGCGACGGGCTGGAGTTTTGAGACTCTCTGACCGCGGGTTCAATCCCGGCCGTGGTATGGTCTATTCATTACTGATTTGCTGAGAGGAGGAGGAGGAGAGGAGGAAGAAGAAGAAGAAGAAGAAGAAGAAGAAGAAGAAGAAGAAGAAGAAGAAGAAGAAGAGGAAGAAGAAACAGCAGCAGAAGCAGTAGCTCACGAAGTTACCAAAGACTTTTATCTTGAGACAATTGAATATGCATGCCTTAAGCTTACTTTCAGCAAAGTTCGATGTTGCAACTTGCGTGAGTGCTGTTGCAACGTGTGATTGGGGGATCTTACGATCATACTGGTGGTGCAATATCTCTCCCCAGGAGAGATTGATCTTGATATTGAGCATCACAGGGATGCTGTGAGGGAATAGAGATGGAGTAGCTGGTTCCTTCTTCTGTCCACTGATGTTGTGTGGAGGCTGCAGCTGTCAGTCTTAATGGTGCACACGCGGCTTTACTCGTACACACACGGCTTTACTGGTACACACACGGGGCTTTACTGGTACACACGGCTTTGCTGGTACACACACTGCTTTACTGGTACACACGTCTTAAATGGTACACACGCAGCTTTGATGGTACACACAAACTTAATGGTACACACACAACCTTCCTGGAGCACACTCAACCTTCCTGGTGCACACTCAACCTTCTTGGTGCACACTCAACCTTCCTGGTACACACTCAACCTTCCTGGTACACATACAACCTTCCTGGTACACACACAACCTTCCTGGTGCACACTCAACCTTCCTGGTGCACACTCAACCTTCCTGGTGCACACTCAACCTTCCTGGTGCACACTCAACCTTCCTAGTGCACACTCAACCTTCCTAGTACACACTCAACCTTCCTGGTACACATACAACCTTCCTGGTACACACACAACCTTCCTGGTGCACACTCAACCTTCCTGGTACACACTCAACCTTCCTGGTACACACTCAACCTTCCTGGTGCACACTCAACCTTCCTGGTACACATACAACCTTTCTGGTACACACTCAATCTTCCTGGTACACACTCAACCTTCCTAGTGCACACTCAACCTTCCTGGTACAACACTCAACTTCCTGGTACACACAACTTCTGGTACACACTCAACCTTCTGGTACTCACTCAACCTTCCTGGTACACATACAACCTTCCTGGTACACACTCAACCTTCCTGGTACACACTCAACCTTCCTGGTGCACACTCAACCTTCCTGGTACACACTCAACCTTCCTGGTACACACTCAACCTTCCTGGTGCACACTCAACCTTCCTAGTGCACACTCAACCTTCCTGGTACACACTCAACTTTCCTGGTACACACTCAACCTTCCTGGTACACACTCAACCTTCCTGGTACACATACAACCTTCCTGGTACACACTCAACCTTCCTGGTACACACTCAACCTTTCTGGTGCACACTCAACCTTTCTGGTGCACACTCAACCTTCCTGGTACACACTCAACCTTCCTGGTACACATACAACCTTCCTGGTACACACTCAACCTTCCTGGTACATACTCAACCTTCCTGGTGCACACTCAACCTTCCTGGTACACATACAACCTTCCTGGTACACACTCAACCTTCCTGGTACACACTCAACCTTCCTGGTACACATACAACCTTCCTGGTACACACTCAACCTTCCTGGTACACACTCAACCTTCCTGGTACACACTCAACCTTCCTGGTACACACTCAACCTTCCTGGTACACACACACACACTCACACACACACACACACACACACACACACACACACACACACACACACACACACACACACACACACACACACACACTACACACACACATGCACACACAAAACCTTCCTGGTACACTCACAGCCTTACTGGTGCGCACACAGTAATTAATCCTGGTACACACACAACCTTCCTGGTACACACACAACCTTCCTGGTACACACACAACCTTCCTGGTACACACTCAACCTTCCTGGTACACACTCAACCTTCCTGGTCACACTCAACCTTCCTGGTACACACACAACCTTCCTGGGTACACACTCAACTTTCCTGGTACACACTCAACCTTCCTGGTACACACACAACCTTCCTGGTACACACTCAACCTTCCTGGTACACACTCAACCTTCCTGGTACACATACAACCTTCCTGGTACACACTCAACCTTCCTGGTACACACTCAACCTTCCTGGTACACACTCAACCTTCCTGGTACACACTCAACCTTCCTGGTCACACTCACACACACACACACACACACAACCACACACACACCACACACACAGGACACACCACACACCACACACACACACACCACACATACACACACACATGCACACACAAAACCTTCCCGGTACACTCACAGCCTTACTGGTGCGCACACAGTAATTAATCCTGGTACACACACAACCTTCCTGGTACACACACAAACCTTCCTGGTACACACACAACCTTCCTGGTACACATCAACCTTCTGGTACACACTCAACCTTCTGGTACACACTCAACCTTCCTGGTACACACACAACCTTCCTGGTACACACTCAACTTTCCTGGTACACACTCAACCTTCCTGGTACACACACAACCTTCCTGGTACACACTCAACCTTCCTGGTACACACTCAACCTTCCTGGTACACACACAACCTTCCTGGTACACACTCAACCTTCCTGTACACACTCAACCTTCCTGGTACACACTCACAACCTTCCTGGTACACACAACCATTCTGGTACACACTCAACTTTCTGGTGCAACACTCAGACCCCTGGTAAACAAACAACCTTCCTGGTACACATCAACTTCCTGGTACACACTCAACTTCCTGGTACACAACAACCTTCCTGGTACACACTCATCCTGGTACACCTCAACCTTCCTGGTATACACACACCTTCTGGTACACACTAACTTCCTGGACACACTAACCTTCCTGGAACACACACACCTATCTGGTACTCACTCACCTTCTGGTACACACTAACCTTGCCTGGTACACACACAACCTTCCTGGTACACACTCAACTTCTGGTACACAATCTAATTCCTGGTAACACTCAACCTTCTGGTACACACTCATACCTTCTGTACACACAACCTTCTGGTACACACTAACTTCTGGTACACACTCAAATTCTGGTACACAATAACCTCTGGTACAACTCAACCTCCTGGTACACGACTCAACCTTCATAGGTACACAAAAACCTTCTGGTACACAATCAACCTTTGGTACACATAACATTCTGGTACACACTCAACTTCCTGGTACACACTCAAATTCCTGGTAACACAACCTTCTGGTACACACTCAAATCTGGTAAACACAACCTCTGGTAAACACTCAACATTAGGTAACACTCAACTTCTGGACACATCAAATCTGAGTACAACACAACTTCTGGTAACGATCGAGAGAAGATGAGAGAGAGAGTGAGGAAATGAACGGATAGAAGAGAGAGAGAGGCAGAGAAGTAGAGAATAGTAAACGTGGAAAGTACTGGGAAAGATAGACAGCAGGAATTCCAGTCTTCAAACGAAGACGATCTACTGAGAAAACTATCTATGAGAAGGAACTATTACTGAGAAGAACTTATCTACTGAGAAGACCTATCTACTGGAAGAACTATCTACTGAGAAGAACAATCTTAATGAGAAAACTAAGGAGTATTGTGTATTATCTAGGGTTAACGCAAGATAGTGAAGGAGAAAGAAGAGAGAGAGAGAAAGAATAGATAAATAGATTAGATAGATCAATATATTTATAGATAGAATAGATAGAGATAGAGAGATGAGAGAGGAGAGAGGAGAGGAAGAGAGTAGAGATGAGAAGAGAAGAAAAGAGATGAGGATGGAGAGAGAGAGAAGATATGGAGAGAGAGAGAGAGAGAGAGGAAGAGGAGGAAGAAACAGAGATGAGGAGAAAAAGAGATCGAGATAAAAGATAGAGAGAGAGATGAATAGAGAAAAAGAAGAGAAAATAATAAATTAGAAGAGAATAAAACGAAAATGAATTACATTATAAAAAGGTACAAAAGTCAATATATACATCATCTGTACACGCAATAACAGGTGTTTCAAACAAGACCCATCGTGAAACACTACTTTGTAACTGGGTCCGTCATTATGAAACAACCTGCGTGACCTAACCCCAACACGCAGGAGAGGTCACGCTCGTATTACCACACCTGGTAATATTTAAAAACATCCTTGTAACCAGAGTCATTAAAATTCTATGATATCCCATTCACACCCCCAACACGTCATTCATAATTAAATCCACATTCACTAGTGAGTGAAAACGAACAGACAGACACACACACACACAAACGAATTAATGCAAGGATTCAATTTTTTTCTCGTGGATATTAGTAATATTTGACCTAGTTTTTCAGAACTCTGGATTCATTTTTTTTTTGGGGGGGGGGAAGGGACGTGAATTTTTCCCAAATTAATTACATTATCAAAAGGTTTATGCGCGACTAAAGCAAACATATGTGGCCTTACGTAAAAAAATTAAGGTCACATGTGTTGGGATTAAAAACAAATAATGAGAGAGTTATTTTAAAATTTAATTAATAGCCCATATTAATAATAAATAATAATAATTATAATAATAATTATAATAATAATTATTATTATTATTATTATTATTGAAGAAATAATAGTAATAATAATAATAATAATAATAATAATAATAATAATAATAATAATAAAAATAATATTATTATTATTATTATTATTATTATTTTTATTATTATTTTAAAAATAATAATAATAATAATAATAATAATAATAATAATAATAATAATAATAATAATAATATTTTTATTATTATTTTTATTTTATTATTATTATTATTATCATTATTATTATTATTATTATAAAGATAATAATAATAATAATAATAAAATTATTATTATTATTATTAAAGATAATAATAGTAATAAATAAAAATCATAATTAAAATAATAATAAATCTAAGGGTGATGATACATAAGTATGTGTTATGAAGGAAGTGTTGTATCTGTATCCGCCACCGTCTCCTGGGAGAGAGAGAGAGAGAGAGAGAGAGGAGAAAAGATGAGGGGGAGAGAAGAGGGGAGAGAGGGGGAGAGAGAGAGAGAGAGAGAGAGAGAATAAAAATAATAATTAATAATAACAGGAGGGATCACAAATATCAAATAACATTAACCTCTTCGCTAATCTGCGTTCACAAACACACAATAGCAATCAAGCTAATTTTTTTTATCTCCCCCAAACCCGGATATGAGTTTCATTTACCATTAGCTCCGTGACCGACAATAAAGCTAGCTCATTTTATTATCTGTATACCCGACACGGGAATTATGTTGCCGGCTGACCATTGCGACACAATTCTAACGACCCTCCACTGCTTATTGCCAGCCTTTCCTGCGACGCTGATTTGTAATGGTGTGTTCAGATCGCCTGCGTTCTCTACTGATGACGGTCTCGGATCTAAATCGAAAAATGCAGACCAGATTTTTTTTTGTAGTGTTTGTATGCACACACACACACAAAAACACACCCCACACACACACACACACACCACACCCCACAACACACACACACCCACACACAACCATCGTAAAAAAAAGAGGGAAATTCGAGAAAATGGAAGGAAAGATGAGACAGGAAAAAGGGAGACTACATAGCAGGTACACTTCTTTGGGGAACACAAAGGGTCATTTCGTGTGTATAAACCACCCCAGAAACTGCAGGAGGCCAAGAGAGGAATATGAAGGGCAACAGAGAATGGTGGACACACTTGTGAGGTGGCAAAAGAGCTCATCCAGAGAGCAAAGTTGTGGTTTTGGGGGATTTCAACCACAGGGAGATTGATGGGAAAACCTGGAGCCCCATGGGGGTCCGAAACTGGAGAGCCGGATGTTGGACGTGTTTCTGGAAAAACCCAGCCCAACATGTTTTAAAACACACCAGAGTTGAGGGGGGGGATGAACCAGCAAAATTGGACTTGTGTTCCCCCTGGGCAGCTAGACATTGAGGACATCAGTATGAGAGTCCCCCGGAGTAGGGGCCGTGGTTTGTGCTTTTAATACATAGTGAGCTGCAAGTGGGGAGAATAACAGGAGTAGAAGGGAAAAAGCCCGACTTAAAGGGGGATTTCATAGGGGGTTTAAAAACTTCCTGGGGGAGGTCCATGGGGCAGAGAACTGGCAGGAAAGCCAGTAAATGAAATGATGGAAAAGTAGCAACAAAATGAAGGAGGGGAGGGAAAGGTTCATTCCCAAAGGGAACGTAACAAGGGAAGACAACAGTCAAAGACCAGGGATCAGATTAAGGACAGAAGGTGGAAAACTCAAAAGAAATGATCGGAGGTTGTGAGGAGTGAACAGGAGATTTAAGGGAAATTTTTTACAGTGAGACAGGAAGGGCTGTGGGAAGACAGCAAAAGGGAACATCAAGAGGGAATATCCCAAAAAGTGTTGGAGACTCAAAAATGAGGAGGGGGGGAGAAAGCTTTTAAATGACCTTGACACCTCAAAGGCGAGGAAGGACAACTTCCCCCATGGGCCCTTAGGAAGGAGGAGATGCTGTGTGTGCCTTCCCCACAATCTTAAACACACCCCTTGAAACGGAAAAACTACTGAAAAAAGGGAAAGCAGCAAATGTGCCCTATATTTAAAAAAGGGAAACAGAAACAGGGCACTAAATACGCCCTGTGTCTCTAAATGTATTGTGTGAAAAGTATGGAGAAGATTATCAGGAGGGAGTGGTCGAACCCCGGGAAAAGGGGAACAAGATTATAAATAAAAACCCGCTGGTTCATGGGGCAAATCTTGTTCACAAACCCCCTGGAGTTTTATGACAAGGAACAAAGAAAGGGAACGAGAGGGGGGGTTGGGTGATTGGTTTTCCTGATGCAGGGGGGCCTTTGACACTTCCCCACAAGAGTTGTGCAGAAGTGGGGGATGGCACACGAAAAAGGGAAGGGCACTGCAATGGAAAAGGGGAATACCGACAGGGAGGCAGAAGAGTCATGGTACGTGAAGAGGTTTTCACAGTGGGCGCCTGTTACGAGGGGGGGTCCCACGGGGGTCATTTCTAGGACCAGTGCTTTTTTTGTTATATGTGAACGACATGATGGAAGGAATAGACCTGAAGTGTCCGTTCGCAGATGACGTGAATTGATGGAAAAAATTAAATCGGGGGAGGATGGGCAGGACTGCAAAAAAGACCGGAGAGGTGGACGTGGTCCAGTAATGGTCCTCGAATTCAATCCAGCCAAATGCAAAGTCAGAAGATTGGGGAGGGCAAAGAAGACCGCAGAAGAATATAGGGGTAGGTGGACAAAGACTACAGACCTCATAGGGAGAAAGGCCTTGGGGTGACCTACACCGAGCACATCACCGGGGACGCTCAACCAAAAACCGCTGCAGCATACGGGCGCCTGGAAAAACCTGAAAATAGCGTTCCAAACCTTAAAAAGGAATCTTTTTCAAGACACTGTAAATGTGTATGTTGACCCATCTGGGTTGCGCCCATTTGGGAAAACCCACCCGGGGTTAAGAGTAAGAAGTTAGAGAAAGAAAAAAGGTTTGCAACAAGGCTAGCCCCAGAGCTCAAGGGAATTTTTGTAGAGGAAATTTTGGGGGAAATCGGCGACGAATGGAGGCGAAGGGTAGGGGAGACAGATACGACATACAAGATACGGGGGGGAATAGAAAAAGGTGGCAGAGATAGGATGTTCCAGAGAGGGGAAAAGGGGGAAAAGGGGGGTCACAACGGGAAAGCTGAAGACTAGACGGTCACAGGCGTTGGGAAGTATTTTTTTCAGTCTGGGTTTGTAGCAAGGGGAATAGCCTGCAAGGAAGTAGTGGAGGCGGGAAACCCATCTGTTTTAAAAAAGAGGTATGAAAAAAGTCAGGAAGCGAGGAGGGGAGGATCCAGTGCGATCAGTGAAGAGGGGGGGCCAGGAGCTGAGTCTCGACCCCTGCAACCCAATTAGGTGAGTCAATTGGTTGGGAGTACAACACACCATACACCAAAATCACACACAAGGGTGCCCAAGGCCCGTGCTATTTTTGGTATATGTAAATGAACTTGATGGAAGGGATAGACTCTGTGCCCCTGTTCGCAGATGATGTAAATTTTAAATGAGGAGAATTAATGATGAGGACCAGGAAGGACTTCAAAGGACCTGGCAGATGGACACCGGGTCCGCAAGGGGCTATCGATTAACCCCGCGAAATGAAAGTCATGAAGATCGGAGAAGGGCAAAAAAGACCGCAGACAGGTATAGGCTAGGGGGCGAAGATTGCGAAACGTCATCAAGGAGAAAGATTTGGGGGAGTATTAAAAACGAACCCTTTCCCCGGAAGCACACAAAACCAGAAAACTGCTGCAGCATTTGGGCGCCTGGAAAACCCCGAACCCTTAGAAAGGAATCTTTTCAAGCACTGTACACTGGTACGTAGGCCCTACGGGGAGTATCCGCCCTGTTTGGAACCCACACCTGGAAAAGTCAAAAATTAGAAAAAGTGCAAAGGTTTTAACAAATTTTCCAGAGCTCTTAATTCTTTCAAAAATAACTCACCTCCTTTTCCCGGTTTACTAAAGATTATCCCCTATAATTTTTGCACTACAAAATATTTATATATTATATTTTATATTATATTATTTATATTATATATATATATATTTATATAAAAATACACAACAACACAGGACAGGACAGAGGGAGAAAAAAAGAGAAAGAGAAAGAGGAGGAGAGAAAGAGAGAGAGGGGGAGGAGAGAAGAAAGGGAGAGAGAGAGAGAGAGAGGAGGGGGAAGAGGAGAGGGAGGGAAAGGGGGGAGAAGAGAGAGAGAGAGATGGAGAGAGAGAGAGACGAGAGGAGAGAGACAGAGAGAGAGAGGATGAGGAGCGAGAGAGAGGAGAGAGAGAGAGGGAGAGAGAGAGAGTGAGAGAGAGAGACAAGAGGAAAGAAAGAGAGGCAGAAAGACAAAAACCTGCATAGGGCAAGAAATATATAAAAAAAAATTTATTTTGTCCAAATATTTTTTAATCGGTTCTTCTGCGTCTAATTTTTGCCTGGACTCGAAAGAGTAATTAACACTCTCCCCCCCCATGATAAGTACCTAGGGACTCGAGGCAATTAAATGGGAAATAAAATGCGGGGAGTATAAATTGCCCCGGTATAGCGTTAAATAATAAAAATAGCACACAGTTTAATTTAAGGGTTCGATGGCGTGGAGAAGATCTTGATCTACGGAATTAGAGCTCTCCTGGCATTATATTTGATTGCTCCCATTCCACCCAGGGTATGTGAACAGTGCTGCTTTAGCGCTGCCCCACAAGTAATGAGAGTAATTGGTATCAATAATAAAAAAAAAATTATTAAATAACAGTAATAATTGCAATAATAATTAATTACCAATAATATTAATAATAATATAATAATAATAATAAAATAATAATAATAACAACAACAAGATAAGCGTGTAAGCCTTGACATATTTATATATATATATATATTATATATATATATATATTTATATATATATATTATATATATATTATATATATTATATATATATCTATATATAATATTATGTATATATTATATATATATATATATATATATAAATATATATATGCAGGGGATTGAGATGAAAAGCTGTAAGCCTTCTCCCTGAAAGATGGCTGCCTTGGATCAAACGTGTAGCGCTGCTACACGCCAAGGTATTGTCAGTGTGGGTTGATTGGTAAAGCACTGCGTAATTGTCCTATGGTTTCGTAGGTTCGAGTCTCCTTCAGCCAGAGATCAGTGTTTGTGTATATTTCGCAATGCTCTCGCGAATTCCTTGCATATATATATATATTATATATATAATATATATATATTTATATATTTATAATATAATTTTATATATATATATATATAATATGAAGAATAAAGAGGAAAAATGAAGGAAGAAAGAAGAAAATCTCATTTAATTTCGTTTTGACTAAGAATTTTCATATCTGATACGAGAGTCAAGATTTTTTTTTTTCGAAATCTCGGTTCCAAAAAAAAAAAACAAAATGAAAGTGGAGGCTAATGATACGTGAAGTATGTATCATTAGGCTTAGTGGTGGAGATGTGTTGGAGATGTGTTGGGATACAGGCTCGAGGGTGGTGGTAGGGGGGGGAGTGAGGGGAAGGGGCAACGTTTCGCTCGCCGGTACTGTTGAGGGAAACATAGCAACAGTTAAATGTTTTGTTAGTCGCACCTGTATCGTTTAAATGGACACATGATACGTGTGTGGGAACACTTGTGTGTGTGTACACAACTTATGTGCACACGTGTGTGGGGACACGTGTGTGTACACAACGTATGTGCACACGTGTGTGGGGACACGTGTGTGTACACAACCCGTGATTCTACACATGTGATTCTAACATGTGACTCTGCCTGTGATTCAACGTGTGATTCCACACGAGGTTCACATCCTGATCTACGAGAATCTGAATGTTTTGACGGAATTTTCTGATGGGTGGAGCATAACTGACTGGTCAGCGAGCGAGCTTTCCTGTGCTCACTTCTGAGCCCATCAGACCACCCGTAACGAGGAGCTCTGGCCGGATTATTATAATTATAATTATAATCATGGGGAGCGCTAAACCCGTAGGATTATACAGCGCATGTGGGGGGATGGAAGGTATTCAGGTTCAATTCAGGGAACCGGAGCACAGATCCAATTCCCTAGATCAAGAGCCCCTCACCAACGTCAAGGAACCTCCCTTGAGGGGAGCTCTGGCCGGAGCTCTGTTTAAGAGCTTTGAGAGCAGGTAGTGAGATCTCGTCTCCCTTGCTCGCATCGTTGTCAATACATTATGTTTCCTGTAGACGGGAATCAGTGACATGTAAACATATTAAAACACACACACACACACACACTGCCACACAAACACACACACACACACACACTACACACACACACACACACACACACACACACACACAACACACAGCACACAACACACACACACAAGTGGTACGATAAAGCTCTTCGGAGGACGGGGACACAACTTATCTGTAGTCTACCGTAGTCTCCTATAGACTACTGCAGTCTCCTGTAGAATACGTGTTCTGTAGTCTCCTGTATTCTCCCTATTTTCTCCTGTAGACTACTGTATCTCTGGTAGACTACTGCAAGTCTTCTGTAGACTACTGTAGTCTCCTGAAAGACTTACTGTAGTCTCTGTTGACTACTGTAGTCTCTGTTGATATGTTCTAGTCTCCTGTAGCATATTGTATGGTTCTGTAGATTCGTTTAGATAAGTGCAGGACCTGTCAGTGGTGTTGTTGGCACAGCAAGGGCTGTCAGTGGTGTTGTTGGCACAGCAAGAGCTGTCAGTGGTGTTGTTGGCACAGCAAGGGCTGTCAGTAGTGTGTTGGCACAGCAAGAGCTGCCAGTGGTGTTGTTGGCACAGCAAGGACTGTCAGTAGTGTGTTGGCACAGCAAGGGCTGTCAGTGGTATTGCTGGCACTGCAGGGGTTGTCAGTGGTGTTGCTGGCATTGCAGGGTCTGTCTGCGGTGTTGCTGGCACTGCAGGAGTCTCATCCTAAATCAGCAACACCAGGATAGTTTGCCAGACGCTCATGATAGCTCCATTAGCAACGAGAACATCCAGGAAGGCCTCTTCCTCCTCCTCTTCTTCCTCCTCTTCTTCCTTCTCCTTTTCCTATTGATGGTCTTCTTCCTCGACCTCTTCCTCGTCTTTTTTTCTGGTTTTCTGTCTCCTCCTCCTCGTCCCCCTAGAAATCTCCTTTCTCCTTCTCCTCCTCCACCTCCTCCTCCTAATCCTAGTAATCCCCTTTCTCCTCTTTCTCTTCCCCCTCCTACAAGAACAACAACAAAATAACACTCTTCCCTTCACATACATCTGCATTCGGTCAAAATAAATTTATCTATTCCACACGTCTTCATTCATTTGAAAGAAGTTGGGGCCCCACACCCCAAAAAACCCCACAAAAAACCCACCCCAAAAACCCACACCGGGCCTAAACCTTGGGGGGTTTTTTTGGGGCCCAATTTTAAACTACTGGCCTTAAAAACCCTAGCCTTATTTGATTCCCATTTTTTAAAAATTTCCCTGTAGTCTCATCCCCCCCCCCCCCCCCCCCCCCCCCCCCCCCCCCCCCCCCCCCCCCCCCCCCCCCCCCCCCCCCCCCCCCCCCCCCCCCCCCCCCCCCCCCCCCCCCCCCCCCCCCCCCCCCCCCCCCCCCCCCCCCCCCCCCCCCCCAAAAAAAAAAAAAAAAAAAAAAAAAAAAAAAAAAAAAAAAAAAAAAAAAAAAAAAAAAAAAAAAAAAAAAAAAAAAAAAAAAAAAAAAAAAAGGGGAAAAATGCCTAGATATGTAATTATGTTAATTTGCAAAGTGTATCGGATTTGTAGTTGAGAATACCTGTGCCGGAGGTAATATTTGACCCTGGGGTAGTTAATGGTGAGATTACTGCCTCTCACACTGGTAGGGACCTCTCACACTGGTAGGGACCTCTCACACTGGTAGGGACCTCTCACACTGGTAGGGACCTCTCACACTGGTAGGGACCTCTCACACTGGTAGGGACCTCTCACACTGGTAGGGACCTCTCACACTGGTAGGGACCTTATCACACTGGTAGGGACCTATCACACTGGTAGAGGACCTTCACACTGGTAGGGAACCTCTCAACTGGTATGGGACCTCTCACACTGGTAGGGACTCTCACACTGGTAGGGACCTCACCACATGGTAGCGGACTCTCCACTGGTAGGGACCTCTCCCACTAGTAGGGACCTCACTCACACTGGTAGGGACTTTCACAAGGTAGGGACCTCTCACACTGTGTAGGGACTTCTCACTGGTTAGGGACCTCTCACACTGGTAGGGACCTCTACACGGTTGGGACCTCACACACGGTAAGGGACTTACCATTGGTAGCGGACTCTCACATGCGTAGGGGACCTCTCACATGGGAGGGACCTCTTCACACAGGTAGGGAACTCAACTGGTAGGAATCTCTTTACATTTTGGTAGGGATCCTCTCAACACTGGGTAGGGATCCTCTTTACATGGTAGGGACAACCTCTCACACTGGTCGGAGACCTCTCACACTGGTCGGGACCTCTCACTCTGGTTAGGGAACTCTCACTCAGTGGTAGGATATCTCTTCACTGGTAGGGATCCTTCACAACTGGGTAGGGACCTCTTACATGGTAGGGACCTCACACTGGTAGGGACTCTCACACTGGTAGGGACTTCACACTGGTGGGACTCTCACACTGGTAGGACTCTCAAACTGGGTAGGGGCCTCTCACCTTGGTAGGGACTCACACACTGGTAGGGACCTCTCTACACACTGGTTGAGCCTTCTCACACTGGTAGGGACCTCTCAGGACTGGTAGGGTACCTCTCCACTGGTAGGGACTCTCACATGGTAGGACTCTCACACGTGGTAGGGACCTCTCACACTGGAGGACCTCTCACCGGGTAGGGGACCTTCTCATCACTGGTAGGAACTTCTCCCTCGCGTAGGGGACCTTTCACACTGTAGGGGACTCTCTCACACTGGTAGGGGACCTCATCACACTGGTAGGGACCTCTCACACTGGTAGGGACCCTCTCACACGGTAGGGCCTCTCACATGTAGGGCCCTTCACTGGTAGGACCTCTCACATGGTAGCGGCTCTCAACTGGTAGGGACCTCTCACATGGTAGGAATCTCTTACATTGGTAGGGGATCCTCTCACAACTGGTAGGGATCTTCCAAATGGTAGGGACCTCTACATGGTTAGGACCTATCACTTGGTAGGGACCTTCTCAACTGGTAGGGACCTCTCTCACTGGTGGATATCTACTTACACATGGTAGGGACATCTCTCACAACTGGTTGGGACCTCTTACACTGGTAGGGGACCTCTCACATGGTAGGGCCTTCAACTGGTAGGACTCTCACATGGTAGGGACCTACTTCACACTGGTGGGATTCTCTTACACTTGGTAGGGATCCTCTCACAACTGGTAGGGACTCTTACAATGGTAGGGACTCTCACAACTGGTAGTGACTCTTACATGGTAGGGACCTCTCACACTGGTAGGGAACCTCTCACAATTGGTAGGGACTCTCTCATGGTAGAGGACCTTATACACTGTAGGGTGGGGGGATATCTTGTCTCACACTGGTATGGACATCCACAGTGGTAGGGACTCTCACACTAGCAAGGATCATTCCACACTAGTAGGTACACTGGCCACCTTACAAAGACGGTACAGTTTTACTCGACTCAAGACAGCCGACACCAGTAAACTTTAATCAAAAACTCCTCAACAAACCCAACTATTGTTAAGCTAGATGAAAAATATAAACAGCGTTAAAATATGTTCTGAATTACGTCAACCTGGGGATGTGAAAATGAGGTAAATAAATCGAAATTGTTATAAAAAAAGGAAAGTGCAGAGAGCATAGGATGTAGGAGGACCTGTCGTTAGCACCGCCCAGCAGACTGCTGCTGCTGCTACCTCCGTTTTAAGTTCTCATAAGCAAAATGAAGTTTGATATTAAAAAGCAGGTTTAAAGTGGGAAACAGGTACCTGTTTTGCGCACGAGTATTCGTTGGCGGGTGCTGTTAGCGCACGGGGGTGCGTTGACGTGGATCTGTTTACACACGGGGGGTGCGTTGACGGGGACATGTTCACGCGGGGTGTGCGTTGACGGGGGACCTGTTTGCACGCGGGGGTCGCCTGTTGACCGGGACGTGTTTACACGCGGGGGTGCTGTTGAGCGGGACGTGTTAACACCGCGGAGGGTGGTTGACAGGGAACCTGTTTACAGCGGAAATGCTTTGACAGAGTCAATAAAAAATGAACAAAGTTCACACCGAATCTTCCCTACGTAAAGGACAATACCCTTCATTCATTCCTCTTCCTTGTTATTCCCCTCTGCTGCTCCTCCCTACGTGACGACAATATCTTATATAATTCACTTCTTCCTTGTTATTCCGTCTTGTTGCTCCTTCCTTCGTAAAAGACAATAAGTGACTCGGCTCTGTTAGGTCGCTGCAGGTGAGGCTAATTATCCCTTGTTCTGCCCAACCAGGTGAGCAGATGTTACTAAACAGTCATTTGTGTTGTGGTCATGGGGACCTCGTCCCTCCCCCTCGGTGATGTCATCTGGTGTGTTGCTTCAGAGGGTACTGTCACCACAGGTATCGACCATAATTTTTGCCTTGCAGGGACGCTAGGTTGATTTAATTAGACGGTTTCTCTGTGTGGAACCTTGGTGTGTTGTGTGTGCTTTGTCTGCCTCTCTGTATGTCTATTTCCACTGTGTTGATCCTATAACCTCTCTCCCACAGGAATGCGTCTCTCACTGATATCCTAAAACAGGTACCTACTCACTGCTAGGTGAAAATGGCGCAAGCAGTGTAAGGTAAAACTCTAATACTCCAGATACCTATACTGCCAAGGTAACAGGGGCAGCCAGGTGTAAAGATTGATATCACCCAAGGATGATACCTACTCATGTTAGGTGCACAGGCAAGACAAGTATGTTGAGCTGAAGGAGCTACGAAGTGAGCCACGAGAAGGGGACTTAGGTATGAAAAAGAGAAGGAAAAGGAAGAGAAGTAGGAGGA
>NC_069444.1:15014632-15039632 GCF_026875155.1 Cherax quadricarinatus
CTTACCTAATGTCGTTACAGGGTCGCCCCCCTCTTCACCGGTTGCTACTAGGCCCTCTCTCTCCCCGCTCCATGAGCTTTATCAAACCTCGTTTTTAAAACTGTGTATGGTTCCTGCTCCACTACGTCATTTCCTAGGCTATTCCACTGCCTTACAACTCTATGACTGAAGAAATACTTCCTACTATCTCTCTGACTCATTTGTGTCTTCAACTTCCAATTGTGGCCTCTTGTTTCTGTGTCCCCTCCCTGGAACATCCTGTCCTTGTCCACCTTGTCTATTCCACGCAGTATTTTATATGTCGTTATCATGTCTCCCCTGACCCTCCTGTCCTCCAGTGTCGTCAGGCCGATTTCCCTTAATCTTTCTTCATAGGACATTCCCCTTAGCTCTGGAACTAACCTTGTTGCAAACCTTTGTACTTTCTCTAGTTTCTTGACGTGCTTTATCAAGTGCGGGTTCCAAACAGGTGCTGCATACTCCAGTATGGGCCTGACATACACGGTGTACAGTGTCTTGAATGATTCCTTACTAAGGTATCGGAATGCTGTTCTCAGGTTTGCCAGGCGCCCATATGCTGCAGCAGTTATCTGATTGATGTGTGCTTCCGGAGACATGCTCGGTGTTATACTCACCCCAAGATCTTTCTCCTTGAGTGAGGTTTGCAGTCTTTGTCCACCTAGCCTATACTCTGTCTGCGGTCTTCTGTGCCCTTCCCCTATCTTCATGACTTTGCATTTGGCAGGATTAAATTCGAGAAGCCATTTGCTGGACCAGGTGTCCAGTCTGTCCAGGTCTCTTTGAAGTCTTGCCTGGTCCTCATCAGATTTAATTCTCCTCATTAACTTCACATCATCTGCAAACAGGGACACTTCTGAGTCTAACCCTTCCGTCATGTCGTTCACATATACCAAAAATAGCACTGGTCCTAAGACCGACCCCTGTGGGACCCCGCTCGTCACAGGTGCCCACTGTGATACATCATTACGTACCATGACTCGTTGTTGCCTCCCTGTCAGGTATTCTCTGATCCATTGCAGTGCCCTTCCTGTTATATGCGCCTGATGCTCTAGCTTCTGCACTAATCTCTTGTGAGGAACTGTGTCAAAGGCCTTCTTGCAGTCCAAGAAGATGCAATCAACCCACCCCTCTCTCTCTTGTCTTACTTCTGTTATTTTATCATAGAACTCCAGAAGGTTTGTGACACAGGATTTGCCTTCCGTGAATCCGTGCTGGTTGGCATTTATACTCCTGTTCCGTTCCAGGTGCTCACCACTCTCCTCCTGATAATCTTCTCCATAATTTTGCATACTATACACGTCAATGACACAGGTCTATAGTTTAGTGCCTCTTTTCTGTCTCCTTTTTTGAAAATGGGAACTACATTTGCTGTCTTCCATACCTCAGGTAGTTGCCCAGTTTCCAGGGATGTGTTGAAGATTGTGGTAAGTGGTACACACAACATATCTGCTCCCTCTCTAAGGACCCATGGAGAGATGTTGTCCGGTCCCATTGCCTTTGAGGTATCGATGTCCCTTAGCAGTTTCTTTACCTCCTCCCTCATCTGTATGTATGTCGTCCAACACTTGTTGGTGTATTCCTTGTTGGTGTCCCCATCTGGTCTGTCCCCCCAGAGTCCTTCCTGTCTCTACTGTAAATACTTCCTTAAATCTCGTGTTGAGCTCCTCACATACCTCTTGATCGTTTCTTGTGAGTTCCCCACCTTCTTTCCTCAGCCTTATCACCTGGTCCTTGACTGTTGTCTTCTTCCTAATGTGGCTATACAGCAGTTTCGGGTCAGATTTGACTTTCGATGCTATGTCGTTTTCATACTGTCTCTGGGCCTCCCTCCTTATCTGTGCATACTCGTTTCTGGCTCTTCTACTAATCTCCTTGTTTTCCTGGGTCCTATGCCTCCTGTACCTTTTCCATTCTCTGTTGCACTTAGCTTTTGCCTCCCTACACCTTCGGGTAAACCAAGGACTCGTCTTGGTCTTCCTATTATTTCTGTTTCCCTTGGGAACAAAACTTTCCTCTGCCTCCTTGCACTTTGTTGCCACATATTCCATCATCTCGTTTACTGATTTTCCTACCATTTCTCTGTCCCACTGAACCTCCTGCAGGAAGTTTCTCATACCTGTGTAGTCCCCCCTTTTGTAGTTTGGCCTGTCCCCTTCAGTTCCTGTTCCCTTCTCCACTTGTAACTCTACTATATAGTCAAAACTCAGAACCACATGATCGCTAGCTCCAAGGGGCCTCTCGTAAGTGATGTCCTCGATGTCTGAACTGCTCAGGGTGAACACAAGATCCAGTCTTGCTGGCTCATCCTCCCCTCTCTCTCTGGTTGTGTCCCTGACATGTTGATGCATGAGGTTTTCAAGTACCACATCCATCATCTTTGCTCTCCATGTTTCGGGACCCCCATGTGGCTCCAGGTTTTCCCAGTCGATCTCCCTGTGGTTGAAATCGCCCATTACCAGTAACTTTGCTCTGCTCGAGTGAGGTGTGTGTGTGTGTGTGTGTGTGTGTGTGTGTGTGTGTGTGTGTGTGTGTGTGTGTGTGTGTGTGTGTGTGTGTGTGTGTGTGTGTGTGTGTGTGTGTGTGTGTGTGTGTGTGTGTGTGTGTGTGTGTGTGTGTGTGTGTACGTGTGGGTGTGTTTATGAGTACTTATATGTGGTTACACGGGTCGTGTGTGTACTTACCTATATGTGGTTACACGGGTCGAGTCACCGTTCCTGGCCCCGCCTCTGCACTGGTCGCTACTAGGTCCACTCTCTCCCTGTTCCATGAGCTTCATCGGACCTCTTCTTAAAACTATGTATGGATCCTGCCTCCACTACATCACTTTCCATATTGTTCCACCTCCTGACAACTCTATGGCTGAAGAAATACTTCCTTACATCGTTGTGAGTCATCTGAGTTTTCAGCTTCCAGTTATGACCCCTCGTTGCTGTGTCCCATCTTTAAAACACCCTGACCCTGTCCACCTTTTCAATTCCTCTCAGTATTTTATATGTCCTTATCATGTCGTCCCTATCCTACCGGTCCTCCAGTGTCGTCAGGTTGATTTCCACTAACCTCTTCTCGGTTAAGACACATGTGCAACATCTGGATATATTTATGGTAGACGTTTCGCCATCCAGTGGCTTTATCAATACAGATTCTAGGACATAATAGAAGACAGTAGAACTATATACAAAAAATGAGGTAATCAGTCCCTCAGCCTTGAAGTTAGTGTTCACAGCATCGTGGTGGAGGAGAATCTGGAGCAAAGGCAAGGAGACTGGCGGTTATATAGGCGTCAGTGGATAGGGACGGGCAGCAGACGATGGCATAGTCACTGGTAGGTGGGATTTTCCAGTGGAAGTAGGTCCTACCGCCAGTCTTCTTGCCTTTGCTCCAGATTCTCCACCACCACGATGCTGTGAACACTAACTTCAAGGCTGAGGGACTGATTACCTGGAGTTAACCTGGAGAGAGTTCCGGGGCTCAACGCTCCCGCTGCGCGGTCTGTGACCAGGCCTCCTGGTGGATCAGAGCCTGATCAACCAGGCTGTTACTGCTGGCTGCACGCAAACCAACGTACGAGCCACAGCCCGGCTGGTCAGGAACCGACTTTAGGTGCTTGTCCAGTGCCAGCTTGAAGACTGCCAGGGGTCTGTTGGTAATCCCCCTTACGTATGCTGAGAGGCAGTTGAACAGTCTCGGGCCCCTGACACTTATTGTATGGTCTCTTAACGTGCTAGTGACACCCCTGCTTTTCATTGGGGGATGTTGCATCGTCTGCCAAGTCTTTTGCTTTCGTAGTGAGTGATTTTCGTGTGCAAGTTCGGTACTAGTCCCTCTAGGATTTTCCAGGTGTGTATAATCATGTATCTCTCCCGCCTGCGTTCCAGGGAATACAGGTTTAGGAACCTCAAGCGATCCCAGTAATTGAGGTGTTTTATCTCCGTTATGCGCGCCGTGAAGGTTCTCTGTACATTTTCTAGGTCAGCAATTTCACCTGCCTTGAAAGGTGCTGTTAGTGTGCAGCAATATTCCAGCCTAGATAGAACAAGTGACCTGAAGAGTGTCATCATGGGCTTGGCCTCCCTAGTTTTGAAGGTTTGCATTATCCATCCTGTCATTTTTCTAGCAGATGCGATTGATACAATGTTATGGTCCTTAAAGGTGAGATCCTCCGACATGATCACTCCCAGGTCTTTGACGTTGGTGTTTCGCTCTATTTTGTGGCCAGAATTTGTTTTGTACTCTGATGAAGATTTATTACCTCATCTTTTGTATATAGTTCTACTGTCTTCTAATTATATCCTACAATCTGTATTGATAAAGCCACTGGATGGCGAAACGTCTACCATAAAGATATCCAGATTTTGCACATGTGTCTTAACTTTCATATTGTTGATATTTTATACCTTTCTTGCATAACCTCTTCTCGTAGGACATGCCCCCTAGGTCCGGTACTAGTCTTGTTGCAAACCTTTGCACTATCTCTAATTTCTTAACTTGCTTGACCAGGTGTGGGTTCGATACTGATGCTGCATACTCCAGCATGGGCCTGACTTACAGCGTACAGTGTTTTGAATGACTCCTTACTCAGGTGTCGAAACTCTATTCTTAGGTATGCCAGGTGTCCATAGGCTGCAGCAGTTATTTGGTTAATGTGCGCCTCAAGAGATGTACTCGGTATGATACTCACCCCAAGACCCTTTTCCTTAAGCGTGGTTTGCAGTCTTTCGCCCTCTAGCCTGTACTCCGTCTGCAGTCTTCTCTGCCCTTCTCCAATCATCATAACTTTGCACTTGGTGGGGTAAAACTCCTGGAGCCAGATGTTAGACCAGATCCCTTTGTAGTTCCACCTGATCTTCGTCCCTTTAACTTTTGCGTATCAGCCCAAGGACTGACCCTTGCAGAACCCCGCTCGTCACAGGCTCCCTCTCTGATACCTCGTCACGTACCATCATTCGTTTTTTCCTTCCTGTCAGGTATTCTCTGAGCCATTGCAGTGCCTTTCCTGTTATTCCCCCTTGCTACTCTAGCTTTTGCACAAATCTCTGGTGTGGAACTGTGTCGAAAGTCTTCTTACAGTCCAAGACAATGCAGTCTACCCACCCTTCTATCTCTTACCTTTTCTCTGCCATCTGGTAAACACCCCAGTAGGTTTATAGCACAGGATTTCCCCTTTCTGAAACCGTGCTGGTTATCGTGTATAATCTCATTTTTTTTCTAGGTGCTCCACCACTCTTCTGATAACCTTCTCCATGACTTTGCATACTATACATGTCATTGACACTGGTCTGTAGTTTAGTGCCTCGTGTCTGTCTCCTTTCTTGGAAATCGGCACTACATTTGCTGTCTTCCACACCTCAGGTAGTCGAAGATTGTTGCTAGTGGCACACACAGCGCCTCTGCTCCCTCTCTAAGCACTTGATGAGAGTAAGACACATGTGCAACATCTGGGTATCTTTATTGTAGACGTTTCGCCATCCAGTGGCTTTATCAATACAAATTCCAGGACATAACTTGAAGACAGTAGAACTATGTACAGAAGATGAGGTAATCAGTCCCTCAACCTAGGATTCTTTCTTCTGCTTCAGAATCTCCACGACTATGGTGCTGTTCGCACCTACTCCTAGGTTGAGGGACTGATTACCTCATCTTCTGTACATAGTTCTACTGTCTTCAAGTTATGTCCTGGAATTTGTATTGATAAAGCCACTGGATGGCGAAACGTCTACAATAAAGATACCCAGATGTTGCACATGTGTCTTACTCTCATCTTGTCGGTATTATATACCATTCGTACACTCTAAGCACTTACTGAGAGATGTTGTCCGGTCCCACCGCCATTGAGGTATCTAGCCCATTTAGCGGTCACTTTACCTCCTCCTCGGTCGTGTGTAGTGTATCCAGCACTTGTTGGTGCACCCTAACATCCTTGTTTGCTGGAGTTCTTTCTGTCTTCACTGAAAATACTTAAATTTCGTGTTAAGTTCTTCACATACTTCTTGGTCGTTTCTTATGATTGTATGTGTGTGTGTGTGTGTGTGTGTGTGTGTGTGTGTGTGTGTGTGTGTGTGTGTGTGTGTGTTGTGTGTGTGTGTGTGTGTGTGTGTTTTCACTATTTCCGTTACACTAGACATCGCCAGTAACATCACACACACACACACACACACACACACACACACACACACACACACAATGCAAGACAATAAAGCTGAAAAAAACAGCGATTTATCTCACACTTGGGGAAGAATTCAATTTATATTCCAATACACTTGTCGAGGAGCTGTGATGGTGTGATGGTGTGATGGTGTGATGGTGTGATGGTGTGATGGTGTGATGGTGTGATGGTGTGATGGTGTGGTGTGTGATGGTGTGATGGTTTGATGGTGTGATGGTGTGATGGTGTGATGGTTTGTGGCTGTGATGGTGTGATGGGTGATGGTGTGTGGGTGTGGTGGTTGTGATGGTGTGATGGTGTGATGGTGTGATGGCTGTGATGGGTGATGGTGTGATGGTTGTGTGTGGTTTGGGGTTTTGTGTGGTGTGATGGTGTGATGGTGTGGTGGGGGATGGTGTGATGGTGTGTGGTGTGGATGGGTGTGATGGTGTGATGGTGTGATGGTGTGATGGTGTGTGATGGTATGATGGTGTGATGGTGTGGTGGTGTGATGGTGTGATGGTTGTGATGGTGTGATGGTGTGATGGTGTGTGTGATGGTGTGATGGTGTGATGGTGTGATGTGTGATGGTGTGGTGATGTGTGTGGTGTGATGGTATGATGGTGTGATTGGTGTGATGGTGTGATGGTGTGATGGTGTGATGGTGTGATGGTGTGATGGTGTGATGGTGTGATGGTGTGATGGTGTTGTGATGGTGATGGTTGTGGTGTGTGTGATGGTGTGTGTTGGGGGTGATGGTGTTTATGGTGTGGATGGTTGTTTATGGGTGTGATGGTGTGATGGTTGTGATGGTGTGATGGTGTGATGGTGTGATGGTGTGATGGTGTGATGGTGTGATGGTGTGATGGTGTGATGGTGTGATGGTGGTGATGTGTGTGATGGTGTGATGGTGTGATGGTGTGATGGTTGTGTGGTGGTGTGATGTGTGATGGTGTGTGGTGTGATGGTGTGATGGTGTGATGGTGTGATGGTGTGATGGTTGTGATGGTGGTGTGGTGTGTATGGTGTGATGGTGTGTGTGGTGTGATGTGGTGTGATGGTGTGATGGTGTGATTTGGTGTGATGGTGTGATGGTGTGATGGTGTGATGGTGTGATGGTGTGATGGTGTGATGGTGTGATGGTATGTGTGGTGTGGATGGTGTGGATGGTGTGAGGTGTGATGGTGTGATGGTGTGATGGTAGATGTTGATGGTGTGATGGTGTGATGGTGTGATGGTGTGAAGTTGCTATGCTGTGAAGCAGCGAAACAATGAAGCAACAGTGACGCAGCAGTGACCGCAGCAGTGACGCAGCAGTGAAGTCTGGGGGGGGGTGTTATCACGTACTGTGTCACTGGTGTTGCTCACCGGGAGAGTTGTCAGTTTCCTGTGTTTTATAAATTGGAATCTGTTATCCTGTTAAAATATACACAGTGTGGGAGGTAAACACAGTGTGATGCAGAGGGACAGCGAGAGAGAGAGAGAGGAGAGAGAGAGAGTGAGGGGAGAGAGAGAAGGGGGAGGAGAGAGGAGGAGAGAGAGGATCTCCATGTCAGTACGAACCAATGCACACAAGAATGTCTCTGTTCACACACACACAAATCGAAAGCAACGAGGCCTGACAGGTTGTCAACATGGATTCTGCGAGAGGAAGCAGAAGCACTGTTCTAACCACTAGCAAAGATCTGCAGGTCAGTGGACCAGGACAGATGCCAAAGATCTGCATGTCAGTGGACCAGGACAGATGCCAAAGATCTGCATGTCAGTGGACCAGGACAGATGCCAGAGATCTGCATGTCAGTGGACCAGGACAGATGCAGAGATCTGCATGTCAGTGGACAGGACAGATGCCAGAGATCTGCATGTCAGTGGACCAGGACAGATGCCAGAGATCTGCATGTCAGTGGACCAGGACAGGGTGCCAGAGATCTGTTGTCAGTGGACAGGACAGAAGCCAGAGATCTGCATGTCAGTGGACCAGGACAGGTGCCAGAGATCTGCATGTCAGTGGACCAGGACAGATGCCAGAGATCTGCATGTCAGTGGACCAGGACAGATGCCAGAGATCTGCATGTCAGTGGACCAGGACAGATGCCAGAGATCTGCATGTCAGTGGACCAGGACAGATGCAGAGATCTGCCCTGTCAGTGGACCAGGACAGATGCAGAGATCTGCATGTAGTGGACCAGGACAGATGCCAGAGATCTGCATGTCAGTGGACCAGGACAGATGCCAGAGATCTGCATGTCAGTGGACCAGGACAGGTGCCAAAGATTTGCATGTCAACTGACCAGGACAGGTGCCAATGATCTGCATGTCAGCGGACGTAGTTCCCGTATTTAAGTACGTTCGAAAGTACACTCTCTTAAACTATCCTAGATATCAGTATCAGTGGCATACATACAACGTAATCAAATAGATAGAAGGAGAACAGTAGAACTTTGGAGAGAAGTTCCCAGAGCGCAACTTCCCCTGACTGCACCTTCTCCAGACACCGCTTCATTGAGATTATATATTCCAGGCTGAGACGAGTCTGGAAAAATGTTCGTAGGCATAATTATATCACGAAATAAAGTCAGTTGATCAGATGAGATTGCTGGCCTTAGATGGCTTCGACTTCATCCTGTACCATATTTGTCTCGTAGCATAAAAGGCTTTCAAATAAGTTGTTGTAGGGATCAGCCCTTAGCTTGTAATAGAGAGAGAGAGCCTGAAACTCCTCTGATCTTTAACATTCCCCTCTGTATGGACATGATGAAGCTACTGTGTGGCGAAACGTTTCCACAATCAAGACAACCAAGTGTTGCACAGATGTCTAACTCATTGGCACTAGGTGGGACTGAGTTAGCTGTATCCCTGTCTGTTCATGGGGGTTCCTGAGGAGAAACTGGGGTAGGAAATACACACGTTGGATGTCTTGGAGGCGTATAATTAAGAGAATCTTGAGAAGCCCAGGAGTTTGTCTTGTCCAGTCTAAGCCTAGCGGAAACTAAGAGTGGACGCTGTGGCCTAAGGCTGGACATGTGGGGATCTCATGATATCATAGCTAGTAAGGGAGCCTATCTATAAAGTAGCTGGAATTATCGAAGTATACTATACAAGTACACAGTAACATTACTGACATGTCTGTTGATGATGCACAAACTGATGAGGATAATTAAACTAGACGAGAATAAGGGAGAGGCTGTAAACTGATCTGGATAAACTACAGGGATGGTTAGATAAGTGGCTGCTGGAATTCAACCCCAGTAGAGACAAAGTTATGAAGACTGGGACAGGGGCCAAAACACTGGATTACGGAGTATAGTCTTGGGGAACAGAGACCGCAGACTCACCTTAGTGGGTGAGCATATCGCCTAGCATATTCGCCATTGTCTGTCTCACATCAATGCTCGTCTTACAAATTTAAGAGTGACCTTCAGGAAACTCAACAACGAGTCATTCTGCGCTCTTTATACATCATATGTGAGACTTTGAGTTCGCAGCACCAGCTTGGAACCCACACCTGAAGAAAAGCAAATTACGAAACCGTAGGAAGTGTCTTTGATAAATCAATTCCAGAGGAGCAAGGGTACCTTGATGTCCGTCAAGGGCTCTTGATTCACCGTATAGGCTCCACCCTGCCCTATACCTGCGTCTCACTCCTCAATACTGTCAGGTCATCTGATAACAACTCTGGACGTCTCTCTAGTAGTGGAGATAAATAATACAAAATGCCGACATGATGGGGGGTAAATGAATACAAATGCAGTAAAATGCGACCCTTTATTGACAACGTTTCGCCCACACAGTGGACTTTATCAAGTGGGTGAATAGCATTTTCCACCTGACTTTTTAAACTATATTCATGTATTATTCACCCAGGTAGATCTGTTTGTGACTTGATGAAGTCCACTGTGTGGGCGAAACGTTGTCAATAAAGGATCACACTGTACTGCATCAGTGTTTTGTTTTCCTCTCTAGTAATGATGGCTGCAGTCAACTGATGTCCACCACTACCACCACTAGCAACCACATCCTCACTTGCACCACCACCACCACCACCACCACCTAGCAAACCACCATCCTCACTTGCACCACCACCACCACCACCACCTAGCAACCACCATCCTCACTTGCACCACCACCACCACCACCACCACCTAGCAACCACCATCCTCACTTGCACCACCACCACCACCACCACCTAGCAACACCATCCTCACTTGCACCACACCACACACCACCACCTAGCAACCACCATCCTCACTTGCACCACCACCACCACACACACCTAGCAACCACCATCCTCACTTGCACCACCACCACCACCACCACCTAGCAACCACCATCCTCACTTGCACCACCACCACCACCACCTAGCAACCACCATCCTCACTTGCACCACCACCACCACCACCACACCTAGCAACCACCATCCTCCTCACTTGCACCACCACCACCACCACCACCACCACCTAGCAACCACCATCCTCACTTGCACCACCACCACCACCTAGCAACCACCATCCTCACTTGCACCACCACCACCACCACCACCACCACCACCTAGCCCACCACCTCACTTGCCCACCCCACCCCCACCACCTAGCAACCCACCCACTTGCCCACCACCACCACCACCCCACCACCACCACCTGCAACCACCCCCATTTGCACCACCACCACCACCCCCTCCCAACCCCCTTTCCCCCCCTTGCACCACCACCCCCACCCCTCCCCAACCCCATCCCATTTTTTCCCCCACCAAACCACCATCTAAAAACCCACCATCTTTTACTTTTCCACCACCACCAGCAACCACCATTCTCATTTGCACACCACGTCCCCACCCCCCACCACCAACCCAAAACCCCTTGCCCAGCCCCAACACCCAACTCAGAAACGTGCGGGGCTGATAGCGGCGAAACGAATACCATCTGACACACTTTGTTATCACTCTCTTTCTCTCTCCTCTCCTCTCCTCTTTTCTCTCCTCCTTTTCCCCCTTCTCTCTCTCTCTCTCTCTCTCCCTCTCTCCCTCCTCTTTTCTCAGAAACAGATGGGCAATAACGACGTAAAAACCACAGAAAGCCGCGTTTCCCCCAGGAAGTCTTCATAAAGACCACAGCTCACACTGGGCAAAACATCAACAATAATGGAGGCTTTTCTGTTTCCTGGGCGGTTACCGGGGTGGCACGTTCCTCCCCCTGGGGGCGAAACATAGCAAAAGAAATGCTTGCATGTATCGCTCGCAGGGCCTGTCCATTGCTCCCAGCACCTTGCGTGTTTGAAAACGAGAAAAATATATCAGGAGATCTCCCTCCCAATTTCCCCCCTTCATTTCCCTTTCCTCTCTCCCCCCTTTTCACTCTTCCCTCCCCATCCTTCGAGTTCCCTCACTCGTACTATCTCTTTCCCTTTTTAACTGTCAAGAAGTTGTCTCACTTAGTGCGAAGCCCACAACACAACACAACACACCACACCACACACCAAACACACGATAAAGCTTTTGGACAGGGAGAGAGTGGCCCTAGTACGACCAGCAAAAAGGGGGGCCAACTTGAGTCAAACCCCTACAACCACAAATGGGTGATACACCGACAGGCCTCTTATTTGGTTGGGGTTGAATCCTATCCAGGGACACTACCAAAACCCCACAAAAACATAAAATCAAATCTAGAACCGAAGTATACCCATCTTGCCAAACCCGTGGCCCACAGTAAGGGGTTGGGAGGAGTCTCCTCCTTTTTCCCTCTACTGGGGAAAGTGATGGAATCCAGACGGGTGGCCCTGGCTTGTAGGGATTATAGTGCAGCCCCAGAACCCAGAAATTGAAACACCCCCTTCCCAACAATTCTCAACCAAGGTGAATTTGTGCAAATTTATGCTTGGGGCATCTGTAAGCGGAATAACGGGGGAAAAAAAGGGGACTGCAACTTGAGCATCCCAAAAAATTACACCCCCTGTCAAAGGATGTGTCTTTTTCTTTTTCCTGTCTTTCTTTCACCCAAAATTCCCACTCCTCGGTCCCCCCCAGAAGCGTGTTACAACATCGAGTGCCCCCCTCCCCTCAAAAGGGGACAGGGGGCACAACCCACAAAAAAAAAATAGTACTACACAACCCAACTCAAGGTGATTTTTTAGTGGCAGGAAACGAAAAAGAAAAGGGAAGGAAATAACAAAAAGTCACCCCCTTTGGGACCTTGTTGGACTGGAGGTGCACCCAGGGGCCCCCAGGCCCTCCAAATTACAACACTGATGCCAATAAAAAAAAACCCCCCACAAAACAGAATACAACCTCGTTTTATTTGCAAATTACAGGGCCTAACCCACCCCAAAAACAAAATACCTTTTATCAGGGGACTTCTAAGGATCTATCAATTTTTGCACCCTTCACAGAGACTCACAAAAAATTTTTTTGACAGTGAAAAATGGAAATGGTTAAAAAACCCCTTTTTAAAGATCGACAGAAAAACAGGAAACAAGGGGGGGGGGGGGGCCTGTATTAAAAGAGTCTTCCCCCGGGTTTGCTGACACACAAATGAGGTAGTTAAATTCTATCAATAAAGATGAAACCAAAAACCTATCTTGTGGTTGTATAAAACCACCAATGCAGCCTCACAACATTCAAAACAGCTACAAAAATTTGATTACTTTTTGGAAAACTTCCGCCCCACCCCCCAAACCTACCTTGGGATTTCAACCTAAGGCATACAAAAGGAAGAATGTAGCAAATAATGTTTAGCAAAAACAATCCCCGGGGGTGGGGCAGAGGAAAAGGTCACACACACATGAGTACAAAATCTCTGCGAAAAACACCCCCTTTAAACCCGCGTAGTGGGGCCAACAAGACAGAAAAAACTTTACCCTTTTCTTACAAATAATGAGGGCCTGAAAAGGACATAAAATATCAAAAACAAAAAATTCCGACCAAACCAAATCGAAGTCCAACACATGCATAGGTTCCTGACAGCAAAGCATGACCGTGAAGGTGTCTTCACAAAAAAAAAACTCAACAACAAAGAACTCAATGGGACCAGGGAAAAACCTGTCCTAAACGAAAAGTTGGGGAAAATTCTTTAAAAGAATGGGGTCCAAAAATCCTTGAAAGATCAACTTCCTGGCGCCGAAACATGTTTTAGGGATATTCCCCTAAAAGAAGAAAGCAGGATAAAATGAGAGAGAAAACGCTCCCCCTACGAAACGACGAAGAATCACTAAGCCCTCGGAGTGCTAGAATATCTGAACACGAAAGGAGGCGTTTACCAGGGGGTGGAAAATATCGAACTTAAAATTAAATGACTCTTTCAGGAACCGGGGAGGCAGGGGACTTAAATCTATTAGTGAAATTGAAAGAAATTCAAAATATTTTTTCAAATGCCCCAAAAACAAGGCAAATACCACTCTAGATCGGGGGCCCCTTACCAAAAGGGTGGGACTTACACAATACAACAAGGAATGAGGAAATTTGAAATCCGTACGACCCTGTTTAGTGAAACTAAACGCTGAGGGTCACGACCCAAAAATTTTCATATGAGCCCCAAAAATACATAAATGTTTTCCAATTTCCGAAAATTTTGAAAACAATTTACAAATGCCCATGCACTCAGCCCCCGGGGGCCCAAATCGTGGAAATCTGTTTTTTAAGAACTGCAAGAAACCCTCTCGCTCCCCAAGTCCAGGGGGAGGAGCTTGGGGCAGGTGAAATTTCCCCAGTCACTTAAAACAACGGATATGCCCCACTCCTAAAGGGGCAGCAAAGCATTATAAAACTATAGACCAAAATCTGACATCCCCCACATAAAAATCTTTGAAAAGTGCTAAGAAGCGGATTGCAAAACACCTGGGTTCCCCAAATCTCACAATCCGGGGAACATGGGTTCAGGCAGGTCCTGCCTCCCAACTACTGGTCACTAGACACCTTGGGTGCACTAAGAAAATCGAATGTAGATGAATAACACAACTTTTCAAAAGCATTTTCAAATCATCAGGCGTAATGCCCATAAAAAACTGTTTAAAGGAAAATGGGGGAATGGGGGGAAAGGATCTTCAACTTCCAAAAAATCGAACACAAAGAGTATGGTCAACAGAGTAAATCGGGGCTGCCATGTAAGACTTTTCCACAAGGACAGTACCGCCCCCACTTATTTCCTTTTCCTCTATCAGACATAGACGAGATTACACCCCACCCATCATCCTTTGCGGGGTACTAGGATCTGCTGAGGTGTCATCTGCTGAGGACGCGGGTTTAAACCTCCATTTTAAAATAAAACAAATTTTCCAGGGGCAAAGGGAAAAAATAGAAGTTCAAAGAACAATCCAACTACTCCGTTTTGGAAAACTGGGGAATAATAACTAGAAAAAGTATATACTACCCGGCCCTACAAAAACGGAAAATTGAAGGGACCTGGGGTTTTAATTCTGAGGGTTTACTTTCAAGATCAAAACATGCCACGATCGCATGTGCAAAAAAAAATTAGGAAAAGGTAATGAGACTTCAAAAAAAGAGATGCCAAGCCCAAAGTGATCCTTTTTTAAAACACTTGTTTTCTTAGGTGGAATATGCTGTCTTAACATTCCATTCAAAGCGGTAAATGCAGATCTAGAGAGTGTACGAGACCTTTAGCACTTAATTTTTGTCAAACACCCTTTAATACTGGAAAAGCTTGGGGCACTGCTTGTTTTCCCTTAAGCAGGGGGGAAGATAAAACATAATCTACACTTGGAAAAATCTTGAAAGGAAAGGGCCCAAATCGCCCCAAACAAAATCCCCCCTACAAAGTAAAAAACGGGCAGGCGATGCAAAATGCCCCCAATAAAAAGTAGGGGCGCCATAAGTGTCCGGGGCCCAAAACTGCTCAACAGCCTCCCATCAAGCATTAGGGGAATTGCCAATAAACCCCTGGCTGCCTTCAAGAGAGAGCTGGACAGATACCTAAAGTCAGTGCTGGATCAGCCGGGCTGTGGCTCTTACGTTGGACTGCGTGCGGCCAGCAGTAACAGCCTAGTTGATCAGGCCCTGATCCATCGGGAGGCCTGGTCATGGACCGGGCCGCGGGGGAGTTGATCCCCGGAATAACCTCCAGGTAACCTCCAGGTATCTACTACACGAGGGGTCATTCAGACTACATGTCACCTGTACACTACCAGCCAAGAATACTTTCATACCTAATATGCGGATTTAAATAAACTCAATGTATATACAGTGTATATGCTCCGAGGAAACTCAACGTATATGTTCAGTGTATATACAGTGAGCAGATCCATACATCTATTTGCATATACGTTGATAAATACATGTGGAGCACCGTCACTGAAGCTAAAACATTGTGCAGTTTTAAAAATAGGCTAGAAAAATACATGAGTGGGTGTGGTTAGGTGCGAGTTGGACCTGTCTCGCATGGGCTAGTAGGTCTGCTGCAGTGCTCATCTTCTCTTATGTTCTTATGTGTATTTATACTTTGGAGCAACTTGGTAAGAAATGAGACATAATGGCAATGAATACGTGATGAATAGGATACATATGTAACACTAGGGTATGTTTGTTACTGAGAGAATTGGCTTGCACAACAGACTTCTTCAGTCGAGTACAGGCAAATACAGCAAAGGAGACGGTAGACGTGATTTTGTGGTGATCAGTCCCACAAGGATGGCAGATCCGTCACTTTATAACTGTTTCCACTGTATACTGTGTGTTACTGTCTACTGTGTGTTACTGTATACTGTATGTTACTGTATACTGTGTTACCGTATGCTGTGTGTTACCGTATACTGTGTGTTACTATCTGGACAATACTAACACTGAAGATGGAACACCAGCAACACTGAAGGAGGTACATGACCAGTACAACTCCGCTATTTTAACTACAAAGGCGCAATCCTTCACCGTCCCTACGGCTTGGTACATAATAATACTCACCAGCACACCGCCTCGTCTGTGTACTCGTATATATGACATTCCTCACTGAGTCCCTGACTGTTTTCCAGATATGGGGAGACAGAGACCCTCTGACACTGTTACCAATTCATCTGGCCCACCCGCTACCTTACGTAGGTATCCTGGACGCAGCAGAGGAAGGGTGTTCCTGACGGTGGTGTTGGCAGACATGGTTTTCCAGGAAGTATGCTGCGCCCTGTGTTTTGCGAAAGATTGTTGTTATATCAGAATGCAGTCAACTCCCCTTTCTTCCCCTCTTGTCTGAACTTGTTGTGTGAGGGGAAAGTCGAGATGGATTGAAATATTGAGAAACAAGAGTGAAAAATTTCACGAGTAATTTATATATATATATATATATAATATATAATAATATATATATATAATATATATATATTATATATTTTATATATATATATTATATATATATATTATATATATATATATATATATATATATATATATATGTGTTGTGTGTGTGTGTGTGTGTGTGGGTGTGTGTGTGTGTGTGTGTGTGATGTCACGCAGGCTAATAGGTCGTCACTTTAGGCCGGATGAGATAAGAGATGAGAGGAATACATCTGTATATTAAGAAGTCGGCAGAAATTCTCTTCATAATGTAGTTCTCACTCAGAGTTGATGTTCTCACTCGGTGAAGATGTTTATTTTTCATCTACGAAGTTAATAACATTCGAAATTATGCTGCGATTTGGGTGATCCAGGTATATTGCATCCTCACACACACACACACACACACACACACACGCTAGTCCAGGAGCTATAATTCGACCCACACAGACTCAACTCCCTGGGTGTACTACTCTCTTGGGATACATGAATTTCCCCTCCCTCTCTCCCTCTCTCTCCCTCTCTCTCTCTCCCCCCTCTCTCTCTCTCCCCATTCTTCCTCGTCCTTGACACCTTAACGACCAATAGGTGTCCAGTGACCGCCCCATTTGACCTATTATACGACGTGTTTACAAAAATTGTCGTATTGTCTTTCGTGCGGCAGTAAAAACACGAAATATGGACCGACTAAGACTTTCCAACGAGGGAAGTGAGTGGGGAAAAAATCTTGAGAGAACTCAAGTCTGAGATGAAAGAAAGTCTTGATTATCTTCATTTCTAAGTTGCAAAGTCTTGATAAAGCTCATTTCAAAGCTAAAGCAAAAAGTCTTGATTAAACTCATTTCTAAGCTAAATAAAAGTCTTGATAAAGCTCATTTCTAAGTTAAAAAAAAGTCTTGATAAAGCTTATTTCTAAGCTAAAAAAGTCTTGATAAAGCTTATTTCTAAGCTAAAAAAGTCTTGATAAAGCTCATTTCTAAGCTAAAAAAAAGTCTTGATAAAGCTCATTTCTAAGCTAAAAAAAAGTCTTGATAAAGCTCATTTCTAAGCTAAAAAAAGTTTTGATAAAGCTCATTTCTAAGCTAAAAAAAAGTCTTGATGAAGCTCATTTCTAAGCTAAAAAAAAGTCTTGATAAAGCTCATTTCTAAGCTAAAAAAAAGTCTTGATAAAGCTCATTTCTAAGCTAAAAAAAGTCTTGATAAAGCTCATTTCTAAGCTAAAAAAAGTCTTGATTAGCTGTATTTCTAAGCAACAAAGTCATGATAAAGGCTCAACCTTGAATGGTTAAAAAGTCTCATTAAAGCTTTAGAGCTTTATTTTCGTAGTTCCGATAATTAACTCGTATCAGCTTAAGTAATAATTTTTTTTCTTATTGTTTAAGAGAATAAATAAAACTGCCTTTACGGTTTATTTTTTGCTAATTTATGTTTTATTTCCTATTCTTTCTTCAGTGTTTGTCTTCCCGGTTTATTTTCTTTATTTTCCTGTTCTTTTTCATTGTTACTCTCCTTCTCTTTACTTATCTTTTATCTTTTCCTCCTCCTCCTCCTGTTCTTCCATTTATTTACCTTTTCCCTTATTCCTCTTTCGCTTCGTGATTTTTTCTTCTCGGTTAATGGAGTTTGAAGACTATCTACTACACGAGGGTCATTAAGGCTGCATGTCACCTGTCATGGATACTTTAATATATCAAATAAGGGGGAATATAAACTGTCGGTGTATATACACTGAGAAATATACTTCTGACAGTGTATATACACTGAGAAATATACTTCTGACAGTGTATATACACTGAGAAATATACTTCTGACAGTGTATATACACTGAGAAATATACTTCTGACAGTGTATATACACTGAGAAATATACTTCATACAGTGTATATACACTGAGAAATATACTTCTGACAGTGTATATACACTGAGAAATATACTTCTGACAGTGTATATACACTGAGAAATATACTTCTAACAGTGTATATACACTGAGAAATATACTTCTAACAGTGTATATACACTGAGAAATATACTTCTAACAATGTATATACACTGAGAAATATACTTCTAACAGTGTATATACACTGAGAAATATACTTCTAACAGTGTATATACACTGAGAAACAGGCACTTCTCTGTGTATATTCACAGATATACATTTCTCATTGAATATATATTTCCTCAGTGTATATACACTGAGAAACATACATACGTTTCTCAGTGAAACATACACAAAATTATGCGTTTGTACGTGCGTATGCAATAATACATATAATTCCCGTATGCATATACAAGGTATTTATATATATTTCCCTATACATACACTTGTGAAACAATTCCAAGAATAAATACGCAATTCTCAATATACATTGAGAATTTTTTTTTTTTTAGTTTCGTAGACCAATTAAAATACATCAAAGAAACTATCAAAAAAATTTATATTAGAAATTTATATATATAAAGAAAAATATATATAAGACTTGCAAAAAAAATGTTTATAAAATGTGTATTGGAACTGAAAGTGAAATTTAATACAATATTAAAAAAATATATATATATGAAAGAATTGCCCAAAGAATAGAAAAAAAGTGAACGTCAGTTTCTGGGAAAAATCAAGAAATGAGATGGAAAAAAATTCTCAGTCTAAAAAAAATCATAGAACTATGACAATAAAAGAATAAATATCTGAAAAAAATAGACTTTTGAGGCAATGTAGAAATCAAAGCAAATCAATCACCATCAAAGATCCAAAGTAACAAAGAAAGTAAGAGGACTTTGAGAGATAAATTGAAGATAAGTGAAGAGGGGAGATTTTTTTGTTTCTTTTGTCCACGTTCGTAAAACGTAATTTAAACGTGAATGACAAATTGTTCAGTTTTATTGGTCAAATTAAGGGAACTATCCAGCTTTTATTGGTCAAGTGACCTAGTCTGCTTTTATTGGTCAAGTTAAGTGACCTAATCTGCTTTTATTGGTCAAGTTAAGGAAACTAGTTTGCTTTTATTGGTCAAGCTAAGTGACCTAGTCTGCTTTTATTGGTCAAGTTAAGTGACCTAGTCTGCTTTTATTGGCCAAGTTAAGGGAACTAGTCTGCTTTTATTGGTCAAGCTAAGTGACCTAGTCTGCTTTTATTGGTCAAGCTAAGTGACCTAGTCTGCTTTTATTGGTCAAGCTAAGTGACCTAGTCTGCTTTTATTGGTCAAGCTAAGTGACCTAGTCTGCTTTTATTGGTCAAGCTAAGTGACCTAGTCTGCTTTTATTGGTCAAATTAGTTTAATAAGGAAAAGAAATGTGGAAGATTCTCAATACGTCATCTAACAATGCATTTACGAAACATACAACGTAGAAAAAAAACACTGCGCGAAACAGCACACACTTAGATGATGTTTCGAGCCCTCATGAACCATTACCACGTATATAATGGTTCAGAACAAACCGAAATGTCGCCTGAGGTCTTTCGAAAATGAATTTCTTGGCGACTTTTCCAGCTGAGTTACTCCGACGTCTGTTTAACGTTAAGCGAAACGTACGTTAGCCCTGTTCCAAGAGTTTTATCGTACCTCTTCTTAAACCTATGTATGGATCCTGCCTTCACTACATCACTCTTCAGATTGTTCTATTTTCTGACAACTCTATGACTGAAGAAATACTTCCTAACATCCCTGTGGCTCTTCTGAGTCTTCAGCTTCCAGTTGTGACCCCTTGTTGCTGTGTCCCCTCTCTTGAACATTCTGTCTCTGTCCAACTTGTCAATTCTTCTCAGTATTTTATATGTCGTTATCATATCCCCCCTATCCCTCCTGTCTACCAGTGTCGTCAGGTCGAGTTCCCTTAACCTCTTCTCGTAGGACATGCCCCTTAGCTCCGGGACTAGTCTTGTTGCAAACCTTTGCACTTTCTCTAATTTCTTGACGTGCTTGACCAGGTGTGTGTGTGTGTGTGTGTACTCACAGATTTGTGTCAGCAGGGAGTGGAGACTCAGCTCCTGGCCCTTGCCTTTTGGACTACTTTCACTGGCATCACTGTTTTCTGGTCTCTCTCTCTCTCTCTCTCTCTCTCTCTCTCTCTCTCTCTCTCTCTCTCTCTCTCTCTCTCTCTCTCTCTCTCTGGTGGCTGGGGTCACCTGCCCAACCTAACTTAAGAGTGACATTTGTCTTACTGCAAATTGTGATGCTGGTGTGTCAGGTTATTTTGAAGGAGGAGGAGGAGGAGGTGGACTAGGAAGATGAAGAGGAGGAGGAAGGTAAAGAAGAGGAAAAGGAGGAGGAGAAGGAGGAGGAGGAGGATAAGAAGGTAGTGGAAATATTACTTTATGTTATATGTGTCGAAAATGTCGTTATTGGTTTTATTTTGGTGTTGTTGTTGTTGTTTGAGGTGCTGCTTTTGTTTGTTACTGCTGTTGTTGCTATTGTTTGTTACTGCTGTTGTTTTTGTTTATTTTATTATTGTTGTTATTGCTTATTTTATTGTTGTTGTTGCTATTGTTGTTGAGAGAGAGAGAGAGAGAGAGAGAGAGAGAGAGAGAGAGAGAGAGAGAGAGAGAGAGAGAGAGAGAGAGAGAGAGAGAGAGAGAGAGAGAGAGAGAGAGAGAGAGAGAGAGAGAGAGAGAGAGAGAGAGAAAGAGAGAGAGAGATTAAGTGTATCTTTATCTTGTAAGGAAGCACTTTCTTCAGGACTGAACAAAAGACAGCTCCCAGACAAGGATGTCAGGATAATGACACTAAGACGATGCCACTCAGCTAGGATAATAACACCAAGACCAGGCCACTCAGCCAGCATGGCAACACATCCACGGCCACTCAGCCAGCATGGCAACACATCCACGGCCACTCAGCCAGCATGGCAACACATCCACGGCCACTCAGTCAGGATAATAACACAAGGACCGAGGCCACTCAGCCATGATAATAACACTAAAACGATGCCACTCAGCCGGAATAATAACACAAGAACCAAGGCCACTCAGTCAGGATAACAATACCAGATCCAAAGCCACTCAGCGAGCACGAGGAAGACAACCACACAGGAGAGAAAATCAGATTGGTGTCACTGATAGTGAAGGGATCCTGTGATCAGGCCACTCAGGTGAGGACGGTTAGCGGGGCACCAGGGAGAGTGAGGCAGAGGGAGGAAGGTTAAGAGTGAGGGAGGGTGAATGAGAGTGAGGGAGGGTGAGGGAGTGAGACAGTGAGGGAGGGTGAATGAGAGTGAGGGAGGGTGAGGGAGTGAGACAGTGAGGAAGAGTGAGGGAGGGTGAATGAGAGTGAGGGAGGGTGAGGGAGTGAGACAGTGAGGAAGAGTGAGGGAGGGAGAGGCAGTGCGGGAGGGTTAGGCAGAGTGAGGGTGAGGCAGAGTGAGGGAGGGTGAAGCAGAGTGAGGGAGGGTGAAGCAGAGTGAGGGAGGGTGTGGAAGTGAGGAGAGTGAGGGGTGAGGCAGAGTGAGGGTGAGGCAGAGTGAAGGAGGGTGAAGCAGAGGGAGGGAGGGTGAAGCAGAGTGAGGGAGGTGAGGGAGGGTGAGGCAGAGTGAGGGAGGATGAAGCAGAGTGAGGGAGGGTGAAGCAGAGTGAGGGAGAGTGAGACAGAGTGAGGAGGTGAGCAGAGTGAGGGAGGGTGAAGCAGAGTGAGGGAGGGTGAGGAGGGTGAGGCAGAGTGAGGGAGGTGAGGCAGAGTGAGGGAGGGTGAAGCAGAGTGAGGGAGGGTGAAGGAGCGGGGAGGGTGAGGGAGTAGGCAAGTGAGGAGAGGGTGAGGCAAAGTGAGAGAGGGTGAGGGAAGGTGAGGTAGAGTAAGGTAAAGAAGGGAAGGTGAGGCAGAGTAAGGTAAAGAAGGGAAGGCTGAGGGAGGTGATGACAGCAGCCAGAGTGGTGAAGGTAATCAGATTTGGATGGTAATAAAGAACTGTAAGAAAAACTCTGTATGGGAAGAGGAAGAGGAGGAGGAGGAGGAGGAAGAGAAGGAAGAGGAGGAAAAGGAGGAGGAAGAGTGCCCCATGGTGTTAGGGCCATGTGTATGTTTTGTGTCGGAGGCCTCTCAGCGAGGATATTCCCTTCTTATTTTCCTCCTGGAGGGCCACTCAGTCAGGACAATAACAGCCAGGTTGGGTAGGGCCCTTCACGAGGGATAAGAAGGTAAGATTTATGCTCTATCACACACCCTCATGATCTCACCTTCACTGAGGAATTACTCACAGAAGGTCCTGCAGGAACTCTGTCCTCCGAAGAATGTCAGAAGATCTCACGTTCAAGCAGGACAACAATGACATTATCGCAACGGTAGGGAAAATAATAAACAAGCCTGGGTACGGATGAGAATTGAACTCGCGGCAAGTTTTAAGACTCACTTGCTGCGAGTTCAAACACCACCTTTACCGTCGTTTGTTTTCAATCGTATCATTACGATTTCATGAGTCATAAGAAAAATGGTAGGTTGGATAACTAGAACCTTCAGTGATGATAGTCTTCAGGTCACTCGTTCTCTCTAGGCTGGAATATTACTGTGTACTAACGGTCCCCTTCTAGGCAGGAGAAATTGCTGAGCTGAAAAATGTACAGGGAACCTTCACAGCTCGTATAAACTCAGTCAAACACCTAAATTACTGTACTCCTTAGAACGTAGGCGAGAAAGGCACACATTAATCTACACATGAAAGACCATGGAGGGAGTATTTCCTAACCTGCACACCAAAATTACTACATATGGACACAAGAGGTTTGCAGTATACCTCTAGTCACAAGCAGGAAGCGATGAGTTTGCAGAGAGAACTCAACAAGTGTAAGGAAACCACGATTCTTCAACACCTTCCCTTCATGCACAAAGGGCACTACTAACAGACCCCTGAATGTCTTCGAGAAGGAATTCTACAAAATCTGTGGTGCAAATGTTGAACTGTGGGCAGCGGGGGCACCAACAGTCTTATTGATGAGGCCAGCAACCAGCAGGCCTGGTCTAGGACCGGTCCAAGGGGGCGGCGACCTCTGGAAGAGACATCAAGTAAACTACAGGTAACCTTCAAGTCTACTCAAGCATCATACTCTAAACATCACCCATAATTAGGCTTCTCCTACAATTCCCCAGAGACAATACCAAGTCTACAAGGCCACACCCAGAAACAATATCGATCCTACAAGGCCACACCCAGAGACAATAACAATCCTAGAAGGCCACACAGAGATAATATCGATCCTACAAGGCGTTAGAAAAGCAATATCGATCCTACAAGATCACACACAGAAGACAATCTCGATCCCGCAAGACCTCACAAAGACAATATCGATCCTACAACGCGACACAGAAGACAATATCGATCCCGCAAGACCTCACAAAGACAATATCGATCCTACAACGCGACACAGAAGACAATATCGATCCCGCAAGACCTCACAAAGACAATATCGATCCCGCAAGACCTCACAAAGACAATATCGATCCTACAACGCGACACAGAAGACAATATCGATCCTACAAAACCTCACAGAGATCCTACAAGGCGACACAGAAACAATATCGATCCTACAAGACCACACACACAAGACAATATCGATAGTAATATTGCAGCTTCAAGGTGTTTAAATATGGAGAATAATATCACCAGCTTTACGACGCCTTTACAAGGTTAAGGTGATACATCCAAATTTTATTATGTATCCGTAAGGAGCAAGGAATATTATCGAGAAATATTGACGTAGGTAAATATGATAAATGGGAAGTCGCAGAGAAACTATGTGGAAAAGCAATAGCCGATAATGAAATTTGCTGTGTAAGCAAGGATGAGGTGGGGAGAGTGGTGGTGGGGAGAGAGAAAGGTAGGGGAGTGAGGTGAGGGGATGGGAGGGGGACAAGTGAGGAGAGGGAGAGAGGAGAAAGGGATAAAAGAGAATGTGGAGGTACACGGGAAAGACAGAGAACAGAAAAATATTTTAGCTCCAATTCTGAACTTTTCACTAAGTACAAAGTGACTGTTTTAGAAGAAGAAGAAGAAGAAGAAGAAGAAGAAGAAGAAGAAGAAGAAGAAGAAGAAGAAGAAGAAGAAGAAGAAGAGAAGAAGAAGAAGGAAGAAGAAGAAGAAGAAGAAGAAAAGAAGAAGAAGAAGAAGAAGAAGAAGAGAAGAAGAAGAAGAAGAAGAAGAAGAAGAAAAGAAGAAGAAGAAGAAGAAGAAGAAGAAGAAGAAGAAGAAGAAGAAGAAGAAGAAGAAAAGAAGAAAAGAAGAAGAAGAGAAGAAGAAGAAGAAGAAGAAAGAAGAAGAAGAAGAGAAGAAGAAGAAGAGAAGAAGAAGAAGAAGAAAAGAAGAAGAGAAGAAGAAGAAGAAAAGAAGAAGAAGAAGAAAGAAGAAGAAGAAGAAGAAGAAGAAAGAAGAAAGAAGAAGAAGAAGAAGAAGAAGAAGAGAAGAAAGAAGAAGAGAAGAAGAAGAAGAAGAGAAGAAGAAGAAGAAGAAGAAAGAGAAGAAGAAGAAGAGAAGAAGAAGGTAAGAAAGAGAGAAGAAGAAGAGAAGAAGAAGAAGAAGAGAAAAGATAAGTAGAAGAAGAAGAAGAAGAAGAAGAAGTAGGAAGAAGAGATAGAAGAGAAGAAGCTAGAAGGAAGAAAT
>NC_069444.1:15044632-15047132 GCF_026875155.1 Cherax quadricarinatus
CTTCTCTGTACCCTCTCCAGTGACCGTACCAGCTTGGTACCTCTTCTCTGTACTCTCTCCAGTGACGGTACCAGCTTGGTACCTCTTCTCTGTACTCTCTCCAGTGATGGCACCAGCTCGGTGGCTCTATATATAAATTCGATTATTTTAATACGATATTTCTTCGTAAAAACCACGTTGATGTGTTGTTATTACCCACAATACTAACGATCATTTTTCCCTAATAATCTGTAAAAAAAAATCCCTAAACTTAAAATTAAGCTGACGAGACAATAATTAAAAGCGCAAGTTTGATCTCGTTATATTTTAATATTGTGGTGAAACTCGCTAGTCTCCAAATGTCGGGCACTTGAGTCTCCAAATGTCGGGCACTTGAGTCTCCAAATGTCGGGCACTTGAGTCTCCAAATGTCGGGCACTTGAGTCTCCAAATGTCGGGCACTTGAGTCTCCAAATGTCGGGCACTTGACTTGCTGCCGCTGATCTGCTGAAGTTTGTACCTGAGTGGGTATACGGTTTGGCATTGCAGTTTACATAACTATTCCCCTTGGTTAATAAATTATCTTATAACTCTGGCAGGCAGTTTACATAACTATTCCCCTTGGTTAATAAATTCTCTTATAACTCTGGCAGGCAGTTTACATAACTATTCCCCTTGGTTAATAAATTATCTTATAACTCTGGCAGGCAGTTTACATAACTATTCCCCTTGGTTAATAAATTCTCTTATAACTCTGGCAGGCAGTTTACATAATTATTCCCCTTGGTTAATAAATTATCTTATAACTCTGGCAGGCAGTTTACATAACTATTCCCCTTGGTTAATAAATTCTCTTATAACTCTGGCAGGCAGTTTACATAACTATTCCCCTTGGTTAATAAATTATCTTATAACTCTGGCAGGCAGTTTACATAACTATTCCCCTTGGTTAATAAATTATCTTATAACTCTGGCAGGCAGTTTACATAACTATTCCCCTTGGTTAATAAATTATCTTATAACTCTGGCAGGCAGTTTACATAACTATTCCCCTTGGTTAATAAATTCTCTTATAACTCTGGCAGGCAGTTTACATAACTATTCCCCTTGGTTAATAAATTCTCTTATAACTCTGGCAGGCAGTTTACATAACTATTCTCCTTGGTTATCATTCAGCTTCTGTAATTGTATCTCAAGGCCGCTAGTTGTGATTAAATTTAATCTGCGACATTCAAGTGTCGACAATATAATGTCGACTCTGGGAACGTTGGCGCTGAGTTCACTTGTCAATAAAGAGGCGAAGGTTCACACTTACACTCGCTCACTCATTTGACCATAAACAGAAATATTAATCTCAGTCTTAAAATAATGAATCCTGTGATACTCCAATACTGAAGCTATGTACTGTGCCAAAACAAAAGCATTCACATTGCTAAACTCACAAACTAGTATTTAGTCACTTAGCCATAATACCAACTTACCTCATAATTTGTAATATTTTACAATTAAGAATAAAACTAAGTCTGCCCGAAATGCCTAGCCATGCTAAGCGTTCTAGTGGTACACTCTGTAATCACAATTTTACTACATGTAAACCACACAATAACCAAATTTCTGTAAACTCAGCATTGTAATCCTTATAGAGAATAAACTTTGAATTTGAATTTGAATTTGAAAAGGTTAAGTTGAGTATAGACGGTAATATCTCTCTAGTTGTTCATTAGTCTGCAGTTTTAAAGGCCCTGTCGCTGCTTTTACCTACGCCCGACCAAATTATAACCTTAATTTTTGAAGTGGTGGAGGGGTAAGCCAGTGGAAGTCTTCGGTCAGATGACCAAAAGCTCCCAGTGGCGAGTTATCTATATAAGACCAAGACCAGTGTCAGGAAACACTTGTTCTTAAATAATCTGACTTCTTTACCTACTGTACTCGTATGTGGCTGATGTAGTAATACGAGGCTACCTGGTTATTAAAATTCTTTTACTCATTACTTTATTTACGTATGTTCTCAGTTGTCTTGTTTTTAATCTGGCTTTATTTTATTTTTCATTTTCATTTTCATGGTTTATCTTAATTTTTATGTTATATCTCTTTGGATATTTAGATTTTTGGGGGCTATAAATCTACTGTGAGTCTACATTGTTTATGTTTAGTATTCTGAAACAGTAAACATTGGAGATGGTAGCTGCGCTACAGTTTAAAACCATCATAACATTCTTCTGTATCAGTCTGTGTTTACTGTGACTCAGACGATGCGATCACTGTTTCCCAGTGACTCTCCTGCCTCGCACGACTGTGTCAACTCACAGTTTGTGGTCACAAGATCCAGTTAACAGTTATCAATGTTAACGAGGCGACACCTGTTGTTAGCAAGCAAGCTGTCTACATTGGTGTTGTCAAGCCTAGTAGTACCTACCTTCCTGCTTCCTACCTTCCTGCTTCCTACCTTCCTGCTTCCTACCTTCCTGCTTCCTACCTTCCTGCTTCCTACCTTCCTGCTTCCTACCTTCCTGCTTCCTAC
>NC_069444.1:15052132-15087132 GCF_026875155.1 Cherax quadricarinatus
TTTTTTAAATTTTATTGTTCTTACACAGTGCATTAGCTAAATATAAAAATGAGTTTTTTGAGTTTATTGTTATGTAAATTCTGCAACATTAAACGGGATGTACAATGCAGGTTGTTATATTTTCAGCCTAAAAATAGAATGAACTTTCTTTTGTTAAAAATAAATTGCAAACCAACTTAGAATTTAACTCCTAATGTTTGTTATAATACGTTAAATAGGTTAAATTTTTTTTTCCATATTGGCTCAAAATGTAAGTCTTAAAGGGGTAAAAACAGGTGTAATGTCAAAGCTCCTGGGCTGAGGGAAGGAGCTCAGCTGGGTTACAGCTGGTGCCTCTGACGGAATGTATTACAGTATTACCTCCGGATCCTTCCTATTAGAGGCCTGGGTTAGCCTAGAGGTTGCACGTCGGGCTGTCAGTTTATGGACCGCGGTTCGAGCACCTCATCCACCCTTCCGTTTATTTATCGACAGTTGTTCTTTACAACTTAATTTGAGTTCACTGGAGAATTTACATAATAACTTATCAGTAAGTTCAATAGTTAGGATAACCCAGACATGGTCGATCTTATCCTCCACTTCCTCGGATCAGTCTTGCTGGCCACCCATTCCCCGTGATATATTTAATTCTCTTGAATTATATGCATATATAGGAGTTTGGGTTTGAAGCCTATCTACTACACTAGGGTCATTAAGGATGATCAAAAACATTTTTATATGCCTAAAATAGGGATTAATTTAAACTATCGGTGTATATATGCAGGGAGATATGGACCTCTCAGTGTATATACCCGGTATATACTTCGAGAGACATAAACGTCTCGGTGTGTATAATTCTACGAGCAATAATAATAATAATAATTATTATTATTAAAGATTCGCTGGTATTCTCCCGGCCCGGGCCTTTTCCAAGTGGTGGCCCGGCCTTGGCTCCCTGTCTTGGGAGGGTCTGAGATCTAAGTCTCCCATGGGAGGAGGCACAAGTACCCCCTCATCTTTGGGACCAACTGTCCCCAGGCCTAGCCACATTCCCTGCCCTCACGGGAATCGTAGGGAGAAGCTAGACTTCTCTGGTCTGCCATCCCCGCCCCAAGGGGGGTAATGGGAATGACAGTCTCGTGAGCTACAAGCTCTGGCTCAGGCACCTACCCTACCCTAGAAGGGCTGGGCATGGTGTCGATCTGCCGCGAGCAATAAATCTCAATAAATTAATGTTTATGTTATGGTCCTTGAGTTAGAGACCTCCACGCACAGTCTATGTTCATAATAAAACAGTTTATCTGCTTTTGAAATTTTATTACTATACCAACAAGCGAGAGTAAAGATATAAAAAATTGACACGAGAGCTTTAATGTTCATAAAAATGCACCAGAAATAATGACCAGAGAGAAAAAGAAAGAGAGAAAGAGAGAGAAAAAGGACAATCAAAACATAATAGTTTACCCTCCTGGTCTAGTTTTCTGCGTCGACTCGTCGAGGGGAGACTCAAGAATATCTGGCGCCGCTGCTAAACATTGTTCCCAGAGTATAACACAAAACCCCGATGTTTACGTACAAATAAACTATCTCACTGTTTATCTACATTACATGAAATTTGATTGATGTTTAAAAGACACACCTGGTGTCTGGATATCAGTTAAAAGCGTTTATTTACGCGTACTAACATACATACGTTCTCTCTCACATACAAAGAAATCTATATACATTAACAAGGACCTAAAACACCCATAAGCCAGCGGAAGGCCTCGGTCAGATGGCCGAAATTACAACGGTGGGTTATTCTCAAACGTAAAATAAATAAGAATAGGAATGAATATAATCCCCCCAAAAAATAATTTGACAATAATACGAATAAATTTATTAATAATATCTTAAACAAACATAATAATATAATGAACATAGTGATATTATTTATTCCTAATAAGTTTTTTCAGTACATTAAGCTAATTAGAAAGACACCCAACATGTCGAAACGAAACTGACAACTTAAAAACAGTTGCAAAAACTCATTTATACACAGCTGGCTTCACTTATCTCAATGATTTCATATTAAAATTTAATGATATACACAAAAATTTTACAAGCTGTGCATATATATAATATATATATATATATATATATAAATATATATATATATATATATATATATATAATATATAATATATATAATATATTATATATATAATATATATTATTTGTGCTCTCTCCCTCTTTAAGAAGATGAAGAAGGTAATAAAGAATGCGAAAGTGGTAACAGAGATATTATAAAAAATAAAAAAAATGCTGAAGATAATGAAAGATTTCTTCTTCTTCTTCTTCTTCTTCTTCTTCTTCTTCTTCTTCTTATTATTATTATTATTATTATTATTATTATTATTATTATTATTGTTGTTGTTGTTGTTGTTGTTGTTGTTGTTGTTGGGCAATAACATTATTACACTTGCTAAACAGTCTGTTGAGAGCTGAAGTTTCACAAGTGAGTCAAAATATATGATTAATTACAGGCAGTGTTGCAGCTGAGCTGCAGACACAACCATCTGGCTGCCTGATTATACTAATCACCTGCTGGACTATAATTACGATTTCCAGACGAAGGTCAGTTGCCTCTTGCAAGCAATAGCATCTTGACATTGACAGAGAGAGAGAGAGAGAGAGAGAGAGAGAGAGAGAGAGAGAGAGAGAGAGAGAGAGAGAGAGTACATACAAAATCATTACAAAACTTATCACAATAACTTATATATAATATATATATATATATAATATATAATATATATATATATATATATATATATATATATATATATATATATATATATATATTTATATATATATATATATATATATATATATATATATATATATATATATATATATATATATATATTATATATATATATATATATAATATATATATATATAAATGAGACAATAAGAATAAGAATGACATGTAACAGAATGACTTAAAATCTGGACATGAGTAAATGTCTTTGATATGGAGGCTTGTGACGTGTCGTCTGGGATAAAACTAGACATGTGTCTAGAACAGGATGACCAGCAACAAGCAAAGACACCAGCCATGACCTCGGGAAGACATAACACATAGTTGCAGAGTATTTCGGACACGTCTTTAGGAAGATGCGTTCACTTATGTTAAAATGTGTTTTTGAGTTTCTGGACGTAGTGTTGGCGCCAGTGTTGGCACCAGTGATGGCGCCAGTGTTGGCACCAGTGATGACACCAGTGTTGGCACCAATGTTGGCACCAGTGATGGCACTAGTGGTGGTGCCAGTGTTGGCACTAGTGTTAGTATCAGTGTGTACAGAGTGCCTTCGAAAAGATAAGTCACTGATTCAGTTTTTTATAGTATTGTATCGAGGGGCCATTGTTGGTGGTGGTTGTGGCTGCTGCTGCTGTTGTTGTGGTAGTGATAGTGGTGGTGGTGGTTGTTGCTGTTGTTGTTGTTGTTGTCGTAGTGATGGTGGTGGTAGTGGTGGTGGTACTAGTGGTATTTTACTTTTCAGTAGAGGTATGAAGCGGATTTTGGTGCCATGATGACCTACTTGAACTGAGGGTCACATGACCGCCGCTGCCTTGCCAGACCACAGCGTCGTAAGACGCGCGGCTCAAACTTCCGCTTCGTGTGTAACACATAGCGAGAACACTCCTGGTGTCCCACGATTAGAAGGAGCGGAACTCATACCTGTAATTATGGGACCTTGACGTTCCTCTCTCGCTTCCTTTAATATAGCTCTTAAAATTCCTCTCACACTCTCTCTTTACTGGCGTCTATAAAGTTCCTCTCACACTCCCTTTAATGGTGTCCTTAAAGTTCTTCTAACACTCCCTTTATCGGCGTCTTTAAAGTTTCTTTAATACTCCCTTTATCGGTGTTATAACATTTCCTCTCGCTCTCTCTTGGTGTCTTTTGTGTGAATAAAAAATTACTTTGGATTCCTTCACATCCAATACTCCTCACTCAGTCAGGATCTACAACAGCCGTAAGCACCTCTTTTTGTTGTGTGTCCTTTCAGCTGGTGTTTGTCTACCATCATCTGCTGATACCAGAGTCCATCTAGTAGCACATCTACCCAGGTATACTCCCACTGGTCTCCCAGTTCTTGATGCTAAAGGTAGCACATCTCCCCAACCTTCCCTTACAGAGATCAGTTCAATTGGATCATCGCCAGTACGAGATTCGATTAGTATTCGATTCCCTGCTGGTGGAATCTTACAGTGCTTTTCTTCCTAGTACTCCAGCCACTGGATCCTTCCCAAAACAGCAGCTCAACTAGAGAGTCCAGTCACTCGTACGTCCGTTAACGGGTGCTATCTTCTGTTGCCTTTACAGTAGAGTAGCATACCCTATTATCTTCTGTTGCCTTTACAGTAGAGTAGCATACCCTATTATCCCTGATTCAGGTATCACGTAATTTTATGTTAAGAGTACCAGGTACTAGCACTCTCTGCCAGGGGCTCGGTCTACTAGTACTTCCGCTAAGAGTACTATTCACTAGTACCTTTTTTTCCGGTAAGCGGTATGTGCGTTTACTGGTACCTCAGTCTGGGATCTCGGATACTGATACATTTATTTCCAGGGATACCACTGACTGCTGCTTCTAAAAGGGGTATCTCCCCTACCTTTACCGTTAGGTCTTATTAACTGGGACCTCTGCTAGGAAGTTTTAATATTTTGGGACCTTAGCAAAGTCTCTGCATGGAGGTCCTATTTACAGGGATTTCTGCCAGCAGATCCTTTTTTTTCTTCTTGGGGACCTTTGATAGCAGATCCTATTCAAGGGGACCTTTGCTAGTAGGTCCTATTCATGAGAACCTCTGCTAACCGGTTCCATTCAGGAGGGTGTTTACACTGTCACCTCTGTCAGTAGGTCCCTTTTCACTAGGACCTATGCTAGATAAAAGTCGTTTGAACCTCGGCTAGGAGGTCCTTGGGACCTCACCAAAAAAAAAACCTATCCAAAGGCGGTGCACCTTTCTGACTCCCACATCACTGGTACCTCTGCGAGTTGGTGCTCCTGCCGGAGCAGCAGCAGGTCCTGACTCTCATGGGGAGGAGCTGAAAGAGGCACTTCCTGAACGTGGCGCCGCAGGTGGAATAGAAGACAAAGTTGATGCTGAAGTGGGTGTACTGCAGCTGCATGAATAGCTGCTGCAGGTTCCACATGGTCACCTCATCGCTGTCGTGATCCTCCCCCCACAGGCTGCTGATGAAGGCGTGAACCCGGATCACGTGGCTGCAGGAGAGACACAGGTCAGGTCAAGACAGGTCACAAGTGGACAGAGACATTAATACACAAAGAAAAACCTTTTTTTTTTTAACTTCAGATTCATAGATCTATACATATAAAAAAAACAGTAATTTGACTCTCCTTTAACTGAGAAAAATCCTGGGGTTCGCGACCCCCACTTCGAGAACTAATACTGTGAACACAAAACATTCAAAACACCTACAGCAAGCATAGATAGATAGATAGATAGATAGATAGATAGATAGATAGATAGATAGATAGATAGATAGATAGATAGATAGATAGATAAATAAATTTACATATACATGCAGCAGCTAAGTTGGTTAGATGGCAGAGTTACAAGTGTCTCAAACTCAGCTGGGACTCGAACCTCCGTTCAAATAACGTCAAGTCAACCATCAAAAGAAAGTCGAACACACGGAAATATTACCTATATGACCCATACGAGTTTAAAATATAATAATAATAATAATAATAATAATAATAATAATAATAATAATAATAATAATAATAATAATATTATTATTATTATTATTATTATTATTATTATTATTATTATTATTATTATTATTATTATTATATTATTATCACACTGGCCGATTCCCACCAAGACAGGGTGGCCCGAAAAAGAAAAACTTTCACCATCATTCACTCCATCACTGTCTTGCCAGAAGGGTGCTTTACACTACAGTTTTTAAACTGCAACATTAACACCCCTCCTTCAGAGTGCAGGCACTGTACTTCCCATCTCCAGGACTCAAGTCCGGCCTGCCGGTTTCCCTGAACCCCTTCATAAATGTTACTTTGCTCACACTCCAACAGCACGTCAAGTATTAAAAACCATTTGTCTCCATTCACTCCTATCAAACACGCTCACGCATGCCTCCTGGAAGCCCAAGCCCCTCGCACACAAAACCTCCTTTACCCCCTCCCTCCAACCTTTCCTAGGCCGACCCCTACCCCGCCTTCCTTCCACTACAGACTGATACACTCTTGAAGTCACTCTGTTTCGCTCCATTCTCTCTACATGTCCGAACCACCTCAACAACCCTTCCTCAGCCCTCTGGACAACAGTTTTGGTAATCCCGCACCTCCTCCTAACTTCCAAACTATGAATTCTCTGCATTATATTCACACCACACATTGCCCTCAGACATGACATCTCCACTGCCTCCAGCCTTCTCCTAGCTGCAACATTCATCACCCATGCTTCACACCCATATAAGAGCGTTGGTAAAACTATACTCTCATACATTCCCCTCTTTGCCTCCAAGGACAAAGTTCTTTGTCTCCACAGACTCCTAAGTGCACCACTCACCCTTTTCCCCTCATCAATTCTATGATTCACCTCATCTTTCATAGACCCATCCGCTGACACGTCCACTCCCAAATATCCGAATACATTCACCTCCTCCATACTCTCTCCCTCCAATCTGATATCCAATCTTTCATCACCTAATCTTCTTGTTATCCTCATTACCTTACTCTTTCCTGTATTCACTTTCAATTTTCTTCTTTTGCACACCCTACCAAATTCATCCACCAATCTCTGCAACTTCTCTTCAGAATCTCCCAAGAGCACAGTGTCATCAGCAAAGAGCAACTGTGACAACTCCCACTTTATGTGTGATTCTTTATCTTTTAACTCCACGCCTCTTGCCAAGACCCTCGCATTTACTTCTCTTACAACCCCATCTATAAATATATTAAACAACCACGGTGACATCACACATCCTTGTCTAAGGCCTACTTTTACTGGGAAATAATTTCCCTCTTTCCTACATACTCTAACTTGAGCCTCACTATCCTCGTAAAAACTCTTCACTGCTTTCAGTAACCTACCTCCTACACCATACACTTGCAACATCTGCCACATTGCCCCCCTATCCACCCTGTCATACGCCTTTTCCAAATCCATAAATACCACAATAATAATAAAATTAACATAATATTAATGGAATATAATATAATATTAATATCAACATAATGTTAATATAATATTGATATTAATATTACTATAATATTTAATACAATTTTTATATAACAACATTATTTTGGCATAATATAATATTAATACAATGGACTGAGAAAGAAATCTACTGGAAACACCTGCTGCAGGTCACATACACCTGCTGCAGGTCACCATCACAGGTATTAGCAGGTATATGTCATGAATAGAGGTAATTAGGGAGACAGAAAGGGTGCCCCGTAATATGTGACAGTTTACCAAGGAGGGGAGTTGGAAATTATAGGTTGTCCAGGGCAATTGATGTTAATTGCTGGCTGGACTAACACTGCAAGGAAGTACCACTTATAGACAAATGGGACCTTTTCTATAGCAGAGGTGACATGTATGCCAGGGACTGGGTTCACTTATCTAGGGCAGGTGTGGAGGCACTGGCTAGAGCAGTGGACTGGGTTCACTTATCTAGGGCAGGTGTGGAGGCACTGGCTAGAGCAGTGGACTGGGTTCACTTTTCTAGGGCAGGTGTGGAGGCACTGGCTAGGGCAGTGGACTGGGTTCACTTTTCTAGGGCAAGTGTGGAGGCACTGGCTAGAGCAGTGGACTGGGTTCACTTATCTAGGGCAGGTGTGGAGGCACTGGCTAGAGCAGTGGACTGGGTTCACTTTTCTAGGGCAGGTGTCACTTATCTAGGGCAGGTGTGGAGACACTGGCTAGGGCAGTGGACTGGGTTCACTTATCTAGGGCAGGTGTGGAGGCACTGGCTAGAGCAGTGAAGGAAGCTATTAAGGCTTTAAACTATAAATAGTTTGTGGTAAGGGTTTTGTGAGAGACAAAAAGATTGTAAAATCAGCGATCTGAGTTGTTTAAATTATCAATAGTGTGATAATGTAAATTTTAGGAGAAATTATGAAAAGGAGAAGATAAAAACGGAAAAGGAACAGACGACAAATAGCCTTAAAAAAATTTTCCACAAATAATAGGTGACAGAAATAAGATGAGCGAATTACGTCTGGTTACACGTGCTGGGAAAGTGCTGGGAACTTGATTTAATTTGAAGAGACCAGACATGATTGCTGAGTATCACAGTCAAGGGTTTAAGTTGTTCCATGTTGACAGAAACAACAGGAAGAGGAGTACAGCAGCCTTTATGTACGAGAAAATATGAAATGTTGCAAAAAAATGTTGCTTAAATTACTGAATAAAAACCAGTTGATTAGACGTAAAATTCGTTTGGGTAGAATTCCAAGTTAGAAAAGAAAAACTAATTTTAGGTGTAATATACCGACTTCTAAGCTTAGAAACCAACAGATAGATAGATAGATAGATAGATAGATAGATAGATAGATAGATAGATAGATAGATAGATGGATAGATAGACAGAGAGAGAGAGAGAGAGAGAGAGAGAGAGAGAGAGAGAGAGAGAGAGAGAGAGAGAGAGACTTCTCTGGGACGAAACTGTTAGGGTTTCTAGACACAACAACGCAATAACAGTAATAAGGGATTTTAACTTTAGTCAGATTCACTGAAATTTCTTGACTGGTAATCTGGAGTTGAGTGACTTGCTGGAAGTGGTTAAGGACTCCTTGCTAAAACTGTTTCTTTGATCTAATCTTGTCGAATAAGCAAACCCTCGTAAATAATCTAGAGACCACTGAAGAATGGATCGGTGATACCTACAAGATGTGGGAAGAGACATACGGTTCAGTACATTTATTAAATGAATGGTTCACAGAACCGACACGTTGATAAATTAGACACATGTGCAACTCATTAATAAAGATATCCAAGAGTTGCACATGTGTCTAATTTATCCATATTTATTAGAAGAATCAATAGCAACACTGCACTAGCCAAGGACTCGAACCCATGCCAAAGCAGCATGGGTTCGAGTCCTTGGCTAGTGCTGTGTTGTTATTGATCAATACCACTCGTTCGTGGTCAAAAGTAAGTAAGAAGAAATGAGTGGCTTCTTTCCCAATGAAAAAGTCACTAGTGACGATACGTTCACTCTAATGAATGTTCTGGAGTGTACGTAAGTGTTTCTTCTAACACAACAGGGAAGAGCTTGATACAAGACTCAGAATGATACGGTAGAAGTCCCAGATGTTAGTTGAGTAAATTCTGACAGACTCGGGAAAAACCTGTCTAGGCCTAGACTGATGTTGTCTAGCGAATGATCGTGTCGACGAAGATCATACTTATTGATATCGATCCATCAAGACTATTACCTGCGTCTGCTGCAGGTCACCTGCTGCAAGTCACCATGAAGACTATTATCTGCAACTGCTGCAGGTCACCTGCTGCAAGTCACCATGAAGACTATTATCTGCAACTGCTGCAGGTCACCATCAAGACTATTACTTGCAATTTCTGCAGGTCACCTGCTGCAGGTCACCATCAAGACTATTACTTGCAACTGCCTCAAGTCACCTGCTGCAGGTCACCGTCAAGATTATTACCTACAACTTCTGCAGTTCACCGTCAAGATTATTACCTGCAACTGCTGCAGGTCACCACCAAGATTATCACCTGCGCCTGCTGCAGGTCACCTGGTACAGGTCACCTGCTGGAGGCTCGCTCCACCTTTCTCTCATACCAACATTCGTTACACTTACACATCTTGACGCTGGTGAAGGGGGATGTTGATCCAAGGAGTCGGAGCTCACCTTCCTCGGATCAAGCCATGATTAAATAATGGGGGTAGAGTCCAGGGTGATACAATAGTAATGCTTTAAGACACATAATAACAAACAACGACACAAACAACACAAAAAACACAATAAACAAAAGACACATGACACAAAAACAAAAGACACATGACACAAAAACAAAAGACACATGACACAAAAGACACACGACACAAAAGACACATGACACAAAAAACAAAAGACACATGACACAAAAGACACATGACACAAAAACAAAAGACACATGACACAAAAGACACATGACACAAAAACAAAAGACACATGACACAAAAGACACATGACACAAAAACAAAAGACACATGACACAAAAGACACATGACACAAAAACAAAAGACACATGACACAAAAAACAAAAGAGACATGTCACAAAACAACACAAAAACAAAAGACAACATGACACAAAGCGACACAGTAAACAAAAGACACATGACACCAAAAATCACATTAAACAAAAGAAACAAACACAAAGTGACACAAAAAGCAGAGTGACACATGACATTGACCAACAGGACACATTACTTATGGCAGGCAACGACAGGTGACACGACACGACACAATGCTACCACAACTTCCTCCGACAGAAGTAGATTAGCTCACCTGGGCAGATTAAGAATGATGAAAACGGTAGATATTAGAAGCAGCATCTTGGTAATGGAGTACTGAGTCCTGGTAGACAGGATGCTGCGGGGGTTCTTGCTGGGGTACGACAGAACTGGGGGGGAGGGGGAGATACAACATTATACTGGGGAGAGAGAGATGCTGCTATACTGTGGTACTGGTGACACAGTGTTGCACTGTCGTACTGGTGACACAGTGTTGCACTGTCGTACTGGGGACAGTGTTATACTAGGGTACTGGGATGGTAGGGAGAGAGACAGTGTTATACTGGGGTACTGGGATGGTAGGAAGACACAGTGTTATACTAGGGTACTGGGATGGTAGGGAGAGAGACAGTGTTATACTGGGGTACTGGGATGGTAGGAAGACACAGTGTTATACTAGGGTACTGGGATGGTAGGAAGACAGTGTTATACTGGGGTACTGGGATGGTAGGAAGACACAGTGTTATACTAGGGTACTGGGATGGTAGGAAGACAGTGTTATACTGGGGTACTGGGATGGTAGGAAGACACAGTGTTATACTAGGGTACTGGGATGGTAGGAAGACACAGTGTTATACTAGGGTACTGGGATGGTAGGAAGACACAGTGTTATACTAGGGTACTGGGATGGTAGGAAGACACAGTGTTATACTGGGGTACTGGGATGGTAGGAAGACACAGTGTTATACTAGGGTACTGGGATGGTAGGAAGACACAGTGTTATACTAGGGTACTGGGATGGTAGGAAGACACAGTGTTATACTAGGGTACTGGGATGGTAGGAATACACAGTGTTATACTAGGGTACTGGGATGGTAGGAAGACACAGTGTTATTACTAGGGTACTGGGATGGTAGGAAGACACAGTGTTATACTAGGGTACTGGGATGGTAGGAAGACACAGTGTTATACTAGGGTACTGGGATGGTAGGAAGACACAGTGTTATACTGGGGTACTGGGATGGTAGGAAGCCACAGTGTTATACTAGGGTACTGGGATGGTAGGAAGACACAGTGTTATACTAGGGTACTGGGATGGTAGGAAGACACAGTGTTATACTGGGTACTGGGATGGTAGGAAGACACAGTGTTATACTAGGGTACTGGGATGGTAGGAAGACACAGTGTTATACTAGGGTACTGGGATGGTAGGAAGACACAGTGTTATACTAGGGTACTGGGATGGTAGGAAGACACAGTGTTATAATGGGGTACTGGGATGGTAGGAAGACACAGTGTTATACAAGGGTACTGGGATGGTAGGAAGACACAGTGTTATACTAGGGTACTGGGATGGTAGGAAGACACAGTGTTATACTAGGGTACTGGGATGGTAGGAAGACACAGTGTTATACTAGGGTACTGGGATGGTAGGACGACACAGTGTTATACTAGGGTACTGGGATGGTAGGAAGACACAGTGTTATAATGGGGTACTGGGATGGTAGGAAGACACAGTGTTATACTAGGGTACTGGGATGTTAGGAAGACACAGTGTTATACTAGGGTACTGGGATGGTAGGAAGACACAGTGTTATACTGGGGTACTGGGATGGTAGGAAGACACAGTGTTATACTGGGGTACTGGGATGGTAGGAAGACACAGTGTTATACTAGGGTGCTGGGATGGTAGGAAGACACAGTGTTATACTGGGGTACTGGGATGGTAGGAAGACACAGTGTTATACTGGGGTACTGGGATGGTAGGAAGACACAGTGTTATACTAGGGTACTGGATGGTAGGAAGACACAGTGTTATACTAGGGTACTGGGATGGTAGGAAGACACAGTGTTATACTGGGGTACTGGGATGGTAGGAAGACACAGTGTTATACTGGGGTACTGGGATGGTAGGAAGACACAGTGTTATACTGGGGTACTGGGATGGTAGGAAGACACAGTGTTATACTAGGGTACTGGGATGGTAGGAAGACAGTGTTATACTGGGGTACTGGGATGGTAGGAAGACACAGTGTTATACTAGGGTACTGGGATGGTAGGAAGACACAGTGTTATACTAGGGTACTGGGATGGTAGAAAGACACAGTGTTATACTAGGGTACTGGGATGGTAGGAAGACACAGTGTTATACTGGGGTACTGGGATGGTAGGAAGACACAGTGTTATACTAGGGTACTGGGATGGTAGAAAGACACAGTGTTATACTAGGGGGACAGGAGAAGAAACAGTATTATGCTGAAACACTGAGAGACTGATCACCTCAAACTCACTTCTGATCTTCAACCATTCTTTTCTGTATTAGACTGAGGAAGGCACTGGCTCGCGACGTACTCCCACAATAAAGTTACCAATTGTTCCACAAGTATCTCAGTCATAAGTGCTGAAGTAGCCTAGATTACACACTTGAGAGTCGATACATCAGTCGAGGAAGGCAAAGCACCAGCTGACTGGAAACTAGGAGACTAGCAAACTGCAAACTAACAAACTAGCAACCTAATAAACTAACGAACTAGCAAACTAACAAACTAGAAAACTAATCAACTAAGAAACTAGTAAACTAACAAACAAACTAATAAACTAGTAAACTAACAAACAAGCAAACTAATAAACTAGCAAACTAACAAAGCAGCAAACTAATAAACTAGAAAAACTAACAAGCTAGCAAAACTAACAAACTAGCAAAAGTAGCAAACTAACACGAAAGCAAACTAACAAGCAAGCAAACTAACTAACTGGCAAACTAAAAAACTAGCAAATTAGCAAACTAGCAAACTAGTAAACTAGCAAACGTGACACAAAAAATAAAGAAAAAGGCAGATAGATCATGCCCTCTCAATTACCCTCCTCTATGATCTCAGGTGTAAACTACTGGATGTACGTAACAAGATGATTACCAAGAAGCCACAGTACGGGTTGGGTTAGAACCCATGGCTAGTGAGTCGTAATGATGACAGTTTTGAGGGGCCCTGAGCTAGAGTTCGTCACAGTCACGCTGGCGGGAGATTCATCTGTATAAACTTGCATTTGTGGTCACAGTGGTGGCCCATTCTAACCTCCCTATGGTATATAAATATACCTAGTTGGATGAATCTTACTGTTGTCAACTGGCCAGTGGTTTACGCACTGGCCTGAAGTTTTACCACTCACTAGCTATGGGTTCATATCCCACCCGTTCTGTGGTTTAGTGATATACGTTGCATTCTCCCTTGAAGACAGAAACATTTGAATTCAAAATCAGCATTTGTTTTCTCAATAAATGCTCCAGTGTAACAAATTTACTGAAGCTATCCAGGAGCATTTACAAAAAAAATTGAGACAAGAGAGTTTCCCTGGGATGCAGTGAATCTTAATTTCCAGAATACATTTGACCAGTCACCACATCGGAAATTACGTAGTAAACTAAAGGCACTCTGCATTAGCAACAGTGTCCAGAACTGGCTTAGTGACTGGTTCACTGGCACAAAATAGCGAGTATTTTTAAATGGAGGAGTATCTAAGTGGTGAAACGTGATGAGTGGGGTCCTTTAAGTATCAGTTCTGCGCCTAGTCTTACTATTTAACATACGTAAATGATCTTTAACTGGTGGATTAACATCGATAACTGTGAGGTTTACAGACTACACGAAATTGGGGAGATGTGCAGCATCCCTGACCGAGTGTCAGAGCATCAAGAGGCATGGAGAAGTCTTCCCACGGAAGCTGTGGACGTTGAACCAATCCAGTCTTTAAAGGACCAGTTAGATGACCAACATTTTGCGAATGTAAGATTTTGCTAGTTAATGTTGTCTCCATACAGTGGCCACCGGTATCCTGGTGTTTGCAGTGAAGGTGTCACGTTCGTGAGAGATGTGAATTTTATGCAAAGAATTTGGAGCCTGAAGATTAAGAGGTGTGGAGTTACTTAAATAATGTTCAGAGGGCTTAGGAAAGATTGTTGAGGTGGCTTAGACGTTTAAAAAGTATCTAGAAGTAGTAGTAGTGTATTAGTAGAATAGCTGTAGTAGTAGCAGTAGCAGTAGTAATAGTAGTAGTAGTAGTAGTAGTAGCAACAGCAGTAGTAGTAGTAGTACTAAGCAGTAGAGGCAGTGTATACACCATACCTTCCGTCTACTGCTTGCTATTTTATAAATTCTATAACTGTTTTTTTAACCATGATTGAGGGGGGATGGCAGAAGTATATTCTTCTTTATTATGTTTGTCTCGACCATCTATATAATAGTTGATAGCCCCAGTTGAGAAAGAAATAGACAGCCCTTCTCATCGGCTATCCTATTTCTGCTATCCTATTTACGCAACACTGCTTTGTTCTACCTCTCTCACATTCTCTCTCTCTCTCTCTCTCTCTCTCTCTCTCTCTCTCTCTCTCTCTCTCTCTTCTCTCTCTCTCTCTCTCTCTCTCTCTCTCACGCTCTCCCAACAGCAATTCTTCCCTCCCTAGAGGGTGAAAAATAATTTCCTGTCTCCCTCGTATTGCCAAAGAGTGAATCTCGGATCATTTTAATTTTGTTGTGTAAATCGTAAGAGCAGCTGTTTCCTGGGTAAATTTCTTCTCTTACACACACAACTCCTAACACAACACTCTTGCAAAATCAACTTGCCTGTTGTTATAATGTCTAGCAGCTGTTTGCCTGTCTTGCAGTTGCTCCTACCTGTCTCGTAGTTGTTTGCCTGTCTTGCAGTTGCTCCTACCTGTCTCGTAGTTGTTTGCCTGTCTTGCAGTTGTTCCTACCTGTCTCGTAGTTGTTTGCCTGTGTTGCAGTTGTTCCTACCTGTCTCGTAGTTGTTTGCCTGTCTAGCAGAACATGATAGAATAGTTGGTTAGTGGGGGTTTAAAAGCTATCTGCTGCAAGAAGGTCATTGAGGCTGCGTGTCACCTGTTCACCACCAGTCAAGAATACTTTAATACCTTAAACAGAACTCTGGGTAAATTCTTAGTGTATATATACCCAGAGATATATACCACTTAGTGTATATATTCTGTCTGTCTAGCAGAATGTTTTTTTATTATTATTATTGTTATTATTATTATTATTATTATTATTATTATTATTATTATTATTTTATTATTAGTAGTATTTAAATAGACCAGAGAAAGATAGCTAGAGTCAAGCTTTCCCTTCTCTACGAAGGAGTGAATGATGAGGGTGTAGAGAAAACATAACATAAAATCTTGAATAATTTTCTCTCTCTCTCTCTCTCTCTCTCTCTCTCTCTCTCTCTCTCTCTCTCTCTCTCTCTCTCTCTCTCTCTCTCTCTCTCTATCTCTCTCTCTCTCTCTCTCTCTCTCACTCAGGCAGTAAAGGAAAGCACTGCTGGTCATGCATAAACCTTCCATAAGGATCAACATCAGTTAACCATCTGTCTAGCCATCTGTGTGACCAGGGCCCTTGTGTGTGTGTGTGTGTGTGTGTGTGTGTGTGTGTGTGTACACAGTAGTATACACAGCAAAACACAACGTAAACGAAGTAAAAATTTCGGTAGCCCACAACAGCTTCAATGTTTTCTCACCCTCATAGCAGAGGGCGACATAAACAACGACCTCAGCTTCGTATCGTGATTTGTGGACGATGCTAAAATAAACACGAAAGTACCATAGGAAAAACAGACGGAAGAATTACGAGCAGATATCAACAAATTTTACAAGTGGGTTTGGGAAGATAATACGGTGTCCAACAGTGACAAATTATTGTCCAACTTTATACAGAATTCAATACCAACACTGGATACAGAACACAGGACATGCTTATAGGATAAGGAACACACATAGAGTACTGGATACAGAACACAGGACATGCTTGTAGGATAAGGAACACACATAGAGTACTGGATACAGAACACAGGACATGCTTATAGGATAAGGAACACACATAGAGTGCTGGATACAGAACACAGAACAAGCGTATAGGATAAGGAACACACAAGGAACCTTAGACGCCAAACACAAGAGGACCATCTCATAGAACGAAAGAGACACATAAAAGACTTGAGAATATAACAAGGTGGATTATCAGAGCTTTCACAACAAGAGAAATGACGTCAGTAGTGACGTTGTTGGAATATCGTGTTCTCACGTCTAGAGAATTACTCTATGTTGACAACTACATTGAAGGGAGGAGAGATATCAATGGTAGTAAATGTTGAGAGATCATTTACTGCCAACATAAAGTAAACCAAACATTTAAACTAGTGAGAACGTCTCAAAGAACAAGAGAATGTTCTCTCTGGGGCGAAGAGAAGATTCTAGGAGACATATACATGGAAGATGCCTGAGAGCCTAGCTGCAAATATACACATTACCATGACAACGTAATGGACCAAGATATATGGGAGAACATGTAACACAGACGAAGTGATAAGCAATAGCATCAAAGGAATAATGAAAAAAAAACGGTGAGCCAACAGAAGATCTCGGTCAGATGACCAAAAGCTCCAGCTGCGAGGTCATCATATGACCCGCGTCAGGAAACACTTGTTCTATTTCTTGGCAAACCTTACCTACTCTAACTGACCTGAATACGTGAATATTCATCCTGCCACCAAAAGATATCAGAAAAATTAATAGAATAAGTGTGGATGACTACGTCCGTCAAGCACCATACTGCGCAGGATGTCAGTGAATCATTAACTGGTGAGAGTAAATCCTGGCTACAGGCAGGACTCACACCCACATACACACACACACACCCACACACGCACACACACACACATGCATATATATACATCAATATTCGTAGCACTGACAGAACAAGGGACGTGTATAATAGGTGGAAACACCGAAGCCTCTCCCTTCATTTGTTAACTGCTCACAAATTGGAATCCTTGACTCGTGTGTGTGTGTGTGTGTGTGTGTACTCACCTATATGTGGTTGCAGGTGTCGATTCATAGCTCCAGGTCCTGCGTCTTCACTGTGTGCGTGGGCGGCTGTGATACATCTGTGACAGATTTCTAGACGGAGAGAGACATATACGTTTTTCGGTGTATATATATATATATATATATATATATATATATTATATATATATATATATATATATATATATATATATAGGTATATATATATATATAATATATATATATATATATATATATATATATATATATATATATATATATATATATATATATATATATATATACACCGCGGAGTATATCTCTCTCTCATTTTGCATGCATCTAATAAAAGTGCGTATTTCTGTGTATATACACTGGGAGGTGTGTGTATCTCTGTGTATATACACCAGGAGGTATATATATATATATATATATATATATATATATAATATATATATATAATATATATATATATATATATAGGTATATATATATATATATATATATATATATATACATATATATATATATATATATATATATATATATATATATATATATATATATATATATATATATATATATATATATATATATATATATATATATATATATTATATATATATATATATATATATATATATATATACTTAAAGTGCTCGCGACAGGCGGTGTATGAGCTACATGCATTCTTAACGACCATCGTGTAATCTATAGGCTTCAAACTCACTAAACCACATGTATTTTGATATTCGATTGTTTAAGAGTGGACCGACAAGCCAGGTGTACCGGTAGACCGGGTGGGCCGGCAAGCAAGGTGAACCGTCGAGCCAGGTGGACCAGCAAGGTAGGTGGACCAGCAAGCCAGGTGGACCAGCAAGCCAGGTGGACCAGCAAGCCGGGAAAAGTCTGGGTCACAGGAGAGACTAAACTAATTTGCCCTGACAGTTCTGTGTATAACTCTCTTTTAAATCCCACAGTCTCTGGTATATATTCCTCGTATTATACCAGAAGAAAGATATTTGTATACTCGCAGATGTAAGAGAATATGCTTGGTATAATATCGAGGGAAAGTCTTGTTTTCTTTCTTTCTTTCTTTCTATCTCTCTCTAAAGATAACATTCATAAGTGAAGTATATTTTTTCCTTGTGTGGAAACATTAAATGTGTGTATGTACTCACCTAGTTGTACTCACCTAGTTGAGGTTGCGGGGGTCGAGTCCGAGCTCCTGGCCCCGCCTCTTCACTGATCGCTACTAGGTCACTCTCCCTGAGCCGTGAGCTTTATCATACCACTGCTTAAAGCTATGTATGGATCCTGCCTCCACTACATCGCTTCCCAAACTATTCCACTTACTGACTACTCTGTGGCTGAAGAAATACTTCCTAACATCCCTGTGATTCATCTGTGTCTTCAGCTTCCAACTGTGTCCCCTTGTTACTGTGTCCAATCTCTGGAACATCCTGTCTTTGTCCACCTTGTCAATTCCTCTCAGTATTTTGTATGTCGTTATCATGTCCCCCCTATCTCTCCTGTCCTCCAGTGTCGTCAGGTTGATTTCCCTTAGCCTCTCCTCGTAGGACATACCTCTTAGCTCTGGGACTAGTCTTGTTGCAAACCTTTGCACTTTCTCTAGTTTCTTCACGTGCTTGGCTAGGTGTGGGTTCCAAACTGGTGCCGCATACTCCAATATGGCCTAACATACACGGTGTACAGGGTCCTGAATGATTCCTTATTAAGATGTCGGAATGCTGTTCTAAGGTTTGCTAGGCGCCCATATGCTGCAGCAGTTATTTGGTTGATGTGCGCTTCAGGAGATGTGCCTGGTGTTATACTCACCCCAGATCTTTTTCCTTGAGTGAGGTTTGTAGTCTCTGACCCCTAGACTGTACTCCGTCTGCGGCCTTCTTTGCCCTTCCCCAATCTTCATGACTTTGCACTTGGTGGGATTGAACTCCAGGAGCCAATTGCTGGACCAGGTCTGCAGCCTGTCCAGATCCCTTTTTTAGTTCTGCCTGGTCTTCGATCGAGTGAATTCTTCTCATCAACTTCACGTCATCTGCAAACAGGGACACCTCAGAGTCTATTCCTTCCGTCATGTCGTTCACAAATACCAGAAACAGCACTGGTCCTAGGACTGACCCCTGCGGGACCCCGCTGGTCACAGGTGCCCACTCTGACACCTCGCCACGTACCATGACTCGCTGCTGTCTTCCTGACAAGTATTCCCTGATCCATTGTAGTGCCTTCCCTGTTATCCCTGCTTGGTCCTCCAGTTTTTGCCCCCAATCTCTTGTGTGGAACTGTGTCAAACGCCTTCTTGCAGTCCAAGAAATGCAATCCACCCACCCCTCTCTCTCTTGTCTTACTGCTGTCACCATGTCATAGAACTCCAGTAGGTTTGTGACACAGGATTTCCCGTCCTGAAACCATGTTGGCTGCTGTTGATGAGATCATTCCTTTCTAGGTGTTCCACCACTCTTCTCCTGATAATCTTCTCCATGATTTTGCATACTATACATGTCAGTGACACTGGTCTGTAGTTTAATGCTTCATGTCTGTCTCTTTTTTTAAAGATTGGGACTACATTTGCTGTCTTCCATGCCTCAGGCAATCTCCCTGTTTCGATAGATGTATTGAATATTGTTGTTAGGGTACACATAGCGCCTCTGCTCCCTCTCTCAATACCCATGGGGAGATGTTATCTGGCCCCATTGCCTTTGAGGTATCTAGCTCACTCAGAAGCCTCTTCACTTCTTCCTCGGTTGTGTGCACTGTGTCCAGCACTTGGTGGTCTGCCCCACCTCTCCGTCTTTCTGGAGCCCCTTCTGTCTCCTCTGTGAACACTTCTTTGAATCTCTTGTTGAGTTCTTCACATACTTCACGGTCATTTCTTGTTGTCTCTCCTCCTTCCTTCCTTAGCCTGATTACCTGGTCCTTGACTGTTGTTTTCCTCCTGATGTGGCTGTACAACAGTTTCGGGTCAGATTTGGCTTTCGCTGCTATGTCATTTTCATATTGTCTTTGGGCCTCCCTTCTTATCTGTGCATATTCGTTTCTGATGTGTGTGTGTGTGTGTGTGTGTGTGTGTGTGTGTGTGTGTGTGTGTGTGACAGATGCAGCGTCGTCACAGCATTTGGTTCTGGGAGAGAGAGAGAGAGAGAGAGAGAGAGAGAGAGAGAGAGACAGACAGACAGAGAGAGACAGAGACAGACAGACAGACATAGAGCACATCATGCCAGCAGCATTGTGGGACTACGCTATATGGATGATAGTCTGCGGGCGGTAGCCTGTGAATGACACTCTCTGGATGATAGTCTGTGAATGACATTCTCTGGGTAATAGTCTGTGGATGATAGTCTATGGATGACATTCCATGTATGATAGTCTGTTATCATACTCCTGGACGTGTGGCTGTCAACACAGTGTTGTTTGTCAACACTAGCAGCCTAGACTCACGTAATCTCATATGAACCTTACCATGGGCTTTAATAAAGACAGGCGAACAAATATATCGCAGTGACTATTTACCTGAAGCTTTAAAAAGGCGAGGAAACCCAGGGAGAAGGAAGAGAATTGAGTGATATGTCGTTTTCAAGAGCATTCTTTGAGCGCCAAAGATCTGTAGCCCAGAGTTCTTGAAAGAGGAACGTGAGCGCTTTATCCAAGTGTTCGAACACCTTATTAAAGTGCTCAAACGCCTTATACAATTTCGAACACCTTATACAATTGTTCGAACGCCTTATAGAAGTTCAAACACCTTATACAAGTGTTCAAACACCTTATACAAGTGTTCGAACACCTTATCACCTCATTGGCTAGGTACTCATACCTATCTGGGATCTGGCTTCGTGGATAAAGTACTGTGTACTCTGATGCAGAGTTTGCAGGTTCAAGTCCTGCCGTGGAGGTAGAGATAATGTTTATATATACATGTATATATATATATATATATATATATATATATATATATATATATATAAAATTTATATAAAATAAAATATATATATATATATATATAATATATATATAATATATATATATATAAAATATATATATATATATTTTACTAATAGGAATATTTTATTACATAATAGGGTTTACAGAAGATTTAAGGATACTTTAAATTGATATAAAGGTGGCATATACGGTACAGTTGTTACGTGTGTATACCGATTATAAGGTGAAAATCTCATCCAGCTTCTCAGAGCTGGGGCGTGTGCCCAAAATACAGCAGGCATTACCCCTTTGAACAGCCGCACTGAGCCGCTGGAACAGAAAACTAGCTGCCCTGGGATCCCTAGTTACCCTGATGAGTCTTTTTCCCAGCTCCTTAAGGAATTTAGATGCACTCTTTCCCCATGAGCCAAGGGTCTCTGAGCCTATGGGAACAAACATATAATGATGGGCAAGTTCTCCATATTTTCTAGACTTTTGGGACTCCCTGAAGCTGATTGGTGGAATGATGATGTAAAGAGAGTAGTAAGGGAGAAAAAGTTAGCATATGAGAAGTTTTTACAAAGTAGAAGTGATGCAAGGAGGGAAGAGTACGTGTATATGGAGAAAAAGAGAGAGGTTAAGAGAGTGGTGAAGCAATGTAAAAAGAGAGCAAATGAGAGAGTGGGTGAGATGTTATCAACAAATTTTGTTGAAAATAAGAAAAAGTTTTGGAGTGAGATTAACAAGTTAAGAAAGCCTAGAGAACAAATGGATTTGTCAGTTAAAAATAGGAGAGGAGAGTTATTAAATGGAGAGTTAGAGGTATTGGGAAGATGGAGGGAATATTTTGAGGAATTGTTAAATGTTGATGAAGATAGGGAAGCTGTGATTTCGTGTATAGGGCAAGGAGGAATAACATCTTGTAGGAGTGAGGAAGAGCCAGTTGTGAGTGTGGGGGAAGTTCGTGAGGCAGTAGGTAAAATGAAAGGGGGTAAGGCAGCCGGGAATGATGGGATAAAGATAGAAATGTTAAAAGCAGGTGGGGATATAGTTTTGGAGTGGTTGGTGCAATTATTTAATAAATGTATGGAAGAGGGTAAGGTACCTAGGGATTGGCAGAGAGCATGCATAGTTCCTTTGTATAAAGGCAAAGGGGATAAAAGAGAGTGCAAAAATTATAGGGGGATAAGTCTGTTGAGTGTACCTGGTAAAGTGTATGGTAGAGTTATAATTGAAAGAATTAAGAGTAAGACGGAGAATAGGATAGCAGATGAACAAGGAGGCTTTAGGAAAGGTAGGGGGTGTGTGGACCAGGTGTTTACAGTGAAACATATAAGTGAACAGTATTTAGATAAGGCTAAAGAGGTCTTTGTGGCATTTATGGATTTGGAAAAGGCGTATGACAGGGTGGATAGGGGGGCAATGTGGCAGATGTTGCAAGTGTATGGTGTAGGAGGTAGGTTACTGAAAGCAGTGAAGAGTTTTTACGAGGATAGTGAGGCTCAAGCTAGAGTATGTAGGAAAGAGGGAAATTTTTTCCCAGTAAAAGTAGGCCTTAGACAAGGATGTGTGATGTCACCGTGGTTGTTTAATATATTTATAGATGGGGTTGTAAGAGAAATAAATGCGAGGGTCTTGGCAAGAGGCTGGAGTTAAAAGATAAAGAATCACACACAAAGTGGGAGTTGTCACAGCTGCTCTTTGCTGATGACACTGTGCTCTTGGGAGATTCTGAAGAGAAGTTGCAGAGATTGGTGGATGAATTTGGTAGGGTGTGCAAAAGAAGAAAATTAAAGGTGAATACAGGAAAGAGTAAGGTTATGAGGATAACAAAAAGATTAGGTGATGAAAGATTGAATATCAGATTGGAGGGAGAGAGTAAGGAGAAGGTGAACGTATTCAGATATTTGGGAGTGGACGTGTCAGCGGATGGGTCTATGAAAGATGAGGTGAATCATAGAATTGATGAGGGAAAAGAGTGAGTGGTGCACTTAGGAGTCTGTGGAGACAAAGAACTTTGTCCTTGGAGGCAAAGAGGGGAATGTATGAGAGTATAGTTTTACCAACGCTCTTATATGGGTGTGAAGCGTGGGTGATGAATGTTGCAGCGAGGAGAAGGCTGGAGGCAGTGGAGATGTCATGTCTGAGGGCAATGTGTGGTGTGAATATAATGCAGAGAATTCGTAGTTTGGAAGTTAGGAGGAGGTGCGGGATTACCAAAACTGTTGTCCAGAGGGCTGAGGAAGGGTTGTTGAGGTGGTTCGGACATGTAGAGAGAATGGAGCGAAACAGAATGACTTCAAGAGTGTATCAGTCTGTAGTGGAAGGAAGGCGGGGTAGGGGTCGGCCTAGGAAAGGTTGGAGGGAGGGGGTAAAGGAGGTTTTGTGTGCGAGGGGCTTGGACTTCCAGCAGGCATGCATGAGCGTGTTTGATAGGAGTGAATGGAGACAAATGGTTTTTAATACTTGACGTGCTGTTGGAGTGTGAGCAAAGTAACATTTATGAAGGGGTTCAGGGAAACCGGCAGGCCGGACTTGAGTCCTGGAGATGGGAAGTACAGTGCCTGCACTCTGAAGGAGGGGTGTTAATGTTGCAGTTTAAAAACTGTAGTGTAAAGCACCCTTCTGGCAAGACAGTGATGGAGTGAATGATGGTGAAAGTTTTTCTTTTTCGGGCCACCCTGCCTTGGTGGGAATCGGCCAGTGTGATAATAAAAAAAAAAAATAATATATATATATATATATATATATTTTTTTTTTTTTTCCACCTGTCCTACCCCCCCTCCCATCTTTTTTTACGCTAAAAAAACAACAAAAAATTTACAAAAACTCTGAACAAAAACACTGTGTAATTTACTGTCGTCAATATAATTACAATTAACTAAAAAACAAATACATAACCGTAATCAAAATAATAAAAATATATAAATAGAAAAAATATATATTGGACACTAAGCCTTTACTAAAAAAATATATATATGACATACCTGTCCTTCAATTTTAATGTTGACGAAAAATATTAAATCTCAATATTTTCGAGGTAATGAAGAATTTGATAAAAATTTGGGATGTGATCAAATTTGCTTAATTTTCGAAATATTTCGTTAAAAAAAAAAAAAAACCCAGCTGATAATGTTAGTAGTTCACGCATGTTTTTGAATAATTTTTTTTTCCAATAGATATATTACTATGTGAATATGCTGGTAAATATAGTTGCTCTGGAAGCAAGATATATCGTGACTTTTAATGACTTCCTGGAAGCTTTCCATATTCTTTATTATTTTATGTTTGTCACTGTGCTGATAGATGGTGAGGTGTTTTGATGATCTTTTGATAGATAATGATGTTGTTTGTCACTGTGCTGATAGATGGTGAGGTGCTTTGATGATCTTTTGATAGATAATGATGTTGTTTGTCACTGTGCTGATAGATGGTGAGGTGCTTTGATGATCTTTTGATAGATAATGATGTTGTTTGTCACTTTGCTGATAGATAGTGAGGTGTTTGTCACTGTGCTAATAGATAGTGATGTTGTTTGTCACTGTGCTGATAGATAGTGATGTTGTTTGTCACTGTGCTGATAGATAGTGATGTTGTTTGTCACTGTGCTGATAGATAATGATGTTGTTTGTCACTGTGCTGATAGATAGTGATGTTGTTTGTCACTGTGCTGATAGATAGTGATGTTGTTTGTCACTGTGCTGATAGATAGTGATGTTTGTCACTGTAGTGATAGATAGTGATGTGTTTTGATACCCTTTTGATAGATAGTCATATTGTTTGTCACTGTACTGATAGATAGTGATGTGTTTTGATACCCTTTTGATAGATAGTGATGTTGTTTGTCTCTCTGTTGTTAGTGATGTTGTTTGTCTCTCTGTTGTTAGTGATGTTGTTTGTCTCTCTGTTGTTAGTGATGTTGTTCGTCTCTCTGTTGTTAGTGATGTTGTTTGTCTCTCTGTTGTTAGTGATGTTGTTTGTCTCTCTGTTGTTAGTGATGTTGTTTGTCTCTCTGTTGTTAGTGATGTTGTTTGTCTCTCTGTTGTTAGTGATGTTGTTTGTCTTTGTTGTTGTGAGTTTTTGTTCTTGTTTTAGTGAGTTTTCGTCTCCTGTTTGTTGTGATGTTTTTTGCTCTCTGTTGTTAGGATTTGTTTGTCTCCTGTTGTTAGTGATTTGTTTGTCTCTTGTTGTTAGTGATGTTGTTTGTTTTTCTCTGTTGTTAGTATGTTGTTTGTAACTCTGTTAATGAAACAGTTTTTTTTCTGTGATGAAAATAGGATGTTATTATTACTGTAATGAAGTGATGTTTGATAATGTGATTTTCCCTTGTTCCCTTGGGAAGTTATATGTTTTTTAAATGGGACAAAATGGGTTTGTTGCTTGTGGCGTGAGATAATTATGTTTTTTTGTCACTGTGAAGATGATGTTTTTTGTTAATTTTTGCTGATGATCATGACGTTTTTTTAAAATAATGATAGATAGTGTCGTGTTTTTAAAACCCATGGACATAAATTTCCCAAAAGGGCACGTAATTATTTGATGCAGTATTCCTGAGCTAAGGAAAAATATATCCCAAAAGGGGAGAGAGAGAGAAAAGGAGAGAAGAGAGAGAGAGAGAGAGAGAAAGAGAAGAAGAGGAGAGAAGAGAGAAAAGAGGGGAAAGAGAGAGAGAGAAGAGTGAGAGAGAAGGGGGGTGAAGGAGGTACCTGAAAAGGTCTGGGGGTTTTAAAGGTTGGAGTGGGATTCCCTTAACCCCACTCCATTTTACGTTCCAACACAATCCCCTCTCCCACTAGCTTCCCCCACCACCCCCCCCCACCACTACCCTCACCCAAAAAAACCTCCACTCCTCCCCACTCCCCTACCACTACCCTCACCAGCCCCCTCCCCCCAGCTACCCTCACCACACCCTCACCATTTAAACCCTCACCGCTGCCCTCAACATTTGGCAGAGGGTCGGGAGAAAAATTACCTTCGGTCGCCAGGAAACATAAATGTCTATTTTATGATTTGCACCGGCGACTGAATTTGAGTTGGGGCCCTTTTGTTTTGTTAAGTTGTTAGTGTTGTTAATGGGCCCCTGTAGATTTAAATAGGTTTGTGTGCCCGTTTCCGGCCAGATAAAAGAGGATGTTGCCATCAATTTTTTGTTATGTATGGGTATTGCCATCAATGTGCTGTTTATGTTGGATGTTACATTAATGTTTTGTATGTGTGGGGTGTTGACATCATGTCTGTTATGTAGGGATTGGGCATCAATTTCTGTTATGTATGGGGTGTTGCATCAATTTTTTTTTGTTATGTATGGATGTTGACATCAAAGTTCTGTTAGTTGGGGTGTTGCCCTCAAGTTCTGTTAGTTGGGGTGTTGCCTCAATGTTCTGTTTTGGGGATTTGACATTAATGTTCTGTTATGTATGGGATGTTGCCCTCAAAGTTTGTTTTGTATGGGATGTTCCATCAATGTTTTGTTTTTTTGTGGGGTGTTTTACATTAAATTTTGTTAGTATGGGGGTTTTCCATCAAGTTCTGTTTTGTAGGGGTGTTGCCCAATGTTCTTTATGTATGGGATGTTGCCACAAGTTCTGGTTTTTGTATGGGAGTTGCCATCAAATTTTTGTTTGTTAATGTTGCCCAATGTTCTGTTAGTATGGGATGTTGCCTCAATGTTCTGTTTGTATGGGGTGTTGCCACATGTTCTGGTTATTAGGGATTTTCCATCAATTTCTGTTATTATGGATGTTGCCATCAATTTTCTGTATTATGGGATGTTGCCATCAAGTTCTGTTAGTTTTGGGGTGTTGCCATCAATTTCTTTAGTATGGGATGTTGCCATCAAAGTTCTGTTTTGTAAGGGGTTTGCCATCAATGTTCTGTTTTGTATGGGATGTTGCCATCATGTTCTGTTTGTGTGGGATGTTGACATTTTGTTCTGTTTGTAGGGATGTTGCCACAAGTTCGGTTATGTATGGGAGTTGCCATCAATGTTCTTTAGTATGGGATGTTGCCCTCAAAATTTTTTTTGTTGGGATGTTGCCCTCAATTTCTGTTATTATGGGATTTGCCATCAATGTTTGTTTTTGTATGGGATGTTGCCATCAATTTTTCTTTTTTTATGGGATTTGCCCAACAATGTTCTGTTTTTTATGGGATGTTGCCCTCAATGTTCTGTTTGTATGGGTGTTGCCATCAATGTTCTGTTATGAGGGAGTTGCCATCGATTTCTGTTATGTTGGGATTTCCATCGATGTTCTGTTATGTATGGGATGTTGCCATCAATGTTCTGTTATGTATGGGATGTTGCCATCAATGTTCTGTTATGTATGGGATGTTGCCATCAATGTTCTGTTATGTATGGGATGTTGCCATCAATGTTCTGTTATGTAAGGGATGTTTTCCCTCAAAGTTCGATTAGTAGGGGTGTTGCCACAATTTCTGTTATTAGGGATGTTACCATCAAAGTTCGTTATGTAGGGGGTTGCCACAATGTTCTGTTAGTAGGGTGTTGGATCAAAGTTCTGTTATGTATGGGAGTTGCCATCAAGTTCTTTTATGTATGGGGGTTTTTCCCCTCAAATTTTTTTGTTATGTTGGGGGTTTTCCATCAATGTTTGTTATGATGGGATGTTGCCATCAATGTTCTGGGGGGTTTTGTGGGGTGTTGCCATCAAAGCTTTTTGTTGGGTGTTGCCATCAATGTTCGTTATGTAGGGATTTGCCATCAAGTTCTTTATGTATGGGATGTTGCCATCGATGTTCTTTTTGTGGGATGTTGCCCTCGAGTTCTGTTAGATGGGGTGTTCCATCAATGTTCTTTATGATGGGATTTGCCATCAAAGTTCTGTTATGTAGGAATTTTTCCATCAATGTTCGTTTGTATGGGATGTTTCCCAATGTTCTTTATTATGGGATTTTCCCTCCCAAAGTTCTGAGTTATGTAGGATTTGCCATCATGTTTTGTTATGTATGGATTTCCACAATTTTTGTTATTATGGGATGTTGCCATCAATGTTCTGTTATGTATGGGATGTTGCCATCAATGTTCTGTTATGTATGGGATGTTGCCATCAATGTTCTGTTATGTATGGGGGTTGCCATCAAAGTTCTGTTTTATGGGTTTGCCATCAAGTTCTTTATGTAGGGATGTTGCCATCAAAGTTTGTTAGTATGGGGTGTTCCATCAATGTTTGTTATGTAGGGATGTTCCACAATGTTTGTTTTTTTGGGGTGTTGCCATCAATGTTCGTTTTGTATGGGGTTGCCATCAATGTTCTGTTATTTTGGTTTGTATCAATGTTCTGTTTTGTTGGGAAGTTGGTATCAATGTTCTGTTTTGTTTTTGGGATGTTTGTATCAAGTTCTGTTACCAAACCCACTACCACAGGACGGGAGTACCTCCTGGTGGGTGTTTTTTTACCAAAATACTCCAAGGACGGTAGTACCTCCCTGGGTGGTTGATGTTTCCAACCACTACCACAGGACGGTATCCTCCCCGGGTGGTTGATTCTACCAACCACTACCCCAGGCGGTAGTACCCCCGGGGGGTTGATGCTCCAACCCAAATACCACAGAACGGTAACCTCCCTGGGGGGTGATGTCTACCCAAACCCACACCAAGGCGGTTTAAAACCCCCGGGGGGTTGATGTCTACCAAACCACTACCCCGGACGGTAGTACCCCCCTGGGTTTGGGTTTCTGTCTACCAACCTAAAACCACAGGACGGTAGTACCTCCCGGGTGGTTTATTCACCCAACCACTCCACAGGGTGGTGTACCTCCCGAGTGGTTGAGTCTACCAAAATACTACCACAGGACGGTGTTTTTCCCCGGGGGTTTTCTGCTCCCAAACTACTACCACAGACGGTAGACTCCCTGGTGGTTTCTGTCTACCAACCTATACCACGGACAGTAGTACCTCCCTGGGTGGGTTTTCTACCAACCTACTACCACAGGACGGGAGTGCCTCCCTGGGGGTTGTTGTCTACCAACCTACTACCACAGGACGGTATTTCCTCCCCGGGTGGTTGTTGTCCCCACCAACCCACTACCACAGGGCGGTATTACCTCCCTGGGTGGGTTTATTCTACCAACCTAACCACGGACGGTATACCTCCCCGGGTGGTTGTTTTTACCAACCATACCAAGGACGGTATTACCTCCCCGGGGTTGATTCTACCAAACCTACTACCACAGGGGCGGTAGTACCTCCCTGGGGGGTTGTTGTCTACCCAACCCACTCCACAGGCGGGAGTATCTCCCTGGGTGGTTTTCTGTCTACCAAACCCACTACCACAGGACGGTAGTACCCCCCTGGGGGGTTGCTGTCACCAACCTACTACCACAGGACGGTATACCTCCCTGGGTGGTTGTTGTCTACCCCCTACTACCCCCATGACGGTTTGTACCTCCCGGGTGGTTTCTGTCTACCAAATACTCCACGACGGTATACCTCCCTGGGTGGGTTTTTTCTACCAACCACTCCACAGGACGGAGTACCTCCTGGGTGAGATGTCTACCAACCACCCACCACAGGGCGGGAGTACCCCCTGGGTGGGTTCGTTTCCAACCACACCACAGGACGGTAGTCCTCCAGGTGGGTTTCTGCTACCAACCTACTACCACAGGACGGTAGTACCTCCCCGGGGGGTTGTTGTTTCCAACCACTACCACAGGACGGGATTTTCCCCCTGGGTGGTTGAGCTACCAACCTACTCCACAGACAGTAGACCCCCTGGGGGGTTGTTGTCACCACCCACACCACAGACGGGAAAAACTCCCTGGGTGGTTGCGTTCCAACTACCCACGGACGGTAGTACCTCCCGGGTGTTTGCTGTCTACCCCCCTACACCACAGGACGGGAGTACCCCCGGGTGGTTGTTGTCTACCAACCCCACTACCACATGACGGAGTACCCCCCCCTGGGGGGTTGCTGCTACCAACCTACTACCCCAGGACGTAGACCTCCCTGGGTGGTTGTTGAAACCCCCTATACCACAGGGCGGTAGTACCTCCCCGGGGATATGTCTACCAACCTACACACAGGACGGTATACCTCCCCCGGGTGGGGTTTATGTCACCAAACCCCTACCACAGGACTTTTGTACCTCCGTGGGTGGTTTTGCTACCAACCTACACCCCAGACGGTATACCCCCCTGGGGGTTTCTGTCTACCAACCTATACCACAGGACGTTTGTTTCTCCCTGGGGGGTTGTTGTCTCCAACCTACTACCACAGGACGGTAGTACCTCCCTGGGGATGATGTCTACCAACCTACACCACAAAGGGCGGTAGTACCCCCTGGTGGTTGATGTCAAACCCAAACCCCTACCCCAGGACGGTATACCTCCCCGGTGGTTCGTCACCAACCTACACCACAGGGACGGTAACCTCCCCGGGGGTTGCTGTCTACCACCTACTACCAAGGGGCGGTATACCCCCCGGGGGGGTTGCTGTCAACCAGCCTAAACCACATGACGTAGTACCTCCCCGGGTGGTTGATGTCTACCAACCTACTACAGATTATTATTTTATTTTTTAATTATTAATATATTACTTAAAAAACAAATTTGCACACATAAAATGCTCGATTTACTCGCTTTACAAAAACGATTTATGTGTTTTATTCTCAAAATCCGGGGGGGGGGGGGAAAAAAACACCCGGGAACGAGACAAAAATTTGCTTATGGGTTTTATGGGATTTGAGGGGACCTAAAGTGTATGTATTTTGATGTGAGGGGTTTCTTCCCCCCTCTCTTTCTCCTCCCCTCTCTCTCTCCCTTTTTTTCTTCCCTCCTCTCTCTCTCTCTCTTCCTCCCCTCTTTGTCTCTTCTCTCTCTCGTCTCTCTCTTTTTTTTCCCCTCTCTTCCATCTCCTCTCTCTCTCTTTTTCTTTCTCTCTCTTCCCTTTTCTCCTCTCTCCTCTCCCTCCTCTCTCTCTCTCTCCCCCCCCTCTTCTCCCCTCTCTCTGCTCTCCTTTTTTCTCTCCTCTCTCCTCTCTCTTCTCTCTCTTTCCCCTCCCCTTTCTCTCCTCTTTTTCTTCCTCTCCCCTCTCCCTTTTTCTCTTTTCTTTCTCTCCTCTTTTTCCTTTCCCCCTTCTCTCTTCTCTCTCTCCTCCTTTTTTCTCCTCTTCTCTCCTCCCTCTCCTCTCTTCTCTCCCCTCCTCTCCCTCTCTCTCTCTCCCCTCTCTCTCTCTCCTCTCCCTCTCTCTCCCTCTCTTTCCCGCTCTCTCTTTTCCCCCTTTTTTTTTTTTTCTCAAAAACTAAACCATTTTTCTTTATTTTCCAAATCTTCCCTTCCTTTCCCTCCCCCCTCCCTTTCCCCCCCTCCCTTTCCTCCCCCCCTCTCCCCCCTTTTCCCCTTTAAATGTCTCAGAAAAAACATTTCTGTTTGATTTTCGGGGCAAAAAAAAATGCTGGGGGTTTCAAAATCCTTTCCCCCCTTTTCCTCCCCCCTCCCTCCTTCCCGCTCTCTCTCCCCTCTCTTTTTTACCCTCCCTACGTTGCTGCGGAAGGGGGGAAAGGTTTTTGCCATCTTCAGGTTATTGTTATTTTTCGTGGTCAAAGAAGATAGGATGCGGGAGGCTGGCTGAGAGGATGACCTTTCTCGACACTCTGTTGACGCTCCGACCCGAACTGACACAGGGTGCCCTTCCTGACTGACGCTGCTACACCCTGCTGAAAGGATTTGTGAGGTTTGTCCTGCTGGGAGGGGGAACTGACAAGTTGCTGGGGAGAGGTATATCCCCTGGGTGCTGCTCTCCTGCTGCTCCACTCGCTGACACGGGGAAAGGTTAATTTTGTTGGGCCTGTGGGGGGAGGGGAAAAAGAGTGAGGTTGGGTGTTGGTCTGTGGGGAGAGAGAGGAGGATGTTGGGGCTTAAGGGAAAAGAAAGTTAGGGTTTGGTGCTGTAAGGGAGAGAGAAATTTGGATTTGGGGCTGGAGGGAGAGAGAGAAGTTAGGATGTTGGGGCTGGAGGGAGAGAGAGAAAATTAGGGTGTTGGGGCGTGAGGGAGAGGAAAGTTAGGAGTTGGGCTGTAAGGGAAGAGGAGTTAGGGTGTTTTTTTCGTGAGGGGGGAGAAAAGTTGGATGTTGGTGCGTGAGGGAGAGAGAGAAGTTGGGTGTTGTCGTGGGAAGAGAGAAGTTAGGATGTTGGTGCTGTAAGGGAGAGAGGAAATTAGGATGTTGGGGCTGTGAGGGGAGAGGAATTAGGGTGTTTGCTGTGAGGGAGAAAGAGAAGTTTGGATGTTGGTGCTGTAAGGGAGAAAGAAGTTAATGTTGGTGCTGTGAGGGGGAGAGAAAGTTAGGATGTTGGTGCGGAGGGAGAGAGAGAGTAGGATTTGGTGCTGTGAGGGGGAGAAAGAATTAGGATGTTGGGGGGCTGGGGGGAGAGAGAAGTTAGGGTGTTGGTGCGTGAGGGAGAAGAGAAGTTAGGGGTTGGGGCGTGAGGGAGAGAGAGAAGTTAGGGGTTGGGCGTGAGGGGAGAAAAAAGTTTTTGGGTGTTGGCTGTAGGGAGAGAAAATTAGGATTGGGGCTGTGAGGGGGGAGAAGAAGTTTGGATTTTGTGCTGTGAGGGAAGAGAGAAGTTAGATGTTTGGGGCGTGAGGGGGAGAAAAAAGTTTGGATGTTTTGGGGCTGTAGGGAGAGAGAGGGGTTAGGGTGTTGGTGTGGAGGGAGAGAGAAATTAGGATGTTGGTGCTGTGAGGAGAGAGAGAAGTTTGGATTTGGGCTGTAGGGAAAAGAATTAGGATGTTGGGGCTGTGAGGAGAGAGAGAAGTTAGGATTTGGTGCTGTGAGGGAGAGAAAAAATTAGGGGTTTTGGGGCTGTGAGGGAGAGAGAGAAGTTAGGTGTTTGGGGCTGGGGAGAGAAGAAGTTAGGATGTTGGTGCTGTGAGGGAGAGAGAGAAGTTAGGATGTTGGTGCTGTGAGGGAGAGAGAGAAGTTAGGATGTTGGTGCTGTGAGGGAGAGAGAGAAGTTAGGATTTGGGCTGTAAGGGAGAGGGGAAGACAGAAGAGATTATCTTTGTAAGGCTTTGAGAGAGAGAGAAGAGGAAGAGAGAGAGAGAGTGAGTAGCAGATCGAAGAGTAACGAGTCCCACCGAGGTCACCTGCGAGAAACTATCTTTTTACATGACGTTAAGGACTATCAAGTTTATCAAATTTTAGCAAGCAAGAATGGGAAAGAAGGAGTGAAGATGTTAGGGGGGGGGCGTAGAGGGAGGGAAGGGGAGGGAGGGAGGGGGGGGGGGGGGAGGGGGGAAAGGGGGGGGGGGGGAGGGGGGGAGGGGAAAGGGGGGGGGGGGAGGGGGGGTAGGGAGGGGGGTGGGGGGAGGGAGGGGGGGGAGGGGGAAAAATACACTGTGCCCAAATGGAGGATTTGAATTTTTCATCACAGAGAGACACTTCCCCATCCACACAAAAATCCATGGGAAACTTTCTCTTCTAACCTCCCCTCTCTTCTCCTCCTCTCTTTTATCTCTCTCTCTTCCCCCCTCTCTCTCTCTTTTCTCTCTCTTTTCCCTCCCTTTCTTTTCTCTCTCTCTCTCTCTCTTTACTGGGCCCCAAAGGGCAGGCCTCCACTCCTCCAAGCCCAGTGGGGGTGTCCCGGAAACCATTGCCAAAACTAGATGAACCCGGGGTGGTGACTCACGCCACACTGATCAACCCGGGTGTGGTGACATCCCCTGAAACCCCACAAAATCAACCCGGTGTGGTGAAATCCCCTGACCACCCCTAGATCAACCAGGTGGGGACATCAAGCCACACTGGAAACAACCAGGGTGGTGACATCACTAAACCCCACTATTGAACCCCAGGGGGGGTGACATCATGACCACACTGATGAACCAGGTGTGGTGACATTTACTGACCACAAATTTGATCAACCAGGGGGGTGGGCATCACTCACCACACCAATCAACCAGGTGTGGTGACATCAAATGCCCCCACTAAAAGAACCAAAGGGGTGGGGGACATCAGACCCCTCAAAACAACCAGGTTAGGGGGACATTTACTTACCACACAAATTTAACCAGGGTGGTTGCCCTCAATGACACACTAGATGAACCGGGTGGTGACTACTGACCACACCCAGATGAACCAGGGGGTGGTTTACCTCCCCTGACCCCACAAATCAACCAAAGGGTGGTGACATCTCTTTAAACCCCACAAGACCCAGGTGTGGTGACATCAATGACCCCCACAAATTCAAACCCGGTTTTGGGGGACAAACCTTTCCACACAAATTTAACCCGGTGTTTGGGGAATCACTGGGCCACACAAGAAACAACCAGGTGTGGGAATCACTTTCCACACAAGATCAAACCGGGGTGGTAAAATTACTGACCACACAAGATCAACCAGGTGTGGTGGGCATCAATTACCACACAAATCCAAACCCGGTGTGGTGACATCACTGAAACCCCACAAGTTTAACCCCGGTGTGGTTTACATCCTTTCCACACAGAAACAACCAGGTGTGGGGACATCACTGACCCACACTAATTCAACCCCGGTGTGGTGACATCACTGACCACACTAAGATCAACCAGGGGTGGGGACATCCCCTGACCACACTTGATCAACCAGGTGTTTTGACTCACTGACCCCACTAGATCAACCCGGGGGTGGTGACAAACACTGACCACACAGAAAACAACCAGGTGTGGGGGAAAAACACTGACCACACAAAAATCAACCAGGTGGGTGACATCAACCCGACCCCACTAGA
>NC_069444.1:15092132-15102132 GCF_026875155.1 Cherax quadricarinatus
AAAAACCCCCCCTTTTCTCTCTCTCTCTCTATCCTCTTCTCTCTTCTTTCTTTTTTTTTTTTTTTTTTTTTTCCCCTTTTTTTTTTTCTTTTTTTCTTTTCTCTCTTCGTGAGCATTCCGTCGTTATATTTATGGAAATTAAAATTTTTTTTTTTTTGGGGGAGGAATATGGTTTTTTGGGGGGGTTTTGGGGCCCCCCCTTTTAAGGGGGGATTTTTTTAAGGGCGGTGTCCCGGAGATGTAAGGGGGTAATAAATGTGTGTTTTGGGGGGTTAGGGGGGGCGGTTCGACCCCGTGACCCCGAAAAGGGGGCGTACATGGAAAGGGGAAATGCCCCAGAAAAAGGTGCACACGGTATTTTACCCGGGGGCGTAAGTGATGAACACTTGTGCCACAGGAAAGCCCCACGGGTGAGCACCCCACGTAATACCCGACGTTTTAAAGGAAATCACGTAACATTGACGTAAAAAGGGCTCACGTAAATATTGAGTACAAAAGGGCTCAGGTTTCACTTTTTAAATACAAAGGTTCACATTTGTTTTTGATGTACAAGGGGTAGATCTCAGTACACAGCTGTGCAAATTAAACTCTTTAGTACACGGAAAAACCCCGTTCAAGTTCCCGTGATAACATACACACACAAAACACGTACGCAGGGAAACACGCACACAGTAAACCACGTACACAGGAGAGTACATACAGAGGAGAACCCCGGAAAACGGAGAGCTACAAAACAGAGGGAGAAAAACCCCGGACACGGGGGAGCTACATACAGAGGAGAGAAGAGCCAGGTACACGGGGAGCCCCGGACGCAGGGAGCCAGGACACGTACCTTATGGTGAAACCAAATTGTGGTTTTGGGCCCCTAACGTCTTCAAGATGCAGGAAGTCCCCCTCTGTGCCGAAATCTTCGCCGGGGAACCCGGAGATTATTTAAAAAATTATTTTATTTTTATTTTTTTATTATTATTTTATTTTTATTTTTATTATTATTTTATTATTATTATATTTATGGAGACAATGAAGCATAATTTAAGGTGATGATTTTTAATATTTGTTGGGACTTTACATCACTGCCTTTTTGGTCCTTTCAAAAGGACAGAAAAAAAAAGCACTACTGTGCCCAAAAAGAAATTAAAAAATACACAGGATATACTTTTAAAAAACCCGAAAAAAAAGGAAATATACATGAAATATATGAATATATAGAAATATTCAGAAAAATAGAAATTTTACATTGGAAAAAACCTTTCTCGTTTGTGGGTTTTTTCCATTGTTTCTGTGTTTGGTTTTCCCTTGTTCTGTGTTTCCCTTTGTTCTGTGTTTTGTTCCATCGTTCAGTGTTTGGGTTCCCGTGTGCTTGTGTGTTACTTTGTACTTTTGTTTTTTCCCTTGGGGAAATGTGTTTTTCCCTTGTTCTATGTTTGTTTCAATGTACTGTGTTTTTTCATGGGTTTTGTGTTCCATTGTTCTGTGTTTGTTCCATCATTTAGTGTTTGTTCCCGTTTTGCTGTGTTTGTTAATTTTTATTGGTTTGTTCCCTTGTTCTTTGGGGTTCCCTTGTTTGTGTTTTCCCTTGCATTGTTTTTTTTCCGTGTTCCCGTTTTTTGTTCAAAATTTTTCTGTTTTTTTGGGTTTCCTTGTACTTTGTTCCATTGTTCCGTGTTTGCTCCATTGCCGTATTTGATCCATTGTTCTGTGTTCCTTTTTTTCTGTGTTTGGGTTTCCCTTGTACTGTGTTTGTTCCAAATTTTTCTGGTTCCTTTTTTGCGTGTTTGTTCCTTTTTATGTGTTTGTTCTTTTTTCTGGGGTTTCAATTTTTCAGTGTTTTTTCCCCTTTATTCCCGTGTTTGTTCCATCATTCCCGTGTTTGTTTTCCCTCTTTCAGTGGGTTTCCTTTTCATGTTTTGGGTTTCAGTTTTACTGTGTTTTTCCTATTTTTCGTGTTTGTTCCAAATGTATAAAGCTTGTTTTTTAGTGCACAGTCTTTTTCCAAAGGTTTAGGTGTTTTTTTATCATTCCCTTGTTTTTCCGTGCACCCGTGTTTTTTTCCATTGTTCTGTGGTACTCTTCCTCAGGTAGGGGTTTACATTTTTTGAGTTGTCCGGCGATGGTGTTTCATGACGACATCTTTTTATAAAAAGGGAAAAAACCAAAAGGGCAGTAGGGGGGTCGATCCAGTTGTTTTTCGTTCATCAGTCCCCCTGTAGTCAACCCCGAGGTTACCCCTCTGTGATGGGGGATCCGTCTGGGCAGGGAGAGATGCTGTGTTTTGGGTTTTGGGGATGATACTGTGGTGGTGATGCTGTGGTGTTTATGCTGTGGTGATGTTTCCTTTTGGGTGATGTGCTTTTGGTGGGGATGCTGTGGTGTTATGCTGTGGTGGATGTTCCTTTTTGGTGATGATGCTGTGGTGGTGATGCTGTGGTGTGGCCCGTGGTGTGGGGTTTTTGGGATGCTGTGGTTTAAAATACTTGGTTTGGGGATGCTTTGGTGAGAAAGCTGTGGTGATTCTTTTTTGGTGATGCTGTGGGGGTGCGTGGTGATGCTGTGGTGAAGATGTTGTTGTGATTTCTGTGGTGATGACTTGTGGTGAAAGATTTCCCGTGGTTTATGTTTGGGGATTTCTATGGAAATTTATGAAAGTGGTGGTGATGCTGTTTTATGGGTGATGATGTGGTGAGCCTTTTGGGGGTGAGGAAAAGTGGGAGTGGGTGCTGTGGGGGTGATGCTGTGGTGGTGGTGATGCCCGTGGTGGTGGTAATGCTTTTGGGGGTTTGGTTTATGCTGTGGGGGTGGTGATGCTGTGGTGGTTTGGGGGTTTCTTTTTGGGGGTTTGGTTGGGGGGTTTCTGTGGTGGTGGAAAGAGCCCGGGGAGGGAAGAGAGTTTAAAACTGTGAATTTAAAAAAGCTACTTTTCTCTCCTCTCTTCTCTCCTCTCTCTCTCTCTCCCCTCTCTATTTTCTCTCTTCTCTCTCCTTCTCTCTCTCCTCTCTCCCCTCTCTCTTCCTCTCTCTCTGTCTCTCTCTGTTTCTTTTCTGTCTCTTCTTTCTCTGTCTCTCCCCCCCCCTCTCCTCTCTTTTTCTCTCTCTCTCTCTCTCTCTCTTCTCTCTCTCTCTTTTCTTTTTTTTTTTTTTTTTTTTTTTTTTTTTTTTTTTTTTTTTTTTTTTTTTTTTTTTTTACACAGGTTTGACAAGGTTAAGGATCCCTAGCTTTATTGACAAGCTATTTACAGGTTAAGGATTCCTAACTTTATTGACAAGCTAAGAGCTGTTACCTACATCAGCTCATTTGAAAGCATTTTTATTGTTATGAGACATACAAGTAGGGAACAGGATGAAGTTGGAGCCATCTGTGGGCCAGCAATTCATTTGATCAACTGACGTTATCTCGTTGACATCATTATGCTGAACGAATGTGTTCCATACTCGAGCCCATCCTGGGTATGTATGATCTCAGATGGAGTGATGTTCTGGAGAAGGGTACAGCCAGAGTGAAGTTTGCTGCTTTCTCCCCGTCTTGTGGCATAAAAGTTTGTTTCGCGCTGTCCTCGAGTGGATCCAAGTGTGGTATTTTGACAATTTTGGCCTTGTACATAACAGTAAGGCCACCCCATCCCTCCTATGTTGAAGGCTCTGCTGAAATGACAGATCCATCCAGGATGGGTCCAGGCGAGAGATGAGACTCTTGCCTCTGTTCTCTACTCTGTCAAGCAGTCGCAGATGAGAGGGGGGACAGGCAAACCAAGAAAGTGGAGCATACTCAAGGTGTGAGCGTACTTGTCCTCGTACAGTATCTTGCAACCCCTACTGTCAAGCAGATGCGAGATACGGCGAAGTGCTGTAAGCTTCCTGGCTGCCTTGTTTGCAAGATTTACAACATGGTTCTTCATGGTTAGTTTGGAGTCAAATTTCACCCCAAGGATATCAACTTCTTCTCCAGGTGCCAACATCCTCCCATTCATCCTTTCTACTCCCACCAGCATTACCATCATGGTGCCTAGAGGACGATCATCATTTGCTTTTTTCTCAGGTGAAAAATGTTACTTGCCATCTATTTCCCAAGCTGATATAGCTCTCAGCTGGTGATTGATGTAGCTTAGGGGCAGCTGGCATTTCTTCTCTTGGATAAGTGAATGTCAGTGTACAGTCGTCTGCATATGCATGTGATTCTGGGATGAGAGAAGAAGGTCGTTGAAGTAGACATTCCATAACAGTGGACCCAGCACACTTCCTTGTGGAACGCTTGCCCCAATAGGATGTCTTGCTGATTCCGTTCCATTGAGGACTACACTTAGAGATCTACCATGAAGGTAATCATGGGGGAGACATAGCGTAGAGCCTGCAATTCCCAGTGCTTGAAGTTTTGCTAAGAGGCCCTGGTGCCACACCCGGTCGAAAGCGCCAGCTTTCTCTCTCTCTGTCTCTCTCTCTCTCTCTCTCTCTCTCTCTCTCTCCCTCTCACTCTCACTCACTTTATATTCTTAATGTTTCATATATATGCAAATCACCCATAACACCTGTCTAACACCTGACAATGCACCTGCTGCGCCTGTCACAACTCTCTAATGATACATATATTACCTTCCCCCACACTTTATATATTATATATATATATATATATATATATTTATATATATATATATATATATATATATATATATATTATATGTATATATATACTATTATTTAATTATTTATTATCTAGATTTCTTACTTTCGTTGGGGGACGCGCTAAACCCGTTAGAAGGACTCCCACAGCATCCTTGAGAAAACCCGGGAGCGAATCAGGTTTGATTGGAGGAAAATGTGGAAGAGAGGAAAGAAGAAGGTGAGGAGGAGGAGGAAAAGTAGAAGTTAGAACAGCTCAAATTCCTTGGATAAAAAGCTTCTTTGCCTTCATCAAGACACACTCCCTTTCTCCTCTCTCTCTCTCTCTCTCTCTCTCTCTCTCTCTCTCTCTCTCTCTCTCTTTCTCTTTCCCCTCGTGAGGGGAATCTCGAGAGGGTATATATTTTTTCCATCTGTCCTGGGTATTAAGTAAACAGTAACATCATTAAGCTCGTTTAATTATAATTACCATACAGTAATTATCTTACTCTCACACCTGCCATTATGTCTCTATCTCTAATTTCAAAAGAATATTTATTTATCCTGTATATTATGTTTTACACACACACACATATATATATATATATATATATATATATATATATATATATGTATAGTACAGTCAGTCAATCTGACTGATGAGTTAAGTCAGTTGGGGCACTGAGGAGAGTACAGTCACTCTGATGAGTTAAGTCAGTTGGAGCACCAAGGAGAGATACAGTCACTTGATGCGTTTAAGTCTGTTGGGCAACCAAGGAGAGTACAGTCACTCTGATGAGTTAGGTCAGGTTGGAGCACAAGGAGAGTACAGTCACACTGTGAGTTAAGTCGTTGGAGCACAAAGCACAAGGAGAGTACAGTCACTCTGAGAGTGTTAAGTTCAGATGTTGGAGCACCAAGGAGAGTACAGTCACTCTGATGAGTTAAGTCAGTTGGAGCACCAAGGAGAGTACAGTCACTCTGATGAGTTAAGTCAGTTGGAGCACTAAGGAGAGTACAGTCACTCTGATGAGTTAAGTCAGTTGGAGCACCAAGGAGAGTACAGTCACTCTGATTGTGTTAAGTCAGTTGGAGCACCAAGAGAAGATACACCACTCTGATGAGTTAAGTTCAGTTTGGAGCACCAAAGAGAGTACAGTCCTCTGATGAGGTTAAGTCAGTTGGAGCACCCTTGGAGAGTACAGTCACTTGATGAGTTTTAGTCAGTGGGAGCACTAAGGAGATACAGTCCACTCTGTGAGTTAAGTTCAGTTGGAGCACCAAGGAGAGTACAGTCACTCTGATGAGTTAAGTCAGTTGGAGCACCAAGGAGAGTATAGTCACCCTGATGGGTTAAGTCAGTTGGAGCACCAAGGAGAGTACAGTCACTCTGATGAGTTAAGTCAGTTGGAGCACCAAGAAGAGTACACTCACTCTGATGAGTTAAGTCAGTTGGAGCACCAAGGAGAGTACAGTCACTCTGATGAGTTAAGTCAGTTGGAGCACCAAGGAGAGTACAGTCACTCTGATGGGTTAAGTCAGTTGGAGCACCAAGAAGAGTACACTCACTTTGATGGAGTTACGAGTCAGTTGGAGACCAAGGAGAGTACAGTTCACTCTGATGAGTTAAGTCAGTTTTGGAGCACCAAGGAAGAGTACAGTCACTCTGATGAGTTAAGTCAGTTGGAGCACCAAGGAGAGTACAGTCACTCTGATGAGTTAAGTCAGTTGGAGCACCAAGGAGAGTACAGTCACTCTGATGAGTTAAGTCAGTTGGAGCACCAAGAAGAGTACACTCACTCTGATGAGTTAAGTCAGTTGGAGCACCAAGGAGAGTACAGTCACTCTGATGGAGTTAAGTCCAGTTGGAGACACAAGAAGAGTTACACTCACTCTGATGAGTTAAGTCAGTTGGAGCACCAAGGAGAGTACAGTCACTCTGATGAGTTAAGTCAGTTGGAGCACCAAGGAGAGTACAGTCACTCTGATGAGTTAAGTCAGGTTGGAGCACCAAGGAAGAGTACACTCCACTCTGATGAGTTAAGCAGTTGGAAGCACCAAGGAGAGTACAGTCACTCTGATGAGTTTTAAGTCAGTTGGAGCACAAGGAGAGAAGTCACTCTGATGAGTTAAGTCAGTTTGGAGCACAGAAGGTACACTCATCTGATGAGTTAGGTCGTTGGAGCACAAGGAGAGTACCGTCACTACTGATGAGTTAAGTCAGTTGGAGCACCAAGGAGAGTACAGTCACTCTGATGAGTTAAGTCAGTTGGAGCACCAAGGAGAGTACACTCACTCTGATGAGTTAAGTCAGTTGGAGCACCAAGGAGAGTACAGTCACTCTGATGAGTTAAGTCAGTTGGAGCACCAAGGAGAGTACAGTCCACTCTGAATGAGTTAAGTCAGTTGGTGCACCAAGGAGGAGTACACTCACTCTGATGAGTTAAGTCAGTTGGAGCACCAAGGAGAGTACAGTCACTCTGATGAGTTAAGTCAGTTGGAGCACCAAGGAGAGTACAGTCACTCTGATGAGTTAAGTCAGTTGGAGCACCAAGGAGAGTTACACTCACTCTGTGAGTTTTTAATTAAGTCAGTTGGAGCACCAAGGAGGTACACTAACTCTGAGAGTTAAGTCAGTTGGAGCACCAAGGAGAGTACACTCACTCTGATGAGTTAAGTCAGTTGGAGCACCAAGGAGAGTACAGTCACTCGGACAGATGAGTTACACTTCCTGCAAGTCACCAGAGACTTACTCACAATATTCCCTAACAAATTAAAACCTCGTAAACAAAATCAAATATGGCCTCACCTTGTCAATAATTTCCTGCTAAGTCCATCTCATTACTTTCTTTACTAAAAACTCACCAATAAAATATTAATATCATATTTTATTACTATTTTTGATGTCCTGTTACTTTTATTTGACATATTAATAATAACCAGAACTAATAAAGCATTTATGTGGAATTTATTGAATTCACGGCGGAGTGTAAGATCGATCCACCGTTCGTCAACTGTGACATGATCTACAGCCACTCAGACTAAGGACGTCACATTCAGGTATGCTGATTACTTCTCGGAAATATTGGCATGAGGAATCATGATTGGCAGATCACTGTAATGATTTACAGATGGTTATGATGACTGGCAGATGGTTATGATGACTGGCAGATGGTTATGATGACTGGCAGATGGTTATGATGACTGGCAGATGGTTATGATGACTGGCAGATGGTTATGATGACTGGCAGATGGTTATGATGACTGTCAGATGGTTATGATGACTGGCAGATGGTTATGATGACTGTCAGATGGTTATGATGACTGGAGATGGTTATGAATGACTGGCAGATGTTATGATGGGACTTGTAGATGGTTATGATGACTGGCAGATGGTTATGATGACTGGCAGATGGTTATGATGACTGGCAGATGGTTATGATGACTGGCAGATGGTTATGATGACTGTCAGATGGTTACGATGACTGTCAGATGGTTATGATGACTGGCAGATGGTTATGATGACTGTCAGATGGTTATGATGACTGTCAGATGGTTATGATGACTGTCAGATGGTTATGATGACTGGCAGATGGTTATGATGACTGGCAGATGGTTATGATGACTGGCAGATGGTTATGATGACTGTCAGATGGTTATGATGACTGTCAGATGGTTATGGATGACTGGCAGAGATGGTTATAGATGACTGGCGATGGTTTGAGATGTCAAGATGGTTACTATTGATGACTGTCAGATGGTTATGATGACTGTCAGATGGTTATGATGACTGGCAGATGGTTATGATGACTGGCAGATGGTTATGATGACTGGCAGATGGTTATGATGACTGGCAGATGGTTATGATGACTGGCAGATGGTTATGATGACTGGCAGATGGTTATGATGACTGGCAGATGGTTATGATGACTGGCAGATGGTTATGATTGACATGGCAGATGGTTATCGATAGGCAGATAAACTATGGTGATTGCAGGTGCTACACTGATTGGCAGGTGACTCACTGATTGGCAAGGTGGACTACGCATGATTGACTGGTGACTACGCTGATTGGCTGGTGACTACGCTGATTGACTGGTGACTACGCTGATTGGCTGGTGACTACGCTGAATGGCTTGTGACTACGCTGATTGGCTGGTGACTACGCTGATTGTACTTGGTGGACTAATGATTGGCAGGTGACTACGCTGATTGGCAGGTGACTACGCTGATTGGCTGGTGACTACGCTGATTGGCTGGTGACTACGCTGATTGACTGGTGACTACGCTGATTGGCTGGTGATACGCTGGAATGGCTTGGACTACGCTGATTGGCTGGTGGACTACGCTGATTGACTGGAGATACAATGATTGGCAACGTGACTACGCTGAAATGGCTTGTGACTACGCTGATTGGCTGGTGACTACGCTTATTGACTGGTGACTACGCTGATTGACTGGTGACTACACTGATTGACTGGTGACTACGCTGAATGGCTTGTGACTACGCTGATTGGCTGGTGACTACACTGATTGGCTGGTGACTACGCTGAATGGCTTGTGACTACGCTGATTGGCTGGTGACTACGCTGATTGACTGGTGACTACGCTGATTGACTGGTGACTACGCTGATTGGCTGGTGACTACGCTGATTGGGACATGGTGACTACACTGATTGGCGGTGATACGCTGATTGGTGGTGACTAAACTGATTGGGCAGGTGATACCGCTGATTGGCTGGTGGACTACGCTGATTGACTGTTGACTACGCTGGATTGACTGGTGACTACACTGATTGGCAGGTTGACTAACGACTGATTGGCTGGTGAACTACGCTGATGACTGGTGACTACACGAATGGGCAGGTGACCTACTCTGTTGGCAGGTGACTACAGTTGATTGGCTGGTGACTGCGCGGATGATTGGCAGGTGGACTACGGACTGATTGGCTGGTGACTACTACGCTGATTTGATGGTTGACTGCGTGATTGGCAAGGTGACTACGCTGATTGGCTGGTGACTACGCATGATTGGTCTGGTCTGGTGACTACGCTGATTGGCTGGTGACTACGATGATTGGGCAAGTGATTCGCTCTGATTGGCTGGTTGGACTACACGCTGATTGGCAAGTGACTACCGCTGATTGGCTGGTGATCTTACGTGTGATTGGCAAGTGACTTACGCTGATGGCTGTGGTGACTTTCGAGATTGGCTGGTGACTACGCTGATTGGCAAGTGACTACGCTGATTGGCTGGTGACTACGCTGATTGGCAAGTGACTACGCTGATTGGCTGGTGACTACGCTGATTGGCTGGTGACTACGCTGATTGACGCGTGACCTACGTGATTATGGTGACTACGCTGATTGACTTGGTGACTACGCTGATTCGGCTGGTGCGGTGAACTACG
>NC_069444.1:15117132-15126188 GCF_026875155.1 Cherax quadricarinatus
ATATAAACTTTACGCGAGACGTTTCACATTGTTTCAACACACCTCTGGGCGCTGTCAATGTTCGAGCGGACTTCGTACACACATATCAAGCGTGTCAGACCAGACGTTAGCTAATTTTTTTTTTCACTGAAACAATGGTAAGGAGACATAACATTTCAAGTATCTATATTATATATTACACCATTAATATATATATATACTATATATATATATATATATTATATATATATTTATATATATATATGATATTAAAAATATATATATATATATTATATATATATATATTTCAATAAGTCGGGCCGTCTCCCACCGAGGCCAGGGTGACCCAAAAGAAAAGAAAATCCCAAAAAGAAAATACTTTCATCATCATTCAACACTTTTTCTCCTCACAATAATCCACTGTTTAGGCAGAGGGTGCTAGAATACAACATTGAGAAGTATATACGGATATAAAAATACACAACCATTTCCCACCAAACTGCTAATATCCCAAACCCCTCTTTAGAGTGCAGGAATTGTACTTCCCATTTCCAGAAACTCAAGTCCGGTTATTAAAATAAACGGTTTCCATGCATCCCTTCACTATATTACCCTGCTTCACCTCAACAGATCGTTCAGGTCCCAAAATACCATTCGTTCCATTCACTCTATAGAACACGATCATGCAGCTGCTAGAGTCCAAACCCCTCGCCCACATAAACTTCCCTTAACCCCTTCCTCCCAAGCTTTTCGAGGGACCGACCCCTACCCCGCCTTCTTCCCCTACAGATTTATTCGCTCTCCATGTCTTTCTACTTGATCCATTCTCTCTAAATGACCATAACCACCTCAACAAAACCCTCTTCAGCTCTGACTAATATTTTATTACTCCACACCTTCTCCTTAATTTCCACACTACGAATTTTGCATAATATTTACACACACATTGCCTTAGGACAGGACATCTCCACTGGCCTCAACGTCTCCTCGTGCTTGCATTTACCACCCAAGCTTCACAACCATTATGCAGAGTGTTGGGTTATTCTATACTTTCTTACATTCCTTATTTGTCTCCATAGATAACGTTTTTTGACTCACATATACATCAATGCACCACTCACCTTTCTTCCCTCCTATTTCTTTGATTACCCTCATCCTTCTTAAATCCATCCGGCTGACACGTCAACTCCAAAAATATCTGAAAACATTCACTTCTTCCATAGCCATCCTCCCGAATTTGATATCCATTTTTTTCTTTATATAAATAATTTGTTACCCTCTTCACCTTACTCTTTTCTATGTTCACTTTCAGCTTTCTACCTTCACATACACTCTCAAACTCATCCACTAACCTTTGCAATTTTTCTTTAGAATCTCCCATAAGCACAGTATCATCAGCAAAAAGCAACTGTGGCCAATTCACATTTTGTATTTAATTCCACATAATTTAATCTCACCCCTCTCTCGAACATATGTATATATATATATATATATATATATATATTTATATATATATATAGATGACAATTGTTCCTCCAAACAGCAAATATTCCCAACCCTTCTCCATTAGAGTGAAGGCGTTGTTGGATTTAATAATTTTGAGATTTTTTTTCGACATGGTTTTGAAGCTTTTACGCTGTATACACTGGCGAATCTATGATCTCTTTTACCCTCTATGAGATTTTGTTTTCGTTTATGTTTTTTTTTTTCACGGTTGCCAGCAGTTAGATGATGCCTTGTTCTCCTATGTTAGTTATCTCCTCTCTGTCTGTTTCTGTCTGTGGGTTTCTCTCTTCTGTTTGTTTCTCTCTGTTTCTCTCTCTCTCTCTGTTTCTTCTGTATGTCGTCTGTCTGTCTATCTCTCTCTCTCTCTCTCTCTCTCTCTCTCTCTCTCTCTCCCTCTCTCTCTATATATAAATATATATAATATATATACTATATATATATATTTCTATATATATTATATATATATATTTATTTATATATATAGATATTGTGTGTGATGAATGTGGTCTCAATCTTAATCATATATATATATATATGTCGTGCCCCGAATAGGCCAGATTACTTGCGATACTTGGCTAAATAGCAACGATCATCTTGCCATATAGGACAAGTGAAAATTTGTGTATGCAATTATTTCGCCAAAATCATTCTGAACCTAACGAAAAATATATTTAAATTGCATTTTTTAGTATTAAAATATTGTAAACAAATATAAAAAATATATTTAGTTGGGTTAGGCTCAAATAAATTGTGCTTGTTATAATAAGGTTTAGGTTAAGTTTTCGAAGTTTCTTTTGGTGCAAAATTATAAATTTTTGCATCAACAATAATAAAAAAAATATATCTTCAAACATATATTGAATTTTAGAAAAGACTTAATTTTAAATGATGGTCTTGCTAATTGGCCAGCTTTACCTATAAGGGGGACTCGACACTATCTATCTATCTATCTATCTATCTATCTATTCGATATCTATAAATATTATATTTATATATATATATATATATTTATATATCTATATATATTTAATATATATAATATATATACTATCTATATATATATTTATATAATATTATTTTATATTATTATCACTACCGAATAATATTAGCCAATCCCATGATCACACTATCCTTCCTTCAAACTTAGAAGCATAATACACCTCGTCCTGTCCATTACTGGACCCTCACTTGCTTACAAGCTGGAGACTCACCTTGGACGTCCTTGCCTACAAGCTAGGGTGCCTCACCTTGACGTCCTTGCTACAAAGTGGAGCCTCACCTTTGGACGTCGTTGCTACAGCTGGTGCCTAACCTTTGACCTCCTTGCACTACAAGCCTGGAGACTAACTTTGACCTCCTTGCTATAAAGCTGGAGCCTCTCCTTGGACGTCCTTGCTACAAGCTGTGGAGGCCTAACCTTTGACTCTGCTAAAGCTGAGGCCTATACTTTGACCCTCCTTGCTACAGCTTGGAGCCTCACTTGGGACCTCCTTGCTACAAGCTGGATCCTTCACCTTTGACCTCCTTGCTACATGTGGAGCCTAACCTTTGACCTCCTTGCTACAAGCTGGAGGAGACTAACCTTGACTCCTTGCTACAAGCTGGAGCCTCCCCTTTGATTTTAACTCCTTGCTACAAGCTGGAGACTATAACTTTGACCTTCCTTGTAAAGCTGGTGCCTTTACCTTTGAACCTTGCTACAAGCTGGAGCCTAACCTTTGACCTCCTTGCATACAAGCTGGGAGTTTAACACTTTGACCTTGCTGCCAAGATGGGCCTCACCTTTGACCTCCTTGTACAAGCGGAGCCTAACCTTTGACCTCCTTGCTACTAGCTGGGAGGCCTACTCTTGACCTCCTAGCTACAAGTGGAGCCTCCCCTTGACCTCCTTGCTACAAGCTGGAGCCTCACCTTTGATATCCTTTGCTACAGCTGGAGCCTAATCCTCTGACCTTGCTACAATCTGGGCATTAACCTTTGACCTCCTTGGTACAAGGCTGGAGTTTAACCTTTGACCTTGCTACACGCTGGAGCCTCACCTATGGACCTCCTTGCTACTAAGCTGGAACTAACTTTACTCCTTGCTACAAGTGGACCTCACCTATGACTCCTCTTGCTTAAAAGCTGGAGCCTCACATTTCGACCTCCTTGCTACAAGCTGGAGCCTAACCTTCTGACTCCTTGTACAAGCTGGGAGCCTAAACTTTGACCTCCTTGCTAACAAGCTGGAGCCTAACCTTTGACCTCCTTGCCTACAAGTGGAGCCTCACCTTTGACCTCCTTGCTACAAGCTGGGCCATAACCTTTGACCTCCTTGCTACAAGCTGGGGGAACCTCACCTTTGACTCCTTGCTACAAGATGGAGCCAACCTTTGACCCCTCCTTGTACAAGCTGGAGCCTAACCTTTGACCTCCATGCTACAAGCTGTAGCTAACTTTGACCTCCTTGCTAAAAGCTGGAGCCTTCACCTTTGGACCTCCTCTTGCTACAAGCTGTGAGCCTCACCTTTGACATCCTTGCTACAAGCTGGAGCCTCACCTTGGACGTCCTTGCTACAAGGCTGGAGCCTCACCTTTGACCTCCTTTGATACAAGCTTGGAGCCTAACATTTGACCTCCTTGCCTACAAGCTGGCAGATAAACCTTTGACCTCCTGGCTACAAGCTGGTGCCTAACCTTTGACTCCTTGCTAACAAGCTGGAGCCTAAACTTTGGACATCCTTGCTACAAGCTGCGGGAAACTAACCTTTGACCTCTTGCTGACAAGCTGAGCCTAACCTTTGACCTCATTTGCTACAAGCTGGAGCCTCACCTTGGACTCCTTTATACAAGCGGGAGCCTCACCTTGGACCTCTGCTACAAGCTGGAGCCTAACCATGGACCTCCTTGCTACAAGCTGGAGTCCTCACCTTGGACGTCCTTGCTACAGTGGGCCTTAACCTTGGACGTCCTTGCTACAAGCTGGAGCCTCACCTTGGACCTCCTTGCTTCAAGCTGGAGCCTCACCTTGACTCCTTGCTAACAAAGCTGGAAGCCTAACCTTGTGACTCCTTGCTACAAAGCTGGTGCCTCACCTTTGACCTCCTTGCTACAAGCTGGCAGCCTCACCTTGGACTTCCTTGCTACAAGGCTGGAGCCTAACCTTGGACTCCTTGCTACAAGCTGGAGCCTCCCCTTTGACCTCCTTGCTACAAGATGGAGCCCTCACTTGGACCTCCTTGACTACAAGCTGGAGCCCTAACCTTGGACCTCCTTGTACAAAGCTGGGACCTCACCTTTGACCTCCTTGCCTACGCTCTGAGCCTCACCTTGACCTCCTTGCTACAAGCTGGAGCCTCACCTTGGACCTCCTTGCTACAAGCTGGAGCCTAACCTTGGACCTCCTTGCTAACAAAGCTGGAGCACTAACCTTGACCTTCCTTGCTACAAGATGGAGCCTCACTTTGACCTTCCGTGCTGCTACAGCTGGAGCCTCACCTTGGACTCCTTGCTTACAAGATGGAGCCTCACCTTGGACCTCCTTGCTACAAGTGGAGCCTCACCTTGGACTCTCCTAGCTACAAGCTGGAGCCTCTCACCTTGGACCTCCTTGCTACAAGCGGGAGCTCACATTGGACTCCTTGCTACAAGCTGGAGCCTCCACCTTGGACCATCCTTGCTACAAGCTGGAGCCTCACCCTTGGACCTCTTGCTACAAGCTGGAACCTCACCTTTGACCTCCTTGCTACAAGCTGGAGCTCACATTGACCTCTTGCTACAAGATGGTCGCTACCTTGGACCTCCGTGCTACAAGCTGGCAGCTCTCCTCACCTTGGACCCTCCTTGACTACATGCTGGAGCCTCACCTTTGACCTTCATTGCTAAAGCTGGAGCCTCACCTTTGACCTCCTTGCTAAACAAGTGGCAGCCTCACCCGTTTGTTAGTCACTCCTTGCTTCAAGCTGGAGCCCTCACATTGGACCTCTTGCTACATGATGGGGCTAACCTTGGACCTCTTGCTACAAGCTGGAGCCTCACCTCCTTTGACTCCTTGCTACAAGCTGGAGCCCTCACCTTGGACCTCCTTGCTCAAGCTTGGAGCCTCACCTTTGGACCTCCTTGCTACAAGCTGGAGAATAACCTTGGACCTCCTGGCTACAAGCTGGAGCATTCACCTTTGAACCATCCTTGCTACAAGCTGGAAGCCTCACCTTTGACCTCTTGCTACAAAGCTGGAGCCTCACCTTGGAACCTCCTTGCTACAAGCTGGAGCCTCACCTCCTGGACTCCCTTGCTACAAGCTGAGGCCTCACCTTGGACCTCCTTGCTCAAGCTGGAGCCCTCACCTTGGACCCCTTGCTACAAGCTGGAGCCTCACCTTGGACCTCCTTGCTTACAATGCTGGAAGCCTCACCTTTTGACCTCTGGCTACAAGCTGGAGCCTCACCTTGGAACTCCTTGCTTACAAGCCTGGAGCCTCACCTTGGACCTCCTTGCTACAAGCTGGGAGCCTCAACTTGGACTCCTGCTACAAGGTGGAGCCTTCACCTTGGACTCTCCTTGCTACAAGCTGAGAGAAGCCTCACCTTGGACATCCTTGCTACAAGCTGGAGCATCACCTTTGGACCTCCTTGCTACAAGCTGGAGCCTCACCTTGGACCTCCTTGCTAGACAAGCTGGAGCCTCACTTGAACCTCCTTGCTACCTAGTGGAGCCTCAACCTTTGACCTCCTTGCTACATGCTGGAGCCTCACCTTGGACCTCCTTGCTACAAGCTGGAGACTCACCTTGGTCCTCCTTGCTACAAGCTGGAGCCTAACTTTGACCTCCTTGTACAAGCTGCGAGCCTAACCTTTCGCTCCTTGCTACAAGCTGGAGCCTCACCTTTGACCTCCTTTGTGCTAAAGATGGAGGCCTCCACCTTGGACCTCCTTGCTACACAAGCTGGAGCCTACCTTGGACCCAGCTACAAGCTGTAGCATCACCTTGGGACCTCCTTGCTAACAAGCTGGAGCCTCACCTTGGACTCTTGCTACAAGCTGGAGCCTCACCTTGGGACCTCCTTTGCTACAAGCTGGAAGCCTAAACCTTGGACCTCATTGTGCTACAAGCTGGAGGGCTCTCCTTGGACCTCCTTGCTACATGCTGGAGCTCCTCCACCATGGACCTACCTTGCTACAAGCTGGTGACCGCTCCTGGGACCTCCTTGCTACAGCTGGAGCCTCCCTGGGACCTCCTGCTACAAGATGGAGCCTCACCTTGGACTCCTGCTACAAGCTGGAGCTCAATTGGACCTCCTTGTACATGCTGGAGCCGCACCTTGGACCTCCTTGATACAGCTGGAGGACTCCCTTGGTCCTCTTGCTAACATGCCCGGAGCCTAAACTTGTCCTCCTTGCCTACTGCTGGAGCCTCACCCTTGGAACCTCCTTGGCTAAAAGCTGAGCCTCACCTTGGACCTCCTTGCTACATAGCTGGAGCTCACCTTGGACCTCCTTGCTACAAGATGGAGCCTCACCTTGGAACTCCTTGCTACAAGCTGGAGCCTCACTTGGACCTCCTTGCTACAGCTGGAGCTTCTCCTTGGACCTCTTGCTACAAGAGTGGCAAGCCTCACTTGGTCTCCTTGCTACAAGCTGGAGCCTCACTAGGACCTCTTGCTACAAGCTGGAAGCCTCACCTTGGACCTCCTTGCCTACAAGCTGGAGCCTCACCTTGGGCTCCTTGCTACAAGCTGGAGCTCACCTTGGACCTCTCTTGCTATAAAGCTGGAGCCTACCTTGGACTCCTTGCTACAAGCTGGAGCCTCACCTTGGACACTCCTTGCTACAAGACTGGAGCCTCAACCTTGACCTCCTTGCTACAAGTGGAGCCTCACCTTGGACCTCCTTGCTACAAGTGGAGCCTCACCTAGGGACCTCTTGTTACCAAGGCTGGGAGCTCTCCTTGGACCTCCTTGCTACATGCCTGGAGCCTCACTTGGACCTACCTCTGATACAATGCTGGAAGCCCTCACCTTGGAAGTCCTTGCTACAAGATGGAGCCTCACCTTGGACTCTGATACAAGTGGAGGCCGCATCACATTGGAAAGGCCTTGATACAAGGGAGCCTCACCTTGGACAGTCCTCTGTACATGTGGAGCCTCACCTGGAAGTACTTGATACAAGATGGCAACATCACCTTGGACCTCCTGACTACAAGCTGGAGCCTCACTTGGACCTCCTGCTACATGCTTGGAGCCTCACCTTGGACCTCCTTGCTACAAGCTGGAGCCTCACCTTGGACCTCCTTGCTACAAGCTGGAGCCTCACCTTGGACCTCCTTGCTACAAGCTGGAGCCTCACCTTGGACCTTGGGATGCTTGCTAGCTTCATAAAGATGGTAGATTCCTTTATTTTATTGTTATATGTATGATGAAACCCAGCCTTGGGAGCGACGTTTTAATGTAAGATTTCCCCAAGGTGAAAGTTTCTCTCTCTCCTTCTCTCTCTCTCTCTCTCTCTCTCTCTCTCTCTCTCTCTCTCTCTCTCTCTGTCTCTCTCTCTCTCTCTCCTTTTTTTTTCTCTCTCTCTCTCTCTAATTTTCTGAGAAACTTCCGAAAACTGATGGGGAAAAAACAACATTACGTATTAATAAATAATGTTATTATTATAATTATTATTATTATTATTATTATTATAATTTATTATTTTTAATTATTATTATTTTTATAATTATTATTATTATTTTATTTTTAATATTATTATTATTTATTATTAATTATTATTTTTTTTTTTTTAAATTTATTTATTATTTTATTATATTATTTGTTATTTTCATGTTTGGGTTATTTATCAATAATTATTTATCATAATCATTATCATTTTGACTAATATTTTCATTTTTTTATTATCATCATCATTTATGATTTTTTCACTATTATCATCATCATTTATCTATTTTTAATCAAAATTATGAAAGGGAGATGATACATTTTTTCTCCTGGTAAAGTCTAGTGGATATTTGCCAGAATTATAGCCAGAATTTATCGCCAAAATTATCGCCCTATAATTCGTCCTATAATTTGACCAATAAGAAACAAAAGATTAATAAACGGTTTATTGATTGGATTAAATCTTTGTCTAAAAATATTTACTTGATTGGCCAATAAATTTTACGAGGAGGGTGAGAGGGAGCAGCATCCTTAACACCTGATTGGTGGGAACTAGAGTTTTATCCTTGCAGCTGATTGGCTGGCCAAGGGGACGCTCTTGCAGCTGATTGGCTTGACAAGGAACGCTTTGCAGTTGATTGGCTGGACTAGGGGTGCTCTTGGCAGCTGATTAGCTGAACGAGCTTCGACTTTAAGCAGACTGGCTAAAACAGGAGTACGAATTTGAACATTAAAATGGTATAAAATACCGACAGGTTGTTAGGTTTAAGACACATATGCAACATTAGGTATCTTTATTTCGAAAAAGTTTCGCCTACACAGTAGGCTTCTTCAGTCGAGTACAGAAAAGTTGATAGAAAACAGAAGAGACTTGAAGCGAGTAACGTCCATCCCTTTAAAGTTTTGAGGTGGCATCCCTCAGTTGGAGAAAAGCATTGTT
>NC_069444.1:15129188-15131688 GCF_026875155.1 Cherax quadricarinatus
CTACGTCTTCATCTGTATCCTACAGATCTACGTCTTCATCTGTATCCTACAGATCTACGTCTTCGTCTGTATCTTACAGATCTACGTCTTCATCTGTATCCTACAGATCTACGTCTTCGTCTGTATCCTACAGATCTACGTCATCGTCTGTATCGTACAGATCTACGTCATCGTCTGTATCCTACAGATCTACGTCATCGTCTGTATCCTACAGATCTACGTCTTATCTGTATCCTACAGATCTACGTCTTCATCTGTATCCACAGATCTACGTCTTCGTCTGTATCCTACAGATCTACGTCATCGTCTGTATCCTACAGATCTAGTCTTCGTCTGTATCCTACAGATCTACGTCTTCGTCTGTTATCTTACAGATCTACGTCTTCATCTGTATCCTACAGATCTAGTCTTCGTCTGTATCCTACAGATCTACGTCATCGTCTGTATCCTACAGATCTACGTCATCGTTGTATCCTACAGATCTACGTCTTCGTCTGTACCCTTACAGGATCTACGTCTTCGTCTGTATCCTACAGATCTACGTCTTCGTCTGTATCGTACAGATCTACGTCTTCGTCTGTATCTTACAGATCTACGTCATCGTCTGTATCGTACAGATCTACGTCATCGTCTGTATCCTACAGATCTACGTCATCGTCTGTATCGTACAGATCTACGTCTTCGTCTGTATCTTACAGATCTACGTCATCGTCTGTATCTTACAGATCGTACGTTCATCGTCTGTATCCTACAGATCTACGTCATCGTCTGTATCCTACAGATCTACGTCATCGTCTGTATCCTACAGATCTACGTCATCGTCTGTATCCTACAGATCTACGTCATCGTCTGTATCCTACGTTCTACGTCATCGCTGTATCCTACAGATCTACGTCATCGTCTGTATCCTACAGATCTACGTCATCGTCTGTATCCTACAGATCTACGGGACCTCCGAGGCACCAGCAAGTTAACCCTTGTTAACATTGTTAACATTGTTAACATTGTTAACATTGTTACTACTTAGTTAACATTGTTAACATGTTACAAGTTACATGTTACATTGTTACATTGTTAAATTTTAACAATATTAACATGTTAACATTGTTAACATTGGTTATCGTAGTTTATTCTTTCTTTTTCAGTTTTGATTTAGTCAGTTAACTTAATTTCTTAGTTTTTTTATTTACTTTTATAATTAACTTCATTTTATATTATAATTTTAAATCTCTTTGATTATCAATTGAATGTATATATTTTTTTCTATGTTTTTTTTCGTCCTGGGTTCAATTCCTCACATAGTTATTAATGTTACTTTTCTTCGTCGGTTTCTCTTCTTTTCTTTTGTCGTTCTTCTTTTCTTCTTCTTCTTCTTCTCTTTCTTCTTCTTCTTTTTCTTCTTCTTCTTGTTCTTCTTATTTCTTCTTTCTTCTTTTTTTCTCTTTTCTTCTTCTTCTTTATTTCTTTTCTTCTTCTTCTTTTCTTCTTCTTCTTCTTCTTCTTCTTCTTTTTTTCTTCTTCTTCTTCTTCTTCATTTTCTTTTCTTCTTCTTCTTCTTCTTCTTTTCTTCTTCTTCTTCTTCTTCTTATTTTCTTCTTCTTCTTCTTTTCTCTTCTTCTTCTTCTTCTTCTTTTCTTTTTCTTCTTCTTCTCTTCTTCTTTATCTTTTCTTCTTCTTCTTCTTCTTTTTCTCTTCTTCTATCTCTTATTTTCTTCTTCTGTCTTCTTCTTCTTCTCTTCTTCTTCTTCTTCTTCTTCTTCTTTCTTCTTCGTTCTTTTCTTTTCTTCTTCTTCTTCTTTTCTTCTTTTTCTTCTTCTTCTTCTTCTTCTTTTTCTTCTTCTTCTTCTTCTTCTTCTTCTTCTTTTTTCTTCTTCTTCTTATTCTTCTTCTTCTTCTTTCTTCTTCGTTCTTTTTCTTCTTCTTTTCTTCTTCTTCTTCTTCTTCTTATTTTCTTCTCTTCTCTTTCTTCTTCTTCTTCTTCTTCTTCTTCTTCTTCTTCTTCTCTTTTCTTCTTCTTCTTCTTCTTCTTCTCTTCTTCTTTTTCTTCTTCTTCTTCTTCTTCTTCTTTTCTTCTTCTTCTTCTTCTTCTTTTTCTTCTCTTCTTCTTCTTTTTCTTCTTCTTCTTCTTTTTCTTCTTTCTTCTTCTTCTTCTTCTTCTTCTTCTTCTTCTTCTTCTTCTTCCTTCTTCTTCTTTTTCTTCTTCTTCTTTTCTCTTTCTTCTTCTTCTTCTTCTTCTTCTTCTTCTTCTTCTTCTTTCTTCTTTCTTCTTTTCTTCTTCTTCTTCTTCTTTTTTCTTCTCTTTTCTTCTTCTTCTTCTTCTTTCTTCTTTTTTCTTTTTCTTCTTCTTCTTTTTTTCTTCTTCTTCTTTTTCTTCTTCTTCTTCTTTTTTCTTCTCTTCTTTTTCTTCTCTTCTTCTTCTTTTTTTTTTTCTTCTTCTTCTTCTTCTTCTTTCTTCTTCTTTTCTTTCTTCTTCTTTTCTTCTTCTTCTCTTTTTTTTCTT
>NC_069444.1:15134188-15136688 GCF_026875155.1 Cherax quadricarinatus
TACCTCCCCTTTCCCCCTCACCCTCTCTCACTTTCCCTCACCCTCCTCAACTTGCCTCACCCTCCCCCCCTCCCTCCTCTGTTTCCCACCTCCCTCACTCTGCTTCACCCTCCTCACTCTGCCTCACCCCCCCTCACTCTGCCTCACCCTCCCTCACCCTCCCTCCCTGCTTCACCCTCCCTAACTCTGCTTAAATCCTCCCTCACTCTGCCTCACCCCCCTCACTTGCTTCACCCTCCCTCACTCTGCTTCACCCCCCTTCACTCTGCCTCACCCCTCCCTCCCCCTCCCTCACTCTGCCACCCTCCTCCTCTGCTTCACCCTCCCTTCACTCTCCCTCACCCTCCTTCCCCATTTCTGCCTCACCCACTTCCTCACCCTCCTCACTCTCCCTCCCCTCCCTCCCCTTTTCACCCCCCCACTCTGCTTCACCCCCCTTTAAACTCTCCCTTCCCCCTCCCTCCTCTGCTCACCCTCACCCCCTCCTAACCTCCCGCACTGCCTCTTCCCTCCCTCACCCTTCACTCCACATTATCTCACTCCCTCACCCTCCCTCACTCTTTCACCCTCCCTCACTTTTAACCTTCCTCCCTCTGCCTCACTCCCCCTGGTTGCCCCGCTAACCGCCCCTCCCCTGAGTGGCCTGATCACAGGATCCCTTCACTATCAGTGACCAATCATGATTTTCTTCCTGTGTGGTTGTCTTCCTCGTGCTCGCTGAGTGGCCCTTGGATTCTGGTATTGTTATCCTGACTGAGTGGCCTTTGGGTTTTTGTGTTATTATTCCGGCTGAGTGGCATCGTTTTAGTGTTATTCATTTGGCTTTAGTGGCCTCGGTCCTTGGTTATTTTCCTGACTGAGTGGCCGTGGATGTGTGCCATGCTGGCTGAGTGGCCGTGGATGTGTTGCCATGCTGGCTGAGTGGCCGTGGATGTGTTGCCATGCTGGCTGAGTGGCCTGGTCTTGGTGTTATTATCCTAGCTGGTGGCATCGTCTTAGTGTCATTATCCTGACATCCTTGTCTGGGAGCTGTCTTTTGTTCAGTCCTGAAGAAAGTGCTTCCTACAAGATAAAGATACACTTATTTTCTCTCTCTCTCTCTTTCTCTCTCTCCTCTCTCTCTCTCTCTCTCTCTCTCTCCCCTCCTCTCTCTCTCTCTCTCCTCTCTCTCTCTCTTCTCTCTCTCTATCTCTCTCTCTCTCTCCCCTCTCTCTCAACAAAAAATAGCAAAAACAACAATAAAAAAGCAATAACAACAATATAAAATAAACAAAAACAACAGCAGTAACAAACAATAGCAACAACAGCAGTAAACAAAAAAAAAGCAGCACCCCAAACAACAACAACAACACCAAAAAAAAACAATAACGACATTTTCGACACATATAACATAAAGTAATATTTCCACTACCTTCTTATCCTCCTCCTCCTCCTTCTCCTCCTCCTTTTCCTCTTCTTTACCTTCCCCCTCCTCTTCATTTTCCTAGTCCACCTCCTCCTCCTCCTCCTTCAAAATAACCTGACACACCAGCATCACAATTGCAGTAAGACAAATGTCACTCTTAAGTTAGGTTGGGCAGGTGACCCCAGCCACCAGAGAGAGAGAGGAGAGAGAGAGAGAGAGAAGAGAGAGAGAGAGAGAGAGAGAGAGAGAGAGAGAGGAGAGAGAGAGAGAGAGACCAGAAAAACAGTGATGCCAGTAAAAAGTAGTCCAAAAGGCAAGGGCCAGGAGCTGAGTCTCCACTCCCTGCTGACACAAATCTGTGAGTACACACACACACACACACACCTGGTCAAGCACGTCAAGAAATAGAGAAAGTGCAAAGGTTTGCAACAAGACTAGTCCCGGAGCTAAGGGGCATGTCCTACGAGAAGAGGTTAAGGGAACTCGACTGACGACACTGGTAGACAGGAGGGATAGGGGGGATATGATAAACGACATATAAAATACTGAGAAGAATTGACAAGTTGGACAGAGACAGAATGTTCAAGAGAGGGGACACAGCAACAAGGGGTCACAACTGGAAGCTGAAGACTCAGAAGAGCCACAGGGATGTTAGGAAGTATTTCTTCAGTCATAGAGTTGTCAGAAAATAGAACAATCTGAAGAGTGATGTAGTGAAGGCAGGATCCATACATAGGTTTAAGAAGAGGTACGATAAAACTCTTGGAACAGGGCTAACGTACGTTTCGCTTAACGTTAAACAGACGTCGGAGTAAACTCAGCTGGAAAAGTCGCCAAGAAATTCATTTTCGAAAGACCTCAGGCGACATTTCGGTTTGTTCTGAACCATTATATACGTGGTAATGGTTCATGAGGGCTCGAAACATCATCTAAGTGTGTGCTGTTTCGCGCAGTGTTTTTTTTCTACGTTGTATGTTTCGTAAATGCATTGTTAGATGACGTATTGAGAATCTTCCACATTTCTTTTCCTTATTAAACTAATTTGACCAATAAAAGCAGACTAGGTCACTTAGCTTGACCAATAAAAGCAGACTA
>NC_069444.1:15141688-15150253 GCF_026875155.1 Cherax quadricarinatus
GATTTTCCAAGTGTAGATTATGATATATCTCTCCCTCCTGCGTTCCAACGAGTACAAGTCAAGTGCTTCCAAGCGTTCCCAGTAGTTAAGGTGCTTGACAGAACTTATACGTGCAGTAAAGGATCTCTGTACACTCTCTAGATCTGCGATTTCACCTGCTTTGTATGGAGATGTTAATGTACAGCAGTATTCCAGCCTAGAGAGAACAAGTGATTTGAAAAGGATCATCATTGGCTTGGCATCTCTCGTTTTGAAAGTTCTCATTATCCATCCTATCATTTTCTTTGCACATGCGATCGTGGCACTGTTGTGATCCTTGAAAGTGAGATCCTCAGACATTACTACTCCCAGGTCCCTTACATTATTTTCCGCTCTATTGTATGGCCGGAGTCAGTAGTATACTCTGTTCTAGTTATTATCTCCTCCAGTTTTCCATAACGGAGTAGTTGGAATTTGTCCTCATTGAACATCATATTGTTTACCTTTGCCCACTGGAAAACTTTGTTTATATCTTCTTGGATGTTAACCGCGTCCTCAGCAGATGACAGCCTCATGCAGATCCTAGTATCATCCGCAAAGGATGATACGGCGCTGTGGTGTATATCTCTGTCTATGTCTGATATGAGGATAAGGAATAAGATGGGGGCGAGTACTGTGCCTTGTGGAACAGAGCTCTTCACTATGGCAGCCTCCGATTTAACTCTTTTGACCACTACTCTTTGTGTTCGATTTGTTAGGAAGTTGAAGATCCATCTCCCCACTTTCCCAGTTATTCCTTTAGCACGTATTTTATGGGCTATTACGCCATGATCGCATTTGTCAATGCTTTTGCAAAGTCTGTGTATATTACATCTGCATTCTGATTTTCTTCCAGTGCATCCAAGGCCATGTCATAGTGATCCAGTAGTTGTGAGAGGCAGGAGCGACCTGCCCTAAACCCATGTTGCCCTGGATTGTGCAGATTTTGGGAATCCAGGTGATTTGCAATCCTGCTTCTTAGCTAATGCTTTGCTGCCACCTTTATGGAGTGGGGCTATATCCGTTGTTTTAAGTGACTGTGGAATTTCACCCATGTCCAAGCTCCTCCTCCATAGTGTACTTAGGGCACGCAAGAGGGGTTTCTTGCAGTTCTTAATGAAAACAGAGTTCCACGAGTCTGGGCCCGGGGCAGAGTGCATAGGCATGTTGTCAATGGCTTTCTCGAAATCTTTCGGAAATCTGGCATACATTTATGTAGTTTTGAGGCTCATTCATGAAGAAATCATTTGGGTCGTCGATCCTCAGACCGATTAGTGGTTCACTAAACACAGAGTCGTACTGGGATTTCAATATTTCACTCATTTCCTTGTTGTCATCTGTGTAAGTCCCATCCTGTCTGAGTAAGGACCCGATACTAGATGTGGTATTTGCCATCTTTTTGGCATATGAAAAGAAATATTTTGAATTTCTTTCAATTTCACTAATAGATTTAAGCTCCTCCTGCCTCTCCTGGTTCCTGTAAGAGTCATTTAACTTAAGTTCGATAGTTTCCACTTCCCTGGTCAGCGCCTCCTTTCGTGTATCAGATATTCTAGCACTCCTGAGGAGCTCAGTGGCTCTTCGTCGTCTTCTGTAGAGGGAGCGTCTTTCTCTCTCCAGTTTACTCCTGCTCTTCTTCTTTCTTAGGGGAATATGCCTAGAACATGCTTCGGCTGCCAGGAAGTTGATCCTTTCAAGGCACTGGTTTGGATCCATGTCATTTAAGACATCTTCCCAATATGTTTCGTTTAGGACATGGTTTACCTGGTCCCAGTTGATGTTCTTGTTGTTGAAGTTGTATTTTGTGGAGACACCTTCACAGGTACATGCATTCTGCTGATCAGGACCCCTATGCATGTACGTCTGGACTTCGATTAGGTTGTGATCGGAATTAGTTGTTTTTGATATTCTTATGTCTCTTATCAGGTCCTCATTATTTGTGAAGATAAGGTCAAGTGTGTTTTCTAGTCTTGCTGGCTCCACTATCTGCTGGCTTAAGGTGTGTTTTTCGCAGAGACTTAGTAGCTCATGTGTGTGTGACCTTTCATCTGCGCTACCTCCGGGGATTGTTTCAGCTATAACATTATTTGCTACATTCTTCCATTTTGTATGCCTTAGGTTGAAATCACCAAGCAGTAAGATGTTTGGGGATGGAGCTGGAAGGTTTTCCAAACAGTAATCAATTTTCAGTAGCTGTTCGTTGAACTGTTGTGAGGTTGCATCTGGTGGCTTGTATACAACCACAATGATTAGGTTTTGGTTCTTGATCTTTATTGATAGAACTTTAACTACCTCATTTGTGGTGTTCAGCAACTCCGTGCAGATAAGGGACTCTTTGACATACAGGCCAACCCCCCCTTGTTGCCTGTTTTTTCTGTCGCATCTAAAAAGGTTGTAACCACTTATCCATATTTCACTGTCAAACTGATCTTTTGTGTGAGTCTCTGTGAAGGCTGCAAACATTGCATTAGACTCCTCTAGAAGTCCACTGATAAAAGGTATTTTGTTGTTGGTGGATGGCTTAAGGCCCTGTATATTAGCAAATATGAACGAGGTTGTATTCTGTGTTTGTTGGGGGGATTTTGTTATTGGCATCAGTAGTTGTAATTCTGGAGGGCGATGGGTGGCCACTGGCTGCGCCTCCAGTCCAACAAGGCTCCAAGGTGGTGGACTATTTTTGTTATTTCCTTCCATTTTCTTTTTCCGTTTCCTGCCACTAAAAAATCACCTGGAGTTGGGTTGTCGTAGCTGCTATTGTTTGTCTTGTGGGGTCTGTGCCTCCTGGTCTCTTTTAGATGGTCTGCAGGGCAGTCGATGTTGTAACACTGCTTCTGAAGGACCGAGGAGTAGCACATTTTTGGGTGAAAGAAAGTACAGGAAGAAGAACGACACACTCCTTTAGACAGGAGGTCGCTACATTTTTATGGGATGCTCAAAGTTGCATGTCCCATTTTTTTCCCTGTTATTCCATGCTTACAGATGCCCCAAGCATAATATTTGAACAAATTCACCTTTGGTTGAGAATTGTTGGAGAGGTGTGTTGTCAATTTCTGCAGGTTCTGGGACTGCACTATAATCCTCAGTATCCAAGCCAGGGCCACCCCGTCCTGGATTCCATCTACTTTCCCCAGTAGAAGAAGAAGGAGGAGACTCCTCTCCAACATCTGTACTGTGGGCCACGGTCTTGTGCAATGATGGTTGTATACTTACGGTTCTAGATGGTTGTATATTTACTGTTTTTGTGGTGGTTTTGGTAGTGTCCCTAGGATAGGATTCAAACCCCAACCAGCTAAGAGGCCTGCTCGGTGTACTCACCTATTTGTGGTTGTAGGGGTCGACTCACAGCTCCTGGCCCCACTTCTTCGCTGGTCGCTACTAGGTCCACTCTCTCCCTGCTCCAAAAGCTTTATCGTGTGTATGTGTGTGTGTGTGTGTGTGTGTGTGTGTGTGTGTGGTGTGTGTGTGTGCTTCAGCACTAAGTGAGCACAACTCTCTCTGACAGCTTAAAAGGTAGAAGAGATAGTACGAGTGAGGGAACTCTGAAGGATGGGGAGGAAGAGTGAAGGAGGGAGAGAGGAAGGAGGTGAAGGAGGGAGAGAGGAAGGAAGTGAAGGAGGGAAATTGGGAGGGAGATCTCTCTGATAATATTTATCTCGTTCGAAGCATCGCAAGAAGTGCTGAGAGCAATGCAGACAGGCCGTGCTGAGCGATACATCGCAAGCATTTCTTTTTGGTATGTTTCGCCCCTCAGGCGGAGAGAACAGTGCCACCTGGTGAACCGCACCAGGAAGCAGAAAAGACCTCCATTATTGTTGATGTTTTGCCCAGTGCTTAGCTGTGGTCTTGATGACAGACTATCCTGGGCGAAACGTCGGCTTTCTGTGGTTTATACGTCGTTATTGCCCACTCTGTTACCTGAGATAAAGAGAGAGAGGGAGAGAGAGAGAGAGAGAGAGAGAGAGGAGAGAGAGAGAGAGAGAGAGAGAGAGAGAGAGAGAGAGAGAGAGAGAGAGAGAGAGAGAGAGAGAAAGAGAGATCGCATAACACAGTGTTGTCAGATGGTATTACGTTTCGCCGCTATCAGCCCAGCACAGTATTCTGATGTTGTGGTGTTGGTGCTGGTGCAAGGTGGAATGGTGGTGGTGGTGGTGGTGGACGTGGTGGTGCAAGTGAGAATGGTGGTTGCTAGGTGGTGGTGGTACAAGTAACGATGGTGGTTGTTAGATGGTGGTGGTGGTGGTGCAAGTGAGGATGGTGGTTGGTAGGTGGTGGGGGTGGTGGTGCAAGTGAGGATGGTGGTTGGTAGGTGGTGGTGGTGGTGGTGCAAATGAGGATGGTGGTTGCTAGGTGGTGGTGGTGGTGGTGGTGGTGCAAGTGAGGATGGTGGTTGCTAGGTGGTGGTGGTGGTGGTGGTGGTGGTGGTGGGGAAGTGAGGATGGTGGTTGCTAGGTGGTGGTGGTGGTGGTGGTGGTGGTGGTGCAAGTGAGGATGGTGGTTGCTAGGTGGTGGTGGTGGTGCAAGTGAGGATGGTGGTTGCTAGGTGGTTGGGTGGTGGTGGTGGTGCAAGTGAGGATGGTGGTTGCTAGGTGGTGGTGGTGGTGCAAGTGAGGATGGTGGTTGCTAGGTGGTGGTGGTGGTGTGTGCAAGTGAGGATGGTGGTTGCTAGGTGGTGGTGGTGGTGGTGGTGCAAGTGAGGATGGTGGTTGCTAGGTGGTGGTGGTGGTGGTGGTGCAAGTGAGGATGGTGGTTGCTAGGTGGTGGTGGTGGTGGTGGTACAAGTGAGGATGGTGGTTGCTAGGTGGTGGTGGTGGTGGTGGTGCAAGTGAGGATGGTGGTTGCTAGGTGGTGGTGGTGGTGGTGGTGGTGGTGCAAGTGAGGATGGTGGTTGCTAGGTGGTGGTGGTGGTGGTGGTGCAAGTGAGGATGGTGGTTGCTAGGTGGTGGTGGTGGTGGTGGTGGTGGTACAAGTGAGGATGGTGGTTGCTAGGTGGTGGTGGTGGTGGTGGTGCAAGTGAGGATGGTGGTTGCTAGGTGGTGGTGGTGGTGGTGGTGGTGGTGGTGGTACAAGTGAGGATGGTGGTTGCTAGGTGGTGGGTGGTGCAAGTGAGGATGGTGGTTGCTAGGTGGTGGTGGTGGTGGTGGTGCAAGTGAGGATGGTGGTTGCTAGGTGGTGGTGGTGGTGGTGGTGGTGCAAGTGAGGATGGTGGTTGCTAGGTGGTGGTGGTGGTGGACATCAGTTGACTGCAGCCATCATTACTAGAGAGGAAAACAAAACACTGATGCAGTACAGTGTGATCCTTTATTGACAACGTTTCGCCCACACAGTGGACTTCATCAAGTCACAAACAGATCTACCTGGGTGAATAATACATGAATATAGTTTAAAAAGTCAGGTGGAAAATGCTATTCACCCACTTGATAAAGTCCACTGTGTGGGCGAAACGTTGTCAATAAAGGGTCGCATTTTACTGCATTTGTATTCATTTACCCCCATCATGTCGGCATTTTGTATTATTTATCTCCACTACTAGAGAGACGTCCAGAGTTGTTATCAGATGACCTGACAGTATTGAGGAGTGAGACGCAGGTATAGGGCAGGGTGGAGCCTATACGGTGAATCAAGAGCCCTTGACGGACATCAAGGTACCCTTGCTCCTCTGGAATTGATTTATCAAAGACACTTCCTACGGTTTCGTAATTTGCTTTTCTTCAGGTGTGGGTTCCAAGCTGGTGCTGCGAACTCAAAGTCTCACATATGATGTATAAAGAGCCCAGAATGACTCGTTGTTGAGTTTCCTGAAGGTCACTCTTAAATTTGTAAGACGAGCATTGATGTGAGACAGACAATGGCGATATGCTAGGCGATATGCTCACCCACTAAGGTGAGTCTGCGGTCTCTGTTCCCCAAGACTATACTCCGTATCCAGTGTTTTGGCCCCTGTCCCAGTCTTCATAACTTTGTCTCTACTGGGGTTGAATTCCAGCAGCCACTTATCTAACCATCCCTGTAGTTTATCCAGATCAGTTTACAGCCTCTCCCTTATTCTCGTCTAGTTTAATTATCCTCATCAGTTGTGCATCATCAACAGACATGTCAGTAATGTTACTGTGTACTTGTATAGTATACTTCGATAATTCCAGCTACTTTATAGATAGGCTCCCTTACTAGCTATGATATCATGAGATCCCCACATGTCAGCCTTAGGCCACAGCGTCCACTCTTAGTTTCCGCTAGGCTAGACTGGACAAGACAAAGCTCCTGGGCTTCTCAAGATTCTCTTAATTATACGCCTCCAAGACATCCAACGTGTGTATTTCCTACCCCAGTTTCTCCTCAGGAACCCCCATGACAGACAGGGATACAGCTAACTCAGTCCCACCTAGTGCCAGATGAGTTAGACATCTGTGCAACGCTTGGTTGTCTTGATTGTGGAAACGTTTCGCCACACAGTAGCTTCATCAATCCATACAGAGGGGAATGGTTAAAGATCAGAGGGAGTTTCAGGCTCTCTCTCTTTATTTACAAGCTAAGGGCTGATCCCTACAACAACTTATTTGAAAGCCTTTTTATTGCTACGAGACAAATATGGTACAGGATGAAGTCGAAGCCATCTAAGGGCCAGCAATCTCATCTGATCAACTGACTTTATTTCGTGGATATGATTATGCACTACGAACATGTTCCAGACTCGTCTCAGCCTGGAAATATATAATCTCAGATGAAGAGGTGTTCTGGAGAAGGGTGCAGTCAGGGTGAAGTTGCTGCTTGCTGGAGAACTTCTCTCCAAATGTTCTACTGTTCTCCTTCTATCTATTTGATTACGTTGTATGTATGCCACTGATACTGATATCTAGGATAGTTTAAGAGAGTGTACTTTCGAACGTACTTAAATACGGGAACTACATCCGCTGACATGCAGATCATTGGCACCTGTCCTGGTCCACTGACATGCAGATCTTTGGCATCTGTCCTGGTCCACTGACATGCAGATCTTTGGCATCTGTCCTGGTCCACTGACATGCAGATCTCTGGCATCTGTCCTGGTCCACTGACATGCAGATCTCTGGCATCTGTCCTGGTCCACTGACATGCAGATCTCTGGCAACTGTCCTGGTCCACTGACCTGCAGATCTTGGCTAGTGGTTAGAACAGTGCTTCTGATTCCTCTTGCAGAATCCATGTCGACAACCTGTCAGGCCTCGTTGCTTTCGATTTGTGTGTGTGTGAACAGAGACATTCTTGTATGCATTGGTTCGTACTGACATGGAGATCCTCTCTCTCTCTCTCTCTCTCTCTCTCTCTCTCTCTCTCTCTCTCTCTCTCTCTCTCTCTCTCTCTCTCGCTGTCCCTCTGCATCACACTGTGTTAACTCTCCCACACTGTGTATATTTTAACAGGATAACAGATTTCCAATTTATAAAAACACAGGAAACTGACAACTCTCCCGGTGAACAACACCAGTGACACAGTACGTGATAACACCCCCCCAGGCTTCACTGCTGCGTCACTGCTGCATCACTGCTGCGTCACTGCTGCGTCACTGTTGCGTCACTGCTGCGTCACTGCTGCGTCACTGCTGCGTCACTGCTGCGTCACTGCTGCGTCACTGTTGCGTCACTGTTGCTTCATTGTTTCGCTGCTTCACAGCATAGCAACTTCACACCGTCACACTATCACACCATAATTGCCATCGCACCATCACACCATCACACCATCACACCATCACACCATCACACCATCACACCACCACACCATCACACCATCACACCATCACCCACCACACCACCCCCACCATCACACACATCACACCACCACACCACCACACCATCACACCATCACACCACACACCATCACACCATCACCCATCACACCATCACACCATCAACCATCACACCACCACACCTCACACATCACACCCCCCAACCCATCAAAAACCATCACACCATCACACCACCACACCACCACACCATCACACCATCACACCACCACCCACCACACCATCACACCATCACACCATCACACCATCACACCATCACACCACCCACCATCCACACCATCACCCACACACCACCACACCATCACACCATCACCCCATCACACCATCAAAACCATCACACTATCACAGCATCACACCATCACACCATCCCCACCATCACACCATCACACCACCACACCATCACACCATCACACCATCACACACAATCACACCATCACACCATCACACCACCACACCATCACACCATCACACCATCACCCCATCACACCATCACACCACACACCATCACACCATCACACTATCACACCATCACACCACCCCCCACCACCCACACCATCACACCATCACACCATCCCCAACCATCACACCATCACAAACACCACCTCACACATCACACCACCACACCACCCCCAACACACCACACCATCACACCATCACACCATCACCCACCACACCACCACACCATCACACCATCACACCATACACCACACCCACCCACCACCACACCATCACCCATCACACCATCACCCATCACCCACCAAAACCCCACC
>NC_069444.1:15155753-15158253 GCF_026875155.1 Cherax quadricarinatus
CCAGCGAGCACAGAACACAACACACACACAAAGGGAGGTGAGGGGAAGAGACTGGGAAGAAAGCTCTACTAACAAGCAGTAATGACAGAGAAAGCACTGAAAGGGATCATATATATATATATATATATATATATATATATATATATATATGTGTGTGTGTGTGTGTGTGTGTGTGTGTGTGTGTGTGTGTGTGTGTGTGTGTGTGTGTGTGTGTTGTGTGTGTGTGTGTGTGTGTGTGTGTGTGTGTGTGTGTGTGTGTGTGTGTGTGTGTGTGTGTGTGTGTATGTGTGTGTGTGTTTGTGTGTTTGCTTTTGATATCTCATATTTGAATACCACTTAAAAAAAATATTATTTTTTTGGGTGGGAGAAATTTTTGTGCAGTGGTAATGAGGGTTTACGAGGGTGCCAACACCAGGGGAATTGCCGACGGCTGGCCACTTTATAGGCACTTGCACGGGGGAACACTTGGCACTTACTCCGCGATCAGTGTTACTGCCTTCGCCTCGTTCATTGCAGTGAAATGTAATCCTAGATGTGAGAAATAGAATTGTTTTCTGAACAGCGGTGCAAGGGTAGTGTGGTAGTCTGAGTAAGTTTGAGTGAGTATGCCTGGGTGAGTAAGTCTGGGTGAGTAAGTTTGATGAAGTGAGTATGTCTGGGTGAGTCTGAGGAAGTGAGTATGTATGGGCGAGTAAATCTGAGTGAGTAAGTCTGAGTGAGTAAGTCTGGGTGAGTAAGTCTGAATAAGTCTGAGTGAGTATGTCTTGGTGAGTAAGCCTGGGTCTTTATTAAGCAATATACTGGTGTTCACAAGGCAGTGTACTGGTCTAGCACAGAATATTCTTGGCTAGTTACCTGCCACTCTGAAACACAACGAGGTAACTGGTCTCTCAGGTATTCCTCATATACATATATATATATAATATATATATATATATATATATATATATATATATTATATATATATATATATATATATATATATATATATAATATATATATATATATATATAATATAATATATATATAATATATATATATATATATATATATATATATATATATATATATATATATATATATATATATATATGACTAACACTGACTCACCTGACACATGACATTCACATTAAAGGTATTAAATCCGAGTAGATCGAGCCACACCAGGAAGAGTATAAAGAGGTAAGTAACATCAGCGATGGCCAAGGCTGCCAGATAATAACTAGAAGACCTCATCCTCAGGCGGGTGTTGAGGAAGACCACGCAGGACAGAAGGTTTCCCACGAAACCCACCACGATCAGTAGGGGCACGTAGTATGTGTTGAGCTGCCTGACGATGCCCCACTGCTCGTCCGTGAAGTTGTAGCTTTCGTAGTCGTAATCAATGTAGGTGTCGTAGACGGGTTCGTTGTGGGGCGGCGTGCCCTCCGTGCAGGAGATGAGGACGATGCTGCCGCTGACGTTCTGGAATCGACAGAGATTCTTGGTGATAGCGGAGGGCGCCTTGGATGGCCCTTGGGTAGCGTTCATGGTAGCGTCGGGGAGCTCAGTGTTGGCTACCTTGGGTAGCGTTCATGGTAGCGTCGGGGAGCTCAGTGTTGGCTACCCTGGGTAGTAGCGTTCATGGTAGCGTCGGGGACCTCAGTGTTGGCTACCTTGGGTAGCGTTCATGGTAGCGTCGGGGAGCTCAGTGTTGGCTACCTTGGGTAGCGTTCATGGTAGCGTCGGGGAGCTCAGTGTTGGCTACGATCACCACATCTTCCCTCCCCGCACCAAACACTGCTGTTGAAGGTCAGATTAACCTTCCGTTATCACCAAGTGGTAACAAAAACATCTTGGTGACGAAGGAGTAAGTCGCTCTCTGTCCATGGCAGGGAGATAGTGGTCACCATCTGTCCTCCCTCACCATCTGTCTTCCTGCACCAGCTGCTTTTTGTCTCTTCTCCATACTTCCTTCGTCTCCTCACTTTTAATATGCCCCTCGAGTCTCTGGTGAACAATCATTTCTCCACTCAGAACTTTCTCATAATAAACATAAGATATTAACATCTATTTCTCTATAAATATTTCAATATAAATTGTAAGTGTTAAACTATAAACATTCGTGCACTTCCCAAGGGATGTTTCACAAATTTTTATACGTCTTAAATTACGTTAAGGAACATTTCAATCGCCTCACAAATATCTACTTTGCATTAGTTTCTTATCAACTTTCTTATTCCTTTCCATTGGTTGTTTGTAAGGATGTTTAACGCAAATATGACTCTGCTGAGAAGGCCTGGTCACAGACCGGGCCGCGGGGGCGTTGACCCCCGGAACTCTCTCTAGGTAAACTCCAGGTAAACCACGAGAGTGTTTTGTTTTGGACGATATTGTCTATAACTTTACGGAGAGTTTCACATTGTTTCACACACCTCTGAGGCAGCTGTCAATGTTTCGAGCGACTTTCGTACACACATTTCAAGCCGTGTACAGACAGACGTTAGCTAATTTTTTTTTT
>NC_069444.1:15168253-15193253 GCF_026875155.1 Cherax quadricarinatus
ACTTACTATCAATTTTGAGGGACTGACCACTTACTATCAAGGTTGAGGGACTGACCCCCTTACTATCAAGACTGAGGACTGACCACTTACTATCAAGGTTGAGGGACGACCACTTACTATCAAGGTTGAGGGACTGACCACTTACTATCAAGGTGAGGGACTGACCATTTACTATCAAGGGTTGAGGGACACCACTTACTATCAAGGTTGAGGGACTGACCACTTACTATCAAGGTTGAGGGACTGACCACTTACTATCAAGGTTGAGGGACTGACCACTTACTATCAAGACTGAGGGACTGACCACTTACTATCAAGACTGAGGGACTGACCACTTACTATCAAGGTTGAGGGACTGACCACTTACTATCAAGACTGAGGGACTGACCACTTACTATCAAGACTGAGAGACTGACCACTTACTATCAAGGTTGAGGGACTGACCACTTACTATCAAGACTGAGGGACTGACCACTTACTACAGGCTGAGGACTGACCACTTACTACAAGACTGAGGGACTGACCACTTACTATCAAGACTGAGGGACTGACCACTTACTATCAAGACTGAGGGAACTGCCCACTTACTATCAAGGTTGGGGGAAATGACCACTACTATCAAGGTTGAGGGACTGACCACTTACTATCAAGACTGAGGGACTGACCACTTACTATCAAGGTTGAGGGAATGACCACTTACTATCAAGGTTGAGGGACTGACCACTTACTATCAAGACTGAGGGACTGACCACTTACTATCAAGACTGAGGGACTGACCACTTACTATCAAGGCTGAGGGACTGACCACTTACTATCAAGGTTGAGGGAATGACCACTTACTATCAAGGTTGAGGGACTGACCACTTACAAATCAAGACTGAGGACTGACCACTTACTATCAAGGCTGGGGACTGCCCACTTACTATAAAGGTTGAGGGACTGACCACTTACTATCAAGACTGAGGACTGACCACTTACTATCAAGGCTGAGGGGACTGACCACTTACTATCAAGGTTGGGGGACTGACCACTTACTATAAGGTTGAGGGACTGACCACTTACTATCAAGGCTGAGGGACTGACCACTTACTATCAAGGTTGAGGGACTGACCACTTACTATCAAGGTTGAGGGACTGACCACTTACTATCAAGGTTGAGGACTGACCACTTTATCAAGGTTGGGGACTGACCACTTACTATCAAGGCTGAGGGAATGACCACTTACTATCAAGGCTGAGGAACAGACGACTTACTATCAAGACTGAGGGACTGACCACTTACTATCAAGGCTGAGGGAATGACCACTTACTATCAAGACTGAGGGACTGACCACTTACTATCAAGACTGAGGGACTGACCACTTACTATCAAGGTTGAGGGACTGACCACTTACTATCAAGGTTGAGGGACTGACCACTTACTATAAAGGGTTGAGGGACTGACCACTTACTATCAAGGTTGGGGAAACTGACCACTTACTATAAAGGGTTGAGGGACTGACCACTTACTATCTAGGTTGAGGGACTGACCACTTACAAATCAAGGTTGAGGGACTGACCATTTTACTATCAAGGTTGAGGGACTGACCACTTACTATCAAGGTTGAGGGACTGACCACTTACTATCAAGGTTGAGGGACTGACCACTTACTATCAAGGTTGAGGGACTGACCACTTACTATCAAGGTTGAGGGACTGACCACTTACTATCAAGGTTGAGGGACTGACCACTTACTATCAAGGTTGAGGGACTGACCACTTACTATCAAGGCTGAGGGAATGACCACTTACTATCAAGGCTGAGGAACAGACGACTTACTATCAAGACTGAGGGACTGACCACTTACTATCAAGGCTGAGGGAATGACCACTTACTATCAAGGCTGAGGGAATGACCACTTACTATCAAGGCTGAGGGACTGACCACTTACAATTAAGACTGAGGGACTGACCACTTACTATCAAGGCTGAGGGACTGACCACTTACTATCAAGACTGAGGGACTGACCACTTACTATCAAGACTGACGGACTGACCACTTACTATCAAGACTGAGGGACTGACCACTTACTATCAAGGCTGAGGGACTGACCACTTACTATCAAGGTTGAGGGACTAACCACTTATTATCAAGGTTGAGGGACTGACCACTTACTATCAAGACTGAGGGACTGACCACTTACTATCAAGGCTGAGGGACTGACCACTTACATCAAGGCTGAGAGACTGACCACTTACATCAAGACTGAGGGACTGACCACTTACTATCAAGACTGAGGGACTGACCACTTACTATCAAGACTGAGGGACTGACCACTTACTATCAAGACTGAGGGACTGACCACTTACTATCAAGGCTGAGGGATTTATCACTTACTATCAAGGCTGAGGGACTGACCACTTACTATCAAGACTGAGGGACTGACCACTTACTATCAAGACTGAGGGACGACCACTTATATCAAGGCTGGGGGACTGACCACTTACTATCAAGACTGAGGGACTGACCTTACTATCAAGGCTGAGGGACTGACCATTTACTATCAAGACTGAGGGACTGACCACATTACTATCAAGACTGGGGGAAACTGACCACTTACTATCAAGACTGAGGGACTGACCACTTACTACAAGCTGAAGGACTTTATCACTTACTATAAAGGGCTGGGGGACTGACCACTTACTATCAAGGCTGATTGACTGACCACTTACTATCAAACTGAGGGACTGACCACTTACTATCAAGACTGAGGGACTGACCACTTACACAAGACTGAGGGAATGACCACTTACTATCAAGACTGAGGGACTGACCACTTACTATCAAGACTGAGGGACTGACCACTTACTATCAAGACTGAGGGACTGACCACTTACTATCAAGACTGAGGGACTGACCACTTACTATCAAGACTGAGGGACTGACCACTTACTATCAAGGCTGAGGGACTGACCACTTACTATCAAGGCTGATTGACTGACCACTTACTATCAAGACTGAGGGACTGACCACTTACTATCAAGGCTGAAGGACTTATCACTTACTATCAAGGCTGATTGACTGACCACTTACTATCAAGGCTGAAGGACTTATCACTTACTATCAAGGCTGAGGGACTGACCACTTACTATCAAGGCTGAGGGACTGACCACTTACTATCAAGACTGAGGGACTGACCACTTACTATCAAGGCTCAGGGACTTATCACTTACTATCAAGGCTGAGGGAATTATCACTTACTATCAAGACTGAGGGACTGAGCACTTACTATCAAGGCTGAGGGACTGGCCACTTACTATGAAGGCTGAGGGACTGACCATTTACTATCAAGGCTGAAGGACTTATCACTTACTATCAAGGCTGAGTTGCTGACCACTTACTATCAAGACTGAGGGACTGACCACTTACTATCAAGACTGAGGGACTGACCACTTACTATCAAGACTGAGGGACTGACCACTTACTATCAAGGCTGAGGGACTGACCACTTACTATCAAGACTGAGGGACTGACCACTTAATATCAAGGCTGAGGGACTGACCACTTACTATCAAGGCTGAGGGACTGAGCACTTACTATCAAGGCTGAGGGACTGGCCACTTACTATGAAGGCTGAGGGACTGACCATTTACTATCAAGGCTGATGGACTGACCACCTACTATCAAGGCTGAGGGACTGTTCACCTACTATCAAGGCTCAGGGACTGACCACCTACTATCAAGGCTGAGGGACTGAGCCCCTACTATCAAGGCTCAGGGACTGACCACCTACTACCAAGGCTGAGGGACTGACTACCTACTATCCTTATTCTGTACTTCCACCGTCTCCAGTACTGTAATCACCCTTTTGGTCGACGCATAAAGCCTGCCGCGTAGGCGAAACGTTTGGGCAGACAAGATTCCAAAATGTTACACACGTTTCTTAATATCAACAATGAGAAAATCAGTCAGGAAAGCAGGAAGGTGGCAGGCAGAGCCAGGAGCTGAGACTCGACCCAGGCAGGAAGCTGGGAGGCAAGGCCAGGAGCTGAGATTCGACCCAAACAAGAAGGCGGGAGGCAAGGCCAGGAGCTGAGACTCGACCCAAGCAGGAAGTTTGTAGGCAGGGCCAGGAGCTGAGACTCGACCCAAGCAGGAAGCTGGGAGGCAGGGCCAGGAGCTGAGACTCGACCCCCTGCAGCAAAAGTCACAAAGGTCAGGCGAACACAGACAAAGGTCAGTCTCGCCACACTGTCTATTTTCGCTACAGCAACGCAATTTCCATCTGTTACATTGTTCAGAAGTTCATGTGTTCAGGTGTTCAGATGTTCAGGTGTTCAGTTTTTCAGATGTTCAGTTGTTCAGTTATTCAGATGTAAGCCGATAATGGGTGCCGCTGTGTCGTGTGTACCAGGATCAACTGTTACTATGCCATGTGTACCAGGATCGACTGTTACTGTGCCATGTGTACCAGGATCGACTTGCTGTACCATGTGTACCAGGATCGACTGTTACTGTACCATGTGTACCAGGATCGACTGTTACTGTGCCATGTGTACCAGGATCGACTGTTACTGTGCCATGTGTACCAGGATCGACTGTTACTGTACCATGTGTACCAGGATCAACTGTTACTGTACCATGTGTACCAGGATCGACTGTTACTGTACCATGTGTACCAGGACCCGACTGTTACGTACCATGTGTACCGGGAAATCGACTGTTACGTACCATGTGTACCAGGATCGACTTTTTACTGGGGCCATGTGACCAGGATCGACTGTTACTGTACCATGTGTACCAGGATCGACTGTTACTGTCCCAAAGTGTACCAGGATCGACTGTTACTGTGCCATGTGTACCAGGATCGACTGTTACTGTACCATGTGTACCAGGATCGACTGTTACTGTACCATGTGTACCAGGATCGACTGTTACTGTACCATGTGTACCAGGATCGACTGTTACTGTACCATGTGTACCAGGATCGACTGTTACTGTGCCATGTTATTACCTGTTAATTCACAATTATTCTCACTTTCTGCTTCTCATCGTAAACGTGAAATATCTCCTAGTTAAAAAAAAATACATTTGTTACCCTTCTACAAGCACACACACAAATACCGAACAAACTCAAGCTCCTGGACCGTCAAAAACAAAAAAAAAGCTGGATGAGCTCTTTTTATTCAACAAAAGCCGTGTATTGTTACGCTACGTGATAGTAGCGAATGGGAAACAATAGCTAGCTTAAATGAGATACATGTCGGAACGTTTCGAACACTATTATTTCGATACGTTTTGCTCAGTTGTACTGTGAAACAAAACGCTGTTGATGAACAGCACTTTTGATAACTGAATGTTGATAAATGTGTATAAATGTTTATGAATGCACCAAATGGGTGATACATTTGAGGGCAGTATACACCGTGTATACAGCGTTTATATACCTTGTGTGATACAGTATTGTATAACTATATAATACAGTGTTGTACACCTTGTGTGAGCACTGTGCAGTGCTACGCTATCTTATATGAGAGTTACAGTGTGGGAACACTATCCTGTATGATTGTTACATTGTGGGAACATCCCCAGTGTGCTGTTACACTGTTCGCCATGATAGTTACATTGTGGGAACACCCACAGTGTGCTGTTACACTATTCGCCATGATAGTTACATTGTGGGAGCACCCACAGAGTGCTGTTACACTATTCGCCATGATAGTTACATTGTGGGAACACCCACAGTGTGCTGTTACACTGTTCGCCATGATAGTTACATTGTGGGAACACCCACAGTGTGCTGTTACACTGTTCGCCATGATAGTTACATTGTGGGAACACCCACAGTGTGCTGTTACACTATTCGCCATGATAGTTACATTGTGGGAACACCCACAGTGTGCTGTTACACTATTCGCCATGATAGTTACATTGGGGGAAAACACCCACAAGTGCTTTTACACTTTCGCCAGATAGTTACATTGTGGGAACACCCACAGTGTGCTGTTACACTGTTCGCCATGATAGTTAATTGTGGAACACCCACATGTGCTTTTACACTATTCGCCATAAATAGTTACATTGTGGGAATACCCACAGAGTGCTGTTACACTATTTGCCATGATAGTTACATTGTGGGAACACCCACAGTGTGCTGTTACACTATTCGCCATGATAGTTACATTGTGGGAATACCCACAGAGTGCTGTTACACTATTCGCCATGATAGTTACATGGGGAACGAGGACAGCTAGTTAGGTTTTTCTGACATATCCTATCACACACATGATGGGGCGCAGAGATGAAAAATAAAATGCCATAAGCCAGAGCTGGGGGACTTCGGCGGGAAGATGAGGATGCCGTCGGGTCTTCCATTAAAGGTTCATCAGTTACGACAGCATCAAAGGTTTCCTTCCATCAGAGCTGGAGTTACTGTCACTTGGGACTGATCATCTCTTAAGATGGACTATCTCTTACAGGTGGAATGGAATTAGTGGGGATAGTCTTAGATGAGTCACGGGGGAATTGGAGCTGACTCACGAGTAAGTCAGCATCAGTTATAAGAGAGAGAGAAAGAGAGAGCGAGGGTAGCGAAGAGGTGGGGTCAGGAGCTGTGAATCAACTCCTGTAACTACATATATGTGAGTACACACACACCACACACACACACACACACACACACACACACACACACACACACAACACACACACACACACACATGGTTTTCAGGAGAGAGAGGAAAGGACACACACTGAAAGGCAGCAGGAAGAAAGAAAGGAGATTGAGAAAATCATCAGGGAAATAGGTGAAGAGATGGACGAGATTGTAAATTTTCAGAGAATAGGGGCTATTTCGAAGGGAGAAACCGCCAACCCAAGCTGATTCTCAGGAGGGAAAAACAGTGCGGAACAGGATCCTCCAAGAGAAACCACGATTGAAATACTCGGAAGAGTACAAGAGGTGTTCCTAAAACAGAGACAGAACAAAATCAGAACGACAGCACTGAGGGAGAGGACAAAAAAGCGAAAGGAGCTAGGAAAAAAGACAAGGAGGAACCACAGAGGTCAGTCAAGCAGAACAGAACAGCAAGGGCAAGCACACACAAAACTATTCTCAGAACCATACAACCTATCACACCATCCCAACACACACTACAATCCAACCCACAGCCTCCACCCAACACCGAGCTATAGAATCCCACATATGCCACCAGGTCTCCCACCCTCACAGGCCCCCCAAACCACAGTGTTGGAAAGGAAACTGAAGGTATGGTAAAAAACGCTGATGAAAACAAATAAGTGGGAGGAGTGGCATGAAAGAGTCAAAGAAGCATCACCGGACATCATAACTCTCACAGAAACCAAGCTTACAGGTATGATTTGCAGATGCCATCTTTCCAAGGGATACCAAATCCTAGGAAAGACAGAGGAACAGGGGGGGTGGAGGAGTGGCGTTGCTGATCAAAAATCGCTGGAATTTTGATGAGCTGGAGAGAGGAGACAGCGGGGAAGAAAGTGATTAAAATAGTGGGAACACTTCACTCTGGAGGTCCCAAGTGGTAAAAGCAGTGATGTATAACCCCCCCACAGAACAGCAGGAGGCCAAGGCAAGAGTACGACGAGAGCAATAGAGCGATGGTTGACACACTGGCTAGATGGCCAGAAGAGCTCATGCAAAGCGGCAAAGCTCCTGATCATGGGTGACTTAACCACAAGGAGATCGATGGGAGAAACTTGGACCCACATGGGGCCAAGATACATGGAGGGCTAAGATGATGGAGTGGTACTGGAAACTTCATGTGCCAACACGTAAGGGACACTACAAGAGAGAGAGGAGAGGATGAACCAGCAAGGCTGGACTTAGTATTCACCTTGAGAGTGCAGATATCGAGGGCATCACATATAAAGACCCCTTGGGGCCAGTGACATGTGGTTTTAAGCTTCGAATACACAGTAGAGCTACAATGGAGGGAGAAAACAGGAAGGGCCCGGAGAATGAACCCAAACTACAAGAAAGGGACTACACAGGAATGAGGAACTACCTGAAACGGGTTCAGTGGGACAGAGAACTGGCAGGGAAGCCAGTTAATGAAAGATGGAATATGTAGCAACAAAATGCAAGAGGCTGAGGAGAGGTTTGACCCAAGGGTAACAGGATTAATGAAAAAGGGCCCGGATGAGCCCTTGGTTTACCCAAAGGTTCAGGAGGCAAAAACCAAGTGTGCTAGGGAATGGAAGAAATATAGAAGGCAAAGGACCCAGGAGAATAAGGAGAACAGTCCCTAGAGCCAGAAACGAATATGCACAGATAAAACGAGGCCCAAAGACAATATGAAAATGACATAGCAGCGAAAGCCAAATCTGACCCGAAACTGTTGTACAGCCACATCAGGAGGAAAACAACAGTCAAGGACCAGGTAATCAGGCTAAGAAGGAAGGAGGAGAGACAACAAGAAATGACCGTGAAGTATGTGAAGAACTCAACAAGAGATTCAAAGAAGTGTTCACAGAGAGACAGAAGGGACTCCAGAAAGACGGTGAGGTGGGGCACACCACCAAGTGCTGGACACAGTGCACAACAACCGAGGAAGAAGTGAAGAGGCTTCTGAGTGAGCTAGATACCTCAAAGGCAATGGGGCCAGATAACATCTCCCATGGGTATTGAGAGAGGGAGCAGAGGCGCTATGTGTACCCCTAACAACAATATTCAATACATCTATCGAAACAGGGAGATGCCTGAGGCATGGAAGACAGCAAATGTAGTCCCAATCTTTAAAAAAGGAGACAGACATGAAGCATTAAACTACAGACCAGTGTCACTGACATGTATAGTATGCAAAATCATGGAGAAGATTATCAGGAGAAGAGTGGTGGAACACCTAGAAAGGAATGATCTCATCAACAGCAGCCAACATGGTTTCAGGACGGGAAATCCTGTGTCACAAACCTACTGGAGTTCTATGACATGGTGACAGCAGTAAGACAAGAGAGAGAGGGGTGGGTGGATTGCATTTTCTTGGACTGCAAGAAGGCGTTTGACACAGTTCCACACAAGAGATTGGTGCAAAACTGGAGGACCAAGCAGGGATAACAGGGAAGGCACTACATTGGATCAGGAATACTTGTCAGGAAGACAGCAGCGAGTCATGGTACGTGGCGAGGTGTCAGAGTGGGCACCTGTGACCAGCGGGGTCCCGCAGGGGTCAGTCCTAGGACCAGTGCTGTTTCTGGTATTTGTGAACGACATGACGGAAGGAATAGACTCTGAGGTGTCCCTGTTTGCAGATGACGTGAAGTTGATGAGAAGAATTCACTCGATCGAAGACCAGCAGAACTACAAAGGGATCTGGACAGGCTGCAGACCTGGTCCAGCAATTGGCTCCTGGAGTTCAATCCCACCAAGTGCAAAGTCATGAAGATTGGGAAGGGCAAAGAAGGCCGCAGACGGAGTACAGTCTAGGGGGTCAGAGACTACAAACCTCACTCAAGGAAAAAGATCTTGGGGTGAGTATAACACCAGGCACATCTCCTGAAGCGCACATCAACCAAATAACTGCTGCAGCATATGGGCGCCTAGCAAACCTCAGAACAGCATTCCGACATCTTAATAAGGAATCATTCAGGACCCTGTACACCGTGTACGTTAGGCCCATATTGAGTATGCGGCACCAGTTTGGAACCCACACCTAGCCAAGCACGTGAAGAAACTAGAGAAAGTGCAAAGGTTTGCAACAAGACTAGTCCCAGAGCTAAGAGGTATGTCCTACGAGGAGAGGTTAAGGAAATCAACCTGACGACACTGGAGGACAGGAGAGATAGGGGGACATGATAACGACATACAAAATACTGAGAGAATTGACAAGGTGGACAAAGACAGGATGTTCCAGAGATTGGACACAGTAACAAGGGACACAGTTGGAAGCTGAAGACACAGATGAATCACAGGGATGTTAGGAAGCATTTCTTCAGCCACAGAGTAGTCAGTAAGTGGAATAGTTTGGGAAGCGATGTAGTGGAGGCAGGATCCATACATAGCTTTAAGCAGAGGTATGATAAAGCTCACGGCTCAGGGAGAGTGACCTAGTAGCGATCAGTGAAGAGGCGGGGCCAGGAGCTCGGACTCGACCCCCACAACCTAAACTAGGTGAGTACAACTAGGTGAGTACACACACACACACACACACACACACACACACACACACACACACACACACACACACACACACACACACAAACAAACACTAATTACCTCGTCACATCATGCCATAATTTCCTTTTAAAAAATTAACATCCAAGTATTATTCCATCATAAATTGCCCAAACGTCTAAATCCCACACACACCCCACGCCCATTAAGTCGTTTCTCGCACCTCAGGTCGTAGCACTTCCGACCTTACGTCAGTCAACACCGGAAAAACTTGCATTTCAAAATATTTCGAAAAAAATCTTGTTTTTCAACGATTTTTTTTTAAAACGAGAAAATAATGTATATAATTCGATGGTTTTGAATATAAAAATAATGACTTGTTTAAAATATATATATATATATATATATATGCCTTTGATGTGATATAATATTGTTGAGTGTTTGTTAGTGTTGTACTCAGTGATGTTGATGTTGTTGATGTTGTTGTTGATGTTATGTTGTTGTTGATGTTGATGTTGTTGTTTTTGTTTTGATGTTGTTTTTGTTGAAATTGGATGTTTTGGAGGTTGTTTTGATGTTGGATTTTGTTGATTTTTTTGATGATTTTTTTGTTGTTGTTGTTTGTTGTTGATGATGTTGATTTTGTTGTTGATAAAGGTTGTTTTTAAAGGTTGTTGTTTTGTTGATGTTGTTTGTGATTTTTTTGTTGTTTGATTTTTTTGGTTGTTGTTGATTTTGGTTAAAGTTGTTGATGTTTTTGTTGAGTTGATTTGTTTTTGATTTTGTTGTTGATGTTTTTTTTGTTGTTTTGAGTTTTGATTTTTTGTTGTTAAATTGTTGTTGGTTGTTGAGGGTTTTTTTGATGTTGATGATGAGGTTGTTTTTTGGATAATTTTTTGGGGTTGATGTTTTTTTTGATGTTGTTTGATGTTGTTTGATGTTTTTGTTGTTTGTTGTTTGTTGTTGATGTTGTTGTTGATGTTGTTGTTGAGGAAAGGTTTTTGTTGATGTTTTTTGGTTTTGGTGTTGGTTGATGAGTTTGTTTTGGGATTTTTTTGTTAATTTGTTTTGTTTAGGGATGTGAGTTTTGTTGTTTTGATGTTTGTTTTTGGGAGGTGTTGTTGATGTTTGTTTTTTGGGATTTTTTTTTTTTAGGGTTTTTTGAGATTTTGGGGGGGTTGATGTTGTTTTGGGGTTTTTGTACCATGTTGTTGAGGGTTTTTTTGAGTTTTTGGGTTGATGTTGTTGTTGATGATGGGTTAAATTTGGTTGTTAGTGTTGTTGATGATTGGGGGTTTGATGTTTTTTGTTTTTTGGTGTTTTGTTTTGGGGGGGTTGTGATGATGATTTTGGGGTTTTTTTTTGGGGGGTTTTGTTTTTTGGTTTTGGGTTTTTGTTTTTGGTGGATGGGTTGTTGTTGATGTTTTTGTTTTGATTTTTTTGGATGATTTTTTTGGGGTTGGGGGGGGTTTAAATGTGGGTTTTGTGAGGTTGGGGGGTTTTTGGATGAGGTTGTTGAAGTTGGGTTGTTGTTGATGATGATTTTAAATGTTTTTTGTTGTATGTTTGGGGGGTTTTTGGGTTGGGTGGGGGTTTTGAGGGGGGTTTTTGGTGTTGGGGGGGGTTTTTGGGGTTTTGGGGGAAAGGTTGTTGTTGATTTTGTTTTTGGTGTTGTACTCATGTTTTGATTTTTGTTGTTGATGTTTTTGTTTTGATGTTTTTTGATGATGTTTTTGTTGATTTTGTTGTTTGTTGTTGATGATTTGTTTTTTGGATGTTTGGGTTAGTTTTGTACTCAGTGATGTTGAGTTTTTTTGATGTTGTTGAGGTTGATGTTAAATATGTTGTTGTTGATGTTGTTTTTAGTTTTTTTGTTTATGTTTTTGTTGATTTTGTTTTTGGGGGGATGTTTTTGATGAGGTTTTTGGGTTGGGGTTGTTGTTGGAGGGATTTTTGTTGAGGGAATTTTGGTTTTTTGAGGGTTTTTAGTGTTGTTAAATGTTTGTTGTTGATTTTGTTTTTGGGAAAATGGGGTTGATGATTTGTTTTTGAGGTTGGGGGTTAGTGTTGTTAAGATTTTGTTGTTGATGTTGTTTTATTGTTGAAACTCGGGTTGTTGATTTCTTTTTTAATGTTGTTTTTTGATGATTTTTGTTGATAATTTTTTTTGTTATTTTGGGTTGTTAGTGTTGTACTCAGTAAATTTGAGGGCCCTTGTTGATGTTGTGTGTTGAGGTTTGTTGTTGATTTTGTTGTTGGTTGTTTTTTGATGTGTTTTGTTGAGGGTTTTGTTATGATTTTGGGGTTTGTTGATGTTTTTGATGATGTTGTTGATGATTTTGGGTTTTTTGATGGTTGTTTTTAGTTTTTGTACTCAGTGATGTTGATGTTTTTGGTTGATTTTGTTGTTGATGATTTTTTTGATAAAGTTGTTGTTGATGTTGTTGTTGATGTTTGTTTTCCCTGATGTTTTTGTTGAGGGAATGTTTTTTGTTTGAGGGTTGTTGTTTGTTTTTGATGATTTTTGTTGTTGATGTTTTTGTTAGTTTTTGAAACTCATGAGGTTGATTTTGTTGTTGGGTTGTTGTTGATATGTTGTTGATGTTTTTTTTGTTGATTTGTTGTTATGTTTTTTGATGATTTGTTGTTGATTTTTTGGTTTTTTGTTTTTTTTTTCCTTTAAGTTGATGTTGTTGTTGTTTTTTAGGATGATTTGTTGAGGGTTGTTTTTTGAAAATTTGTTTTTGATGATGAGTTGATAAATGTTTGTTAAATGTTTTGTTGTTAAAGTTGTTGTTGTGATTTGTTGATGAGTTTTTTGATGATGAGTTGATGATGATTTGGGATTTTTATTTGGTTGTTGATGATGTTGTTGTTGAGGTTTTTTTTGATGTTGTTGTTGAGATGTTGTTTTTTGAGGGATGATGTTTATGTTTGATTTTTATGTTGTTTTTGAGGATTTTTGATAAAGGAAATTTGGTGAGATGTTATTTTTGTTGTTGTTGTTGATGATTTTTACTGTTGATGCTTTTTGTTGTTGATGCTTTTTGTTTTTGAGGGCGGTTTTTAAATTTGCTTTAATGTTTTGATGCTGTTGGGTTTGTTTGCTTTTGGTTTTTATGCGTTTTTTGATGCTTTTACGTTGATGCGTTGTTTTTAAATGCTGTTGTTTTGATGCTTTTTGTTGATGCCTGTTACTGTTGATGCGTTTTTGTTAAGGGCTGTTGTTAAATTTGTTAAAGATTATGTTGTTGTTGATGCTTTTTTGTTAAATGCTTTTGTTTGGGATAGCGGTTGTTGATTTTGGATGTTGTTTGTTGTTTGCGGGGTTTGTTGATGCGTTTTTTTGATGCTGTTTTTTGATTTTTAAATTTTTAAAGTTTGTTGTTTTTGGGGGATGCTGTTTTTGTTGTTTGATGTTTAAAATTGTTTGATTTCTGTTGTTTTTTGAGGGCTTAAATTTTTTGTTGATGCGGGGTTTTTTGTTGATGCTTTTTGGGGTTTTTTGGGGTTGTTTTTGGGATGCTGTTTTTGAAGGCGGGTTGGTGTTGTTTTTTTGAGGCGGTTTTTTGATGCTTTTTGTTGTTGAATGCTGGGTTGTTAAAATGCTTTTTGTTGTTTTTTGATCCCTGATGTTTTGACCCGTTTGTTGTTTTTGAGGCGTTTTTATGCGTTTTTTTTTGATCTGTTGTTTTTGATCCCGTTTTTGTTTTTATCTGATTATTTGGTCTGTTTTTTTTATTTTAAAGGGCTTTTTGTTGATGCTGTTGTTTGTTGATGGGGTTTGTTGATGCTGTTTTTTTGTTGTTAATCCCTGATGTTTTTAAATTGCTGTTTTTGTTGTTGATCTGTTTTGGGTTGTTTGTTTGCTGTTTTTTGAGGGGGTTTTTTTTGTTGATGCTGTTGTTTGTTTTGCTGTTGTTGTTAAATTCTGTTGTTTTTGATGCTTTTGTTTTTGTTAAGCTATGTTGTTGATGCTTTTTGTTGTTGTTGGGGGCGGTTTTTTAAATGCTGTTGTTTTTTGGGGCTGTTGTTGATCTGTTTGTTTTTTGATGCTGTTTTTGGGTTGATGCTGTTGGGGTTTGTTGATGCTGATGTTTTTTAAAGGCGGTTGTTTTGGGTTGATGCTGTTTTGATGTTTGTTTTTTTTAAAGCTTTTGTTGAGGGCTGTTTTTTTTTGTTAAAGGCCTGAGGGTTTTGATGCTTTTGTTTGTTGTTGATGTTTGTTGTTGAGGGCTGTTTTTGATCTGTTTTTTTGATCCCTTTGTTGTTGTTTTGGAGGGGGGGGCTGTTGTTGTTGATGTTGTTGTTGTTTTGTTTGGCTGATTTTGTTGATGCGTTGTTGTTGTTGATGCTGTTTTTTGAGGCGGGTGTTGTTGAGCTGTTGTTGATGCTGCTTTTGGGTTTTTTGTTAGCCCAAGTACAAATGGGGAAAATTTGACATGATCCACACAAACCAACAGAAAACGAAAAGATCCACACAATCCCAACTGATGAACACATGATCCACACAATACCCCCTGAAACGACATAAATTCCCCACAATACCATCTAAATTAACGACATGATCCACACAATACCAATTGATGAAGGGACATGGTCCACAAATACCAACTAAATAAAACGACAAAAACCACCCAAAACCAAAACTGATGAACGACATAAACCCAAATACCAACGGATAAACCCACATAAATCCCACAATACCAACGATAAACGACATATCCACAAAAATACCCAAACTCAGAACGACTTTACCCACCCCAAACCCCAAACTGAAAACGACTTTGATCCACATAAACCAACTATAACGCATGATCCACGAAATACCAACGATGAACGACATAAACCACAAAAACCAACTGAGAAACGAATGACCCCACAAATACCAACTGATGAACGCCATGTCCCACAATACCAACTGATGAACACATATCCACAAAATCCCCAACAAATTAACAAACATGATCCACCAATATCAACAGATGAACACAAAGATCCACACAATCCAAATTTTGTTTGAACGACATGATCCAAAAATTTCCAACTGATGAACGACTTTATCCACACAAAAACCAACTAAAGAAGGGACATGATCCACAAAAAACCCAAACTGATAAACGAATGTTTCCCCACATAATACCAAACTGATGAACACATGACCCCACACAATACCAACTGATGAACGACATATCCACCAAATACCAACTGATGAACACATAATCCCACAATATCAACTTTTTGAACGACATGACCACACAATACCAACAAAATAAACACATGAACCACATAAAAACCAACTGTAAAAACGACATGACCCAAAATTACCAACTGATGAACGACATGATCCACAAAAATATCAACTAAATGAACGACATGATCCACCAATACCAACTGATGAACGACATAAATTCCACAAAAATATCAACAGATCCCGCATGATCCACAAAAATCCCAAACGATAAACCCCATGATCCACACAAAAATCAACTGATGAACGACAGGATCCACACAATCCCAAAACTAGGGAAACGAAAATGTTTCCACCCCCAAAATATCAACTGAAAAACCCACAATATTCCACACAAAAACCCAACTAAATGAACAAACAAAATCCACAGGGAAAACCAAACCCTGATAAAACGACTTTAACCCCAAAAATTTTACCAACCGATGAAGCAAAACCAAACAATCCCAAAACTGATGAACACAGGGACCCACAAAATACCAAAAAATAAATAAAACATATCCACACAATACCTTTCTGATAAACGACAGGGTTTCCACATAAAAACCAAAACTGATGAACGACATACCACAAAATCCCAACAAAAGAACCGACATGACCAAAACAAATACCAACTGATGAAGGGAAAAGATCCACATAAAAACCCAACTGATAAACGACATAAACCCCCACAATACCAGCTTATGAAACGAAAATGATCCCATAATCCAAACGATAACGACATGACCAAACACAATATAAATCATTTTTCACACCTTTATCCACGGGAAGACACACACACAAAACACCCCACACACACACACACACACACCACACACACACAAACACATACACACACACACACACACCCCCCACACACACCACACAACAAAAACACACACAAACCACACACAACAAACAAACACACACACACACCACACACCCACACAAAACACACACACACCAAACACACCACACACACCACACACACACCCCAAAACACCCCAAACAAAAACACACACACACACACACACACACACAAAAAAACACAACAAACACACCACCACAAAACACCCACCCCCCAACACACACACACCCCCAAAACACACACACCAAAACACACACACCAAACACCCCCCACAAACACACACACACACCAAAACACAAAAACCCCACACACAAAAAAACCCACACACACACACACACACACACCCCCAACACCCCACCCACACACACACACAACACACAACACACAAACAAACCCACCCACACACCCCACACCCACCCCCAAAACACCCACACACACCACACACACAACAACACAAACCCACCACCCAAAACACACACACAACACAAACACACACAACCACACACACACAACACACACACACACACACACACACACACACACACACACAACAAACACATCCCAACACACACACCCCAAAACACACACACACAAACACACAACAAAACAAACACACACACACAAACACACACCCCACACACACACACACACACACACACACAAAACAAAACACACCCCACCACACAACACACACAAACACACCCCACAAACACACACACACAAAACACACAAAACACAAACACACACACATACACACCACACACATACACACCAAAACACCCCACAAAAACACCCCAATACACCACACACACAAAAACACACACACACACACCACATACACACATACACACCATACACACACATACACACACACACACACAAAAAACAAACACACATACCCACACACAAACCCCACCGGGAACAAGCCCCTTGTAGCTTGAAACACACACCCTGTAAAAAACACAAACACAGATTTCAAAACCGGCCTGTAACTGACCATCTAAACCCTTTTTCCCCTTCCCCCCCCCTCTTTCACACTAATTTAACCAAACTCAACCTCCACTTTTTAAACAATATCTCCTTTTTCTACATCACTCCCCTACCTATCTCTCCCCTCCCTTTTTTTCCCTCCCCAAAATCTTTCCCCTCTAACACTCGAAACCTTTTAACATCTCCCCCCCCTTTCTAAAAACCCTCTCCCCCCTCAAAACATCTTCCCCTCCCATTATCTCCCCCTCCCCCTTTCCCCCCCCCTCTCTCCCCCATCCGGCCCCCCTTTCCCCCCCTAGCCCCTCTCCCCTCTCGCTTTTTTCCATCCCCCCCCCTTTTTTCCCCCTTCCCCCCTCTTTGCCTTCCCCTTTTTCCCCCCCCTCCCCCCCCTCCCCTCTCTCTTTTCCCCTTTTCTCCTTCCCTCTGGTCTCTCTTTTCTCCTCGCTCCCTTTCCTCTCCTCACCTCTCTTTCCAAACCCCTTCTCTCTCGCTTTTCTCTTTTGCTTCTCCTTGCTCCCCTCTTTTCCTTGCTCTCTTTTCTTCCTCTCTCTCTCTCCCCTCTTTGCTCTCCTCCTTCCCTTTTCTCTCTCTCTTCTCCTCTCCTCTTGCTCCCCTCTCCTTGTTTGCTTTTCTCTCCTCTTCTCCTCCCCTTGCTCTCTTCTTTTGCTCCCCTCTCTCTTTTTGCTCTCTCTATTTTGCCCTCTCTCTCTCTTGCTCTCTCTCTCGCCTTTTCTCTTCTCTCCTCTCCTCTCCTCTCTTGCTCTCTTTTTTCGCTCTTTTCCAAACTCTCTCTCCCCTGCTTCTCATCTTTCTCTCTTTCTCTCTTTTTCTCCCTTGCTCTCTCTCTCTTTTTTGCTCATCTCTCTCTTGCTCTTTCTCTCCTTTTTGCTCTCTAATCTTTGCTCTCTCTCTCTTTTGGCTCTCTCTCCCCTCTCTTCCTCTCGCTGTTTTCCCTTGCTTTTCCTCCGTCTTGCTCTTCTCTCCCCTCTTTTTTGCCTCTCTCTCTTTTTGGTTTCTCTCTCTCTCCTCTTGCTCTCTTCTGCTCTCTCCTCTCCTCGCCCTCTCTCCCCTTCCTCTTTTTCCCCTCTCTTCCCTCTCTCTCCTCTCTTTGGCCTCGCATTTCCTTTTGGCCTCTCTCTCTCTCCTTGCCCTCTTGCCTCTCTCTCCTTTTTCTCTCTCTTTTTCCTCTCCTCTCTTTGCCTCCTTTTTCTTCTTTTCATTTCTCTTTGTCTCTCTCTGTTCTCTCCCCTTTTCCCCCCTCCCCTCTCTTGCTCTCCTCTCTTTTGCCTCTCTTGCCCCCTTTTTTTGACAACGTCTCTCTCCCCTTTTGCTCTCCTTTTTGGCCCCTCTCTCTTTTCTTGCTCCCCTCTCCCCTTTTTGCTCTTCCTCTCTTTTTCCCCTTTCTCTCTCCGTGCTTTTCCCCTTCGCTCTCTCCCCCGCTCTTTTTGCTCTCTCTTTTCCTAAACCCTTCTTGCCTCCTCCTCCTTGCCTCGCTCTTCTTGGCTTCTAAATTCCCCCGGCCCCCCTTTTTCCCCCATCCCTCTCCCCCTCTCTCTCTTCTCTCCCCCCTCCCCCTTCCCCTCCCTCTCCTCTCTCCCCTTCTAAAATTTCCCGTTCCCCCTCTCTCCCCCTCTTTTTTGGCTCCTTGCTCTCTCCCCTCTTCTTGCTCTCTCTTTTTCTCCCCTCCTCCTCTTTCTCCTCTCATCCCCCTTGCTCCCTCTTTTGCTCTCCCTTTTCCTCTCTTTTCCCTCTCCTCGCTCTCTCTCTCGCTCTCCCCTCCTTGCTCTCTCTCTTTTCCCCTCTCTCTCTCGCTCTCTCTCCCTCGCTCTCTCCCCTCGCTCTCTCTCCCCTTTTTGCCTTTTCTCTCTCTTGCTCTTCTTTTTCCTTCTTTTCTCTCTTGTCCCCTTTTCTCCCCTTGCCTCCCTCTTGCTCCTCCTCCTTGCTCTCTTTTCCGCTCTTTTGCTCCGCCTAAACTCTTGCCCCCTTTTCGCTTTTTGCCCCTCTCTCCTCTGCCCCTCTCCTAAACTTCCCTCTCTCTCTCTCCTTGCTCCCTCGTTGCTTTTCTCCCTTCGCCTCTCCCTTTTCTCTTCCCTCTCTCTCTTTCCTCTCCCCTCCCTTTTGCTCTCTCCTCGGCCCTCTCTTGCCTCCCCTTTCTCTTGCTTTTCCCCTCTTCTTGCGCCCCCTCTCGCCCCCCATTTTCCCCTTCCTAACTCTCCCCCCCCCTACCTTAAAAAAAAAAAAAAAAAAAAAAAAAAAAAAAAAAAAAAAAAAAAAAAAAAAAAAAAAAATGGGTGGGGACCGCAAGGAAAAAAGGGATCAATGAGAATGGTTCGGATGGGGAAAGTAGTGGATGGGGGAACCCTTTGAAAAGGAAGGGGAACAAAGTGGGAGAAAAAATTTTGGGGAACTTTTTTAAAAAAATGGAAAAAGAGCCTCTGTAAAATTTGGGAAAGGGGGTTGGGGCCCGGAAACAAAAAAGGGGGGGAGGCACAATCGAAACTGCAGTACCAAGATAAGGGCCCTAGAAGTTGAGATAAATTTGGGCTGGAGCGAGTTAGGGGGGGCAGTGACCAAGAAACACAGCATATAAAGGGGCTGCAGGCAAAACGGGAAAGGGAAGGAATTAAAATTTGCAAGGTCAAAATCAATCTCCCAAAGGGAGGACCAAGGGGAAAGGGAAGATCACGGGGTTCAGATGGAGGGGGTGATAGGTCCAAAATGCTGAGGCACAAAAAGGGGCTATCGGGAGCCACGGGAAAAACCCGGGGAGAAACCTGACCCACATACGGGCAGGACCCCAAGTCACAGGGGGTTGGGCAATGGGAGGAAAAAAAAGGGAAAAATCAGTGTTTATCCATGGGCTTTTAAAGGAGAGAGAAAAGGACACACATAAAAGGAAGCAGGAAAAAGGGAAAAGGGAGATTGAGAAAATCACACGGAAATAGGTGAAGAGAAAACGAGTTTGTAAATTTTCAAGATGGGGGGGGGAAACCATCAAAGGGGGGAAAAACCCGGACCAATCAAGCGATTCCAGGACGGAAACAGTGCGGAACGATCCCCAAGAGAAACCACGATTGAAATACTGGGAAGATTAAAAAGAGGGTTTTCCCTAGACGAGACAGAAAAAAAACAAACACAGCATTTTTGGGGGAAAGAGACAAAAAAACGAAAGGAGCTGGGGAAAAGAACAAAAGGGAATCAGCGGGAGGTCAGTCAAGCGGGACAGACAGCAAAGGGCAAGCACACACAAAACTATTTCTAAAAGGAACCAAACCCTATCCCCAAACCAAAATCCCAAAACACACCACAAATTTTTCCCCCATACCCCAAAGCCTCCACCCAACACCGGAGCTATAAAAATCCCACATTCCCCAGGTTTTTCCCATCCCCCCGGCCCCCCAAAAACCACATTTTTTGGAAAAGGGAAACTGAAGGAATGGTACACAAAAAACCTTATGGAAAACCCAAATAATTGGGAAAGGAGTGGCACGAAAAAATCAAAGAAGCATCCCCCCGACATCATAGCTCTTACAAAAAACCAAGTTTAAACCGGTTTTGATAAAAAATGCCACCCTTTCCAATGGGAAAAACCCAAACCTTTGAGGAAAGACAAAAGGGAACGGGGGGGTGGGGGGAGGTGGGGGTTTGCTGATAAAAAATGGGCGGGAAAATTTGATGACTGGAGAGAGGAAAATAGCGGAAAGAAAGTGATTACATAGGGGAAAACACTTCCCTGGGGTCCAAGGGGAAAATACGGGGGATGTATAACCCACCACAGAACACAGGACCCAAAGGGCCCCAAGAGGTACGACGAAGCAATAGAGCGATGGTTGACACACTGGCTAGAGTGGCCAGAAAGCTTTTGCATGCAGGCAAATTCCTGAAAAGGGGGGCTTTAACCACAAGGAGATCGTTGGGGAGAACGGGGGGGACCCCCCTTTGGGGCCAAATACATTGGGGGGGCAAAGATGATGGGGTTTGGTTACGGGAAAACTTCATGTACCAAAAACTTGGGGAAAAATTTCAAGAGAGAGAGGGGGGATGAACCAGAAAGGCGGGACTTATTTTTCACCCTTGAGAAAGTCGGGATTCGAGGAAAATACATAGAAAGGGCCCCCTTTGGGGGCCAGTGACCTTGGGGTTTTAAGTTTTCGAATCCACAGTAAGTTTCAATGGAGGAAAAGGGCAGGAAGGCCAGGACGAATGAACCAAACTAAAAAAAAGGGGGACTACACGGGAATGGGGAACCCCGAAGGGGGTTTTAAAGGGGGACAGAAAATTTGGAAGGGGAACATTTAATGAAAATAGGGAAATTGCAAAAAAATTCAAGGGCTGAGGAAAGGTTTTCCCCAAAGGGGTTAAACAGGTAATAAAAAAGCCTTTATAAACCCAGGGGGTTTTCCCCAAAAGGGTGCAGGGGGCCCAAAAACCCAAAGTGCTAGGGAATGGAAAAAAATAGAAGGCAAAGGACCCAGGAAAAAAAGGAGAACAGTCTTAGACCAAAAACAAATTTTTTTCACGGGATAAAAGGGGGGGCCCAAAACAATATAAAAAATAAACTTTGGAAAGAAACCCAAAATCTGACCCGAAACTTTTTGTACGCCACATCAGAAAAAAACAACGGGAAAGGGACCAGGAAATTTCAGGCAAAGGGAAAGGGAAAGGAAAAGAGAAAACCCGGAAATTTGCCCGGAAGTTTTGGAAGAACTCAACAAGAACCCCAAAGAATTTGTTTTCACAGAGGAGACAGAAGGGACCCCCAAAAGACGGAGAGGGGGGGTTCACAACCACCAATTACTAAACCCCAGAGCACCCCAACCGAGAAGGGGAATTGAAGAGCTTCAAAGGGGGAGCTAAAACCTCAAAGGCAAGGGGCCAGAAAACCCTCCCCCCCATGGGAAAAGAGAGAGGGAGCAGAGGTGCTTTTTGTACCCCTAACAACAATAAACAATACATCCCATCGAAACAGGGAGATTTCCGAGGGAGGGGAAAAAACAGGGAAATTTAGTCCCAATCTTTAAAAAAAGGGGACAAAAACCTGAAGCTTTTAAACCAAAGGGCCATTTTCACTGACAGTAAATATTCAAAATCATGGAGAAGATTACAAGGGGGAAAAATTTTGGAACACCAAAAAGGGAAGATCTCATCAACACAGCCACATGGGTTTTAGGGGCGGAAAAACCTTTGTCACAAACCTTTCTGGGGTTTTTAAAGACATTGGGGGACAGCAAAGACAAAGAGGAAGGGGGGGGAGGGGGTGGGGATTGCAATTTTTTTTTTGGACTGGGAAGAAGGGCCCTTTGACACAATTTTCCAAAACCAAAAAATTGGGGGCCAAAAAACTGGGACCCCAAGCAGGGGTAACAGGGACGGGCACTACAATGGATCAGGGGGAAACCCCCGTCCGGGGGAAAGACAGCAGCGATCATGTTTCGTGGCGAGGGGTCAATTTGGGCCACCTTTGACCCCGGGGGGGGTCCCGGGAGGGGTCAGTCCCAGGGCCAGTAGTTTCGGGTTTTGGGTTATTATATTAAAAAGGGCATGAAAGGGAAAGGAAAAAGGGCCCCTAGGGGTCCCTTATTTGCCCAAAAACGGGGAAGTTGATGGGAAAAATAAAAACTCGATCGAAGACCAGGCAGAACTACAAAGGGAAACTGGGCAAGCTGCAAGGGCCTGGGCCCCAAATTGGGCCCCCGGGGTTCAATCCCCCAAGTGCAAAGTCATGAAGATTGGGGAAGGGCAAAAAAAGGGCCGGGAGACGGAGTCCCGTCTAGGGGGTTTAGAACTACAAACCTCACTCAAGGAAAAAAACTTGGGGGATTTTAACCCAGGGCACATCTCCTTTAAGCGCACAAACAACCAAAAAATTTCTGGGAGCATATGGGGGGCCTACAAATTTAAGGGAAAAAGCAAATTCCCAATCTTTAAAAAGGGAAACTTCAGGGACCCGGGACAACCCTATTTCTTTTGGCCCCTAAATTGGGGGAAAAGCCCACCCGTTTTGGGAACCCCCACCTACCAAGCAAGTAAAAAAACAAAAAAGTGCCCAAAAGGGTTTGGGAAAAAAAGACTAAATCCCAACTAAAAAAGGGGGATTTCCTCCCCGGGGGAGGGTTTAAAGGGGAAAAAAACCTGACGACACGGGGGGACAGGAGAGATAGGGGGGACATGATAAAGGGCATACAAAATACTGAGGGGGAAATTTACCCAAGGGGGACAAAGACAGGAGTTTCCAGAGATTGGACCCCAGTTAACAAGGGGAAACAGTTTTTAAGCTAAAAGGGCAAAAGAATGAATCACAGGGAAGTTAGGAAATTTTCTTTTTAGCCACAGATATCAAATAAGTGGAATAGTTTGGGAAGCGATTAGTGGGGGCAGGGCCAAAACATAGGGTTTAAGCAGAGGTTTTGATAAAAACTCACGGCTCGGAGAGTGACCAGTAGCGGGTCAGTGAAGAGCGGGGGCCCGGAAGCTCGGGGTCGGCCCCCCAACCTCAACAGGTTTTTCAACTATTTTAATACCCCCCACACCCACCCACAAAAACACACACCCCCAAACACACACAAAACACGCACACACACCAAAACAAACACACACAAAACAAAAACACACACCACACACACACACACCACAAACAACCACACACACACACCACACCAACCCCAAAACACACCCCCACCCCCACACACACACACAAACAACACAAAACACACACACACACACACACACACACACACACAAACCCCCACACAAAAACACACAACACACCCCAAAACACACAACAAACACACAAAAACACACACACACACCCCCACACACACACAAACCCACAAAAAACCCACACACACACACACCACACACACACACCTCAACGAAACATCTTGGGATAAGACACAAAATCCCCCCCTAATTAAAAAAAAAAAATAATATGTTATACACAATATGACAAATCTCTCCATTAATAACAAAAACAGTTTTATTAAGTAAAGGGCGTAATTTTGATTACCTTTAGGGGCAATAAAATTTCCCCGTGGTTGTTTTCTGAAAACTGGATTACGCTTGTGTCGGGGGTTTCCTAAAACTGTGTTCTGGCTGGGAAAATTTAAACCCTGCCCCCTTTTGGGGAAACTCTCTATCTATCTACTAAATCATCTATCTATCTATTTTAAACTTCTTTTATAATATATAAATTTTATTTTATTTAAAAATATATATATTTTATATTTATATAATATATATTTAAAGTATTATATATATTTTTTAAATTTTAAAAAATATAAAAAATATATATTATAAAATATATATAAAAATATATAAATATATATATAATATATAGTATATAAATTTTATATATATAAATAAATATAAAATTTTTATAATATATATATAAAAATTTTTTCGCAATTTTCGTTTCCTTGTTTTTGGAAAAATTTTTTACCCTTTTTATTCTGTCACATAAAGGCCTAAAAAGCTTCACTTAGTCACGAAATAAAATTTATGGGGACTTGTAGTTAAAAAATAAGGGCCCCAACACTAATTACCCAATATTAAAAAAAAGAAAACCAACACAAGCATTTATAACCCAAAAACAATCATTTCCCGGGTTTGAACCACGGGTTTTTTGAACATGGGCAGGATTTCATGCGCAGCGTCGGCGAGTTTTAATTTTACCGGGATCACTTTTGGCGTGTATTCTCTCCTGTATTTTTGTGTATTTCTTTTTTTTTTTCTCGGAAAAACATAATTTATTTTGTTTTTTAAAATTTTTTGGGGTTCTTGTGCACAATT
>NC_069444.1:15210753-15228253 GCF_026875155.1 Cherax quadricarinatus
GTAAAGTGCTAGACGATTGCAAACTAGAAAATCCATCTGTACTAGAGCTAGGAGTTCAAAACTGCCTTCTTAATGAGCTATGATGACAGACTTAATCATGGTGTCTTCTTTTTAGATTATCTTAATTAACTTGGCAACTCTTGGGAGGTGTGTGTGTGTGTGTGTGTACTGACCTATTTATGACTGCATGGGTCGATTCATAGCTTCTCCGTGTGTGTGTGTGTGTACTGACCTATTTGTGACTGCATGGATCGATTCATAGCTTCTCCGTGTGTGTGTGTGTGTGTGTGTGTGTGTGTTTACTGACCTATTTATGACTGCATGGGTCGAGTCATAGCTTCTCCGTGTGTGTGTGTGTATGTGTGTGTGTGTGTGTGTGTGTGTGTGTGTGTGTGTGTGTGTGTGTGTGTGTGTGTGTGTGTGTTTACTGACCTATTTGTGACTGCATGGGTCGAGTCATAGCTTCTCCGTGTGTGTGTGTGTATGTGTGTGTGTGTGTGTGTGTGTGTGTGTGTGTGTGTGTGTGTGTGTGTGTGTGTGTGTGTGTGTGTGTGTGTGTGTGTACTGACCTATTTGTGACTGCATGGATCGAGTCATAGCTTCTCCGTGTGTGTGTGTGTGTTGTGTGTGTGTGTGTGTGTGTGTGTGTGTGTGTGTGTGTGTGTGTGTGTGTGTGTGTGTGTGTGTGTGTGTGTGTGTGTGTGTGTGTTTTGTGAGTGTGTGTGTACTGACCTATTTGTGACTGCATGGGTCGAGTCATAGCTTCTCCGTGTGTGTGTGTGTGTGTGTGTGTGTGTGTGTGTGTGTGTGTGTGTGTGTGTGTGTGTGTGTGTACTCACCTAGTTGTACTCACCTAGTTGAGGTTGCAGGGGTCGAGTTCAAGCTCCTGGCCCCGCCTCTTCACTGGTCGCTACTAGGTCACTCTCCCTGAACCATGAGCTTTATCGTACCTCTGCTTAAAGCTATGTATGGATCCTGACTCCACTACATCGCTTCCCAAACTATTCCACTTCCTGACTATTCTGTGGCTGAAGAAATACTTCCTAACATCCCTTTGATTCATCTGTGTCTTCAACTTCCAACTGTGTCCCCTTGTTACTGTGTCCAGTCTCTGGAACATCCTGTCTTTGTCCACCTTGTCAATTCCTCTCAGTATTTTGTAAGTCGTTATCATGTCCCCCCTATCTCTCCTGTCCTCCAGTGTCGTCAGGTTGATTTCCCTTAACCTCTCCTCGTAGGACATACCTCTTAGCTCTGTGTGTGTGTGTGTGTGTGTGTGTGTGTGTGTGTGTGTGTGTGTGTGTGTGTGTGTGTGTACTGACCTATTTGTGACTGCATGGGTCGATTCATAGCTTCTCCGTGTGTGTGTGTGTGTGTGTGTATTGATCTATTTGTTGTTGCAGGGGTCGAAGCACAGCTCCTCAGTGTGTATGTGTGTGTTTATACTCACCTATATGTGGTTGCAGATGATCGTGTCACAGCTCCTGGCCCCGCTCACAGGTCCTGAAGAAGTGTTGGAGACGGTGTGTTGGAGAAGGTGTGTGCCCGTGTGATTTTTACGATTTTCACCTATTGTAGGAAAATCTTGAAAAATCGATATGTGAGGAAAAAAAACATTAAATAGGGAGACAAAAATCTTTAACACTAACACAGATAGATAGATAGATAGATAGATAGATAGATAGAAGAGAAGAGGTTGAAGTGTGAGATAATAGAAGAGTGAGTAGGGATGGAGGGGTTGGGGAGGGGAGGGAGAAAGGGAGATATAGCTAGGAGAAGGGGGAGATAGTTGTATATGTCTGAGGAGGGGGGAGGGGTGAAGTGGTGAGGGTGGGGGTGAAGAGGTGAGGGAGGGGGTGAAGTGGTGAGGGATGGGGGTGAAGAGGTGAGGGAGGGGGTGAAGTGGTGAGGGATGGGGGTGAAGAGGTGAGGGAGGGGGGTTAAAGTGGTGAGGGGGGGGGTGGAGGTCAGCGTGCAAGCAATACAGTTGCAACTTCCGGAGTGATGGAGAGTAATGTTGCAATTACATTTTGGGAGGCTGCAATGTCGGTGAATTTCAGTCGTAGAGGAGTGTTGGAGACGGTGTGTTGGAGGAGTGTTGGAGACGGTGTGTTGGAGGAGTGTTGGAGACGGTGTGATGGAGGAGTGTTGGAGACGGTATGTTGGAGAAGTGTTGGAGACGGTGTGATGGAGATATGTTGGAAACGGTGTGATGGAGGAGTGTTGGAGGCAGTGTTGGAATGTTGAAGACGGTGTAGAGGAGTGCTGGGGACGGTGTGATGGAGGAGTGTTGTAGACGGTGTGATGGAGGAGTGTTGTAGACGGTGTGATGGAGGAGTGTTGGAGACGGTGTGATGGAGGAGTGTTGGAGACGTCCACGTGTGTGGCCACGTGTGTGGCCTCATCCCGTGACGCCAAGCCTCTATAATACCATCAAGGGACTGCGTCACTCCGGTCTGGCTCAAATCAAGTTAGTATCTCACAATGGTGTTGCTTACAATGGTGCCTCGATTACAGTTGTGCCTCGCTTACAATGGTACCTCGCTTACAATGGTGCCACGCTTACTATGGTGCCTCGCTTACAATGGTGCCTCGCTTACAATGGTGTCTCGCTTACAGTGGTGCCTCGCTTGCAATGGTGCCTCACTTACAATGGCGCAACGCTTACTATGGTGCCACGCTTACAATGGCGCCACGCTTACAATGGTGCCTCGCTTACAATGGTGCCTCGCTTACTATGGTGCCTCGCTTACAATGGTGCCTCGTTTGCAATGGTGCCTCGCTTACAATGGTGTCTCGCTTATAATGGTGCCTCGTTTACAATGGTGCCTCGCTTATAATGGTGCCTTGCTAACAATGGTGCCTCGCTTATAATGGTGCCTCGCTTACAATGGTGCCTCGCTTGCAATGATGCCTCGCTTACAATGGTGCCTTGCTTGCAATGGTGCCTCGCTGACAATGGTGTCTCGCTTATAATGGCGCCTTGCTTACAATGGTGCCTCGCTTATAATGGTACCTCGCTTACAATGGTGCCTCGCTTATAATGGTGCCTCGCTTTTAATGGTGCCTCGCTTACAATCGTGCCTCGCTTATAATGGTACCTCGCTTACAATGGTGCCTTGCTTACAATGGTGCCTCGCTTATAATGGTACCTCGCTTACAATGGTGCCTCGCTTATAATGGTGCCCCGCTTACAATGGTGCCTCGCTTACAATGGTGCCTCGCTTATAATGATGCCTCTCTTTTAATGGTGCCTCGCTTACAATGGTGCCTCGCTTATAATAGTGCCTCGCTTTTAATGGTGCCTCGCTTTTATTGGTGCCTCGCTTTTAATGGTGCCTGGCATAAAGAGAAAATTGTATGTTCACTGCTCCGCACTATAGTTAATAGGTTCACTAACCCATGACACAGGTAGGACAGTACCAGGGGACTGACACAGGTAGGACAGTACCAGGGGGCTGGCACAGGTAGGACAGTACCAGGGGGCTGGCACAGGTAGGACAGTACCAGGGGGCTGGCACAGGTAGGACAGTACCAGGGGCTGACACAGGTAGGACAGTACCAGGGGGCTGGCACAGGTAGGACAGTACCAGGGGGCTGACACAGGTAGGGCAGTACCAGGGGCTGACACAGGTAGGACAGTACCAGGGGCTGACACAGGTAGGACAGTACCAGGGGGCTAACACAGGTAGGACAGTACCAGGGGCTGACACAGGTAGGACAGTACCAGGGGCTGACACAGGTAGGACAGTACCAGGGGCTGACACAGGTAGGACAGTACCAGAGGGCTGACACAGGTAGGGCAGTACTAGGGGGCTGACACAGGTAGGACAGTACCAGGGGGCTGACACAGGTAGGACAGTACCAGGGGCCTGACACAGGTAGGACAGTACCAGGGGACTGACACAGGTAGGACAGTACCAGGGGGCTGACATAGGTAGGACAGTACCAGAGGGCTGACACAGGTAGGACAGTACCAGGGAGCTGACACAGGTAGGACAGTACCAGGGGGCTGACACAAGTAGGACAGTACCCGGGGGCTGACACAGGTAGGACAGTACCAGGGGGCTGACACAGTTAGGACAGTACCAGGGGACTGACACAGGTAGGGGATGTACCAGGGAACTGACAGAGGTAGGACAGTACCAGGGGACTGACACAGAGAGGACAGTACCATGGGGATGACACAGGTAGGACAGTACCAGGGGGCTGACACAGGTAGGACAGTGCCAGAGGGCTGACACAGGTAGAACAGTACCAGGGGCTGACAGAGATAGGACAGTACCAGGGGCTTACACAGATAGGACAGTACCAAGGGGCTGACACAGGCAGAACAGTACCAGGCTCTACACAGGTAGGACAGTACCAAGGGGCTGACACAGGTAGAACAGTACCAGGGGCTTACAGAGGTAGGACAGTACCAAGGGGCTGACACAGGTAGAACAGTACCATGGGCTTACACAGGTAGGACAGTACCAAGGGGCTGACACAGGTAGAACAGTACCAGGGGCTTACACAGGTAGGACAGTACCAAGGGGCTGACACAGGTAGGACAGTACCAAGGGGCTGACACAGGTAGAACAGTACCAGGGGCTTACAGAGGTAGGACAGTACCAAGGGGCTGACACAGGTAGAACAGTACCAGGGGCTTACACAGGTAGGACAGTACCAGGGGCTGACACAGGTAGGACAGTACCAGGGGCTGACACAGGTAGGACAGTACCAGGGGCTGACACAGGTAGGACAGTACCAGGGGCTGACACAGGTAGGACAGTACCAGGGGCTGGCACAGGTAGGACAGTACCAGGGGGCTGGCACAGGTAAGGCAGTAGCAGACTCATCCCTGATGACTGTACGAGTGCGAGTAGAAAATACTAATTTAAAAAACAGCAGATTTGAGAATATAATGAAGGGAAGAAAGAACACTGACGCTTGAGAAATCTGGTGAACGAATCTGTGGTTTTGAGCCACGAAATCGTAATATAACGATTACGAAGAAATTAGGGAGCAGGTATTGGGAGACTGTGGGTTTTTGGACCCATTTGCCACAGGTTCGAGTCCCATCCGTTCAGTGGTTTGATTTAATTAAATTTGTGGCAGTGGCGTCACGCTCCACTGAAAGGACTGAGAATTGAATTTTTTTCTCTGTGGCATGAAAAATCTGCCTCGAGTTAGTGGGGTTAAAAGAAGACTGGGCTCCATTAATCCTCGTATTGTCACATTTATGTTAAACGCTAAACCAGTATGGGCCATTTCAGAGTAAGAATTAGGGAAGGCTTCATCCTTCGTCCTCTAATCGCTAGACGGACGGGCTAATCGTGCAGCCAGTCAGGCTGAGAGGAGCATCGCTCGTACACACATTACTCGGAAGAGCAGAGAGATATGGAATTTGCATGTCAGATAGCGTTTTCATTAATTAAATAGTCAAATCGTCTGTGTTGGGCTGTGTTTCAGCCGGAGTTTAAACCAGGTACATGTTGCCACGAGCTGACTAACACAGAAAATTCCCGTGAATACTCAGAATGTGTGAACGAATGATTGAATTCCGTAAACGTCAGAGGTTTCAGGAACCTGATGCAATCGGTATTGGTAATATCTTTTTGTTTTATCATAATGTAACTCCAGAAGTTGGCAAATTTACGGAGGATCGTGAAGTTGGGTGTGTGTTGCCGAAGGTAACTTGAGTGTTGAGGGGAGAGAATAAACAGGAAGCTTTCTCACGATCATAGTCAGTTGTAACGGAGCTTATGAGAGTAAACATGATCATGGTGTTTGTGATGGTAGGAGCTAGCGACCAACGCTACGTTGCTGTGGAGAACATCCACTAGTGATGAACAAAGATCACAGGGGCAAAATATGTGAACTTCTGAGATTCAAATACTGCAAGAAACGTGAGGCTGCATATTGTTTCAAAATCAACAAACAATAGTTTGGTAACAATGATGAACACTGCAACACTGGGAAACAAATGAAACAAAAGGCTTAGAATTTTGTCAGCACTAGAGCGGAGTTCCCAGCCCTCCGGGATGAGGTCAGGGAGTAGATGGCGTGTTTCTACAGTGACAGTCAGCATCCACTAACTGAGACAGATGTCCCACTGACAGTCAAAACATTTAAAGAGTCGAGAGCATTCTGCTCACTGCTGTGAGAACTGGTCGTACCAATATCACAGACCACTTACCTTAATCAAGACACACTGTTATAGGCGTAAGTGGATGCAATAATTCCTCTTCCCCAATATAGGGCTTTCGTAGGTAGTATTATTAATATTACATAATAACAAGTGTGTCAAGATAATGTCTCATGAAGAATGTATTGTTATTAACTGATTTAGATTTGGAATAATACACAAATAACCCGCACATAAGAGAGAGGAGCTTACGACGACGTTTCGGTCCGACTTGGACCATTTTGTATACGACAACGTATACGAGAACTATATACATCAAAGTAATATTAAAAACTGTGGTAAGAATTTTTCCCCCCTCAGGTAGGTTTATCCCCAGTCCTTCCCAGATCGATTCAATAAAACCAGGTCTCCAGTTTTGAAAACAAAGGCCTTCAGGGACGCTCTAACTCATCTGGAGATAAAGCAGAGGTTTCTCATCAACGTATAATCCCCCTAGTCACGGAGAACCTCAGGCACTTCCTCCAAACACTGTAAATCACGATGGAGACTGGCAAACCGATCTACCTTCTGCTACGTCTCACCAACAGCAAGAAACTGTCGAGTTTACGTAACTGAAATACAGTAAGTGGGAGTGAGGTGGGAGAGAGCCCTTCCACAGTAACAAGAGAGGAATGATCCACCTGTAATACTAAGCACAGTCCACAGTATTAGGGTAAGATTTCAGATGATTCGAGAACTCGGTGGGAAGACCTAGAGGAACCCCAGGTGAAACTGAAATAGGTGAAACTGAAACAGGTGAAACTGAAACAGGTGAAACTGAAACAGGTGATAATACAATATGCAGAACAACCACGGTGAAAAAATAAATAGTGAAATTCCGATCGCTTTCGTGACTTCTCACATTATCGAGGATAATGTGAGAAGTCACGAAAGTGCTTGGAATTTCACTATTTTTTCACAGTGGTTGCCTTGCATATACATATACAATATAATACAATACATACAATGCAATGCAGTACAATACAATACAGTGCAATACATTATAATATAATACAATACAATGCGTGTAATACAATACGATACATACAATACATACAATGCAATTCAATATAATACAACACAGTCGAATACAATACAGTACAATACAACACCAAACAATACAGTACAATGCAATACAATAAAATACAACACAGCACAATTCAATATAATAACATAGAATACAATTCAGACCTTATAGACCGGGTCGTCGTGTACATCTTTATTGCAAAATTAATTTTCCTGAGAGTGCCACTGTCAGCGAGGCTGAGTGCCACTGTCAGCGAGGCTGAGTGCCACTGTCAGCGAGACAGGGTGCCACTGTCAGCGAGGCTGAGTGCCACTGTCAGCGAGACAGGGTGCCACTGTCAGCGAGGCAGAGTGCCACTGTCAGCGAGGCTGAGTGCCACTGTCAGCGAGACAGGGTGCCACTGTCAGCGAGGCTGAGTGCCACTGTCAGCGAGACAGGGTGCCACTGTCAGCGAGGCAGAGTGCCACTGTCAGCGAGGCTGAGTGCCACTGTCAGCGAGGCTGAGTGCCACTGTCAGCGAGACAGGGTGCCACTGTCAGCGAGGCTGAGTGCCACTGTCAGCGAGACAGGGTGCCACTGTCAGCGAGGCAGAGTGCCACTGTCAGCGAGGCTGAGTGCCACTGTCAGCGAGGCTGAGTGCCACTGTCAGCGAGACAGGGTGCCACTGTCAGAGAGGCTGAGTGCCACTGTCAGCGAGACAGGGTGCCACTGTCAGCGAGGCTGAGTGCCACTGACAGCGAGACAGGGTGCCATTGTCAGCGAGGCAGGGTGCCACTGTCAGCGAGGCAGGGTGCCACTGTCAGCGAGGCAGAGTGCCACTGTCAGCGAGGCTGAGTGCCACTGTCAGCGAGGCTGAGTGCCACTGTCAGCGAGACAGGGTGCCACTGTCAGAGAGGCTGAGTGCCACTGTCAGCGAGACAGGGTGCCACTGTCAGCGAGGCTGAGTGCCACTGTCAGCGAGGCTGAGTGCCACTGTCAGCGAGGCTGAGTGCCACTGTCAGCGAGACAGGGTGCCACTGTCAGAGAGGCTGAGTGCCACTGTCAGCGAGACAGGGTGCCACTGTCAGCGAGGCTGAGTGCCACTGACAGCGAGACAGGGTGCCATTGTCAGCGAGGCAGGGTGCCACTGTCAGCGAGGCAGGGTGCCACTGTCAGCGAGGCTGAGTGCCACTGTCAGCGAGGCTGAGTGCCACTGTCAACGAGGCAGAGTGCCACTGTCAGCGAGGCAGGGTGCCGCTGTCAGCGAGGCTGAGCGCCACTGTCAGCGAGGCTGAGTGCCACTGTCAGCGAGGCTGAGTGCCACTGTCAGTGAGGAAGAGTGCCACTGCCACAGGGAAGGTATGTGAATGGACAGCAGTGCCAATCACAGAGACAGACACAACTAATACAAAGTTAACGAAGCAGCTGTCAGTCACTTCTGAGAACCTCTCCAACACTCTTCTCACCTGCAGATTCAGTGTTGCAAACCTCTCCAACACTCTTCTCACCTGCAGATTCAGTGTTGCAAACCTCTCCAACACTCTTCTCACCTGCAGATTCAGTGTTGCAAACCTCTCCAACACTCTTCTCACCTGCAGATTCAGTGATGCAAACCTCTCCAACACTCTTCTCACCTGCAGATTCAGTGTTGCAAACCTCACCAACACTCTTCTCACCTGCAGATTCAGTGTTGCAAACCTCACCAACTCTCTTCTCACCTGCAGATTCAGTGTTGCAAACCTCACCAGCACTCTTCTCACTTGCAGATTCAGTGTTGCAAACCTCACCAACACTCTTCTCACCTGCAGATTCAGTGTTGCAAACCTCTCCAACACTCTTCTCACATGCAGATTCAGTGTTGCAAACCTCACCAACACTCTTCTCACCTGCAGATTCAGTGTTGCAAACCTCACCAACACTCTTCTCACCTGCAGATTCAGTGTTGCAAACCTCACCAACACTCTTCTCACTTGCAAATTCAGTGTTGCAAACCTCACCAACACTCTTCTCACCTGCAGAGTCAGTGTTGCAAACCTCACCAACACTCTTCTCACTTGAAGATTCAGTGTTGCAAACCTCACCAACACTCTTCTCACCTGCAGATTCAGTGTTGCAAACCTCACCAACACTCTTCTCACTTGCGGATTCAGTGTTGCAAACCTCACCAACACTCTTCTCACCTGCAGATTCAGTGTTGCAAACCTCACCAACACACTTCTCACTTGCGGATTCAGTGCTGCAAACCTCACCAACACTCTTCTCACTTGCGGATTCAGTGTTGCAAACCTCTCCAACACTCTTCTCACTTGCGGATTCAGTGTTGCAAACCTCTCCAACACTCTTCTCACTTGCAGATTCAGTGTTGCAAACCTCACCAACACTCTTCTCACTTGCGAATTCAGTGTTGCAAACCTCTCCAACACTCTTCTCACTTGCGGATTCAGTGTTGCAAACCTCTCCAACACTCTTCTCACTTACAGATTCAGTGTTGCAAACCTCACCAACACACTTCTCACTTGCGGATTCATTGCTGCAAACCTCACCAACACTCTTCTCACTTGCGGATTCAGTGTTGCAAACCTCTCCAACACTCTTCTCACTTGCGGATTCAGTGTTGCAAACCTCACCAACACTCTTCTCACCTGCAGATTCAGTGTTGCAAACCTCACCAACACTCTTCTCACCTGCAGATTCAGTGTTGCAAACCTCACCAACACACTTCTCACTTGCGGATTCAGTGCTGCAAACCTCACCAACACTCTTCTCACTTGCGGATTCAGTGTTGCAAACCTCTCCAACACTCTTCTCACTTGCGGATTCAGTGTTGCAAACCTCTCCAACACTCTTCTCACTTGCGGATTCAGTGTTGCAAACCTCACCAACACTCTTCTCACCTGCAGATTCAGTGTTGCAAACCTCACCAACACTCTTCTCACCTGCAGATTCAGTGTTGCAAACCTCACCAACACTCTTCTCACATGCAGATTCAGTGTTGCAAACCTCACCAACACTCTTCTCACCAGCAGATTCAGTGTCGCAAACCTCACCAACACTCTTCTCACTTGCAAATTCAGTGTTGCAAACCTCACCAACACTCTTCTCACCTGCAGATTCAGTGTTGCAAACCTCACCAACACTCTTCTCACTTGCAGATTCAGTGTTGCAAACCTCACCAGCACTCTTCTCACCTGCAGATTCAGGGTTGCAAACTTCACCAACACTCTTCTCTCTTGCGGATTCAGTGTTGCAAACCTCACCAACACTCTTCTCACCTGCAGATTCAGTGTTGCAAATCTCACCAACACTCTTCTCACTTGCGGATTCAGTGTTGCAAACCTCACCAACACTCTTCTCACCTGCAGATTCAGTGTTGCAAACCTCACCAACACTCTTCTCACTTGCGAATTCAGTGCTGCAAACCTCACCAACACTCTTCTCACTTGCGGATTCAGTGTTGCAAACCTCTCCAACACTCTTCTCACTTGCGGATTCAGTTTTGCAAACCTCTCCAACACTCTTCTCACTTGCAGATTCAGTGTTGCAAACCTCACCAACACTCTTCTCACTTGCGGATTCAGTGTTGCAAACCTCACCAACACTCTTCTCACTTGCGGATTCAGTGTTGCGAACCTCTCCAACACTCTTCTCACTTGCGGATTCAGTGTTGCAAACCTCTCCAACACTCTTCTCACTTGCAGATTCAGTGTTGCAAACCTCACCAACACTCTTCTCACTTGCGGATTCAGTGTTGCAAACCTCACCAACACTCTTCTCACTTGCAGATTCAGTGTTGCAAACCTCACCAACACTCTTCTCACTTGCAGATTCAGTGTTGCAAACCTCACCAACACTCTTCTCATTTGCAGATTCAATGTTGCAAACCTCACCAACACTCTTCTCACTTGCAGATTCAGTGTTGCAAACCTCACCAACACTCTTATCACTTGCGGATTCAGTGTTGCAAACCTCACCAATACTCTTCTCACTTGCAGATTCAGTGTTGCAAACCTCACCAACACTCTTCTCACTTGCAGATTCAATGTTGCAAACCTCACCAACACTCTTCTCACTTGCAGGTTCAGTGTTGCAAACCTCACAAACACTCTTCTCACTTGCAGGTTCAGTGTTGCAAACCTCACCAACACTCTTCTCACTTGCAGGTTCAGTGTTGCAAACCTCACCAACACTCTTCTCACTTGCAGGTTCAGTGTTACAAACCTCACCAACACTCTTCTCACTTGCAGGTTCAGTGTTGCAAACCTCCCCAACACTCTTCTCACTTGCAGGTTCAGTGTTGCAAACCTCACCAACACTCTTCTCACTTGCAGATTCAATGTTGCAATCCTCACCAACACTCTTCTCACTTGCAGATTCAATGTTGCAAACCTCACCAACACTCTTCTCACTTGCAGATTCAATGTTGCAATCCTCACCAACACTCTTCTCACTTGCAGGTTCAATGTTGCAAACCTCACCAACACTCTTCTCACTTGCAGATTCAATGTTGCAAACCTCACCAACACTCTTCTCACTTGCAGATTCAGTGTTGCAAACCTCACCAACACTCTTCTCACTTGCAGATTCAGTGTTGCAAACCTCACCAACACTCTTCTCACTTGCAGATTCAATGTTTCAAACCTCACCAACACTCTTCTAACTTGGAAATATAAACACAAATGCAGTGTAATGTGATCCTTTATTGACAACGTTTCACCCACACAGTGGGCTTTTTCAAGTCACACACGGATCTACCTGGGGTTGGAAGGTACGAGAGTATTTATAGGCATGTTCAGAATGTTGAGGTCAGGTGGAGAATGCTGCATCTGATGATCTACCGGGTGGGGTTATAGAGTCTTGGGTAGCTTGGCAGGGGTATTGGACAAGTTGTGAGTAGACCTTCTGCAGTGTTCTATGTTCTATGTGGGATAGCGATGAAGAAGTTTCTTGGCGAGTGGTTCAGCTATGTTATAGAAGCCATTGTTCTGGTTGAAATTGTTGGTTGTAGAGATAAGCGATGATTCCAGGATTTCTCTGTATTGAGTGTTGTCTTCTGTGGCTTAAGTCTTGAGTTTTGTTAGTTAATTAAAAATGGTTGTGTGAATTGCGATGTTGTACACAGGCTTTCCTTTTTCCCGTCGGGTCCTGCTTGCATATTGGTGTTCTGAAATTACATGTTTGGAGGTCTCTGATGTTCGCCACATATAATTTGTTGCAGTCATTACAAGGGATTATGTATACCCCTGCAGAGGATGGGGGCTTGTCCTGTCTACTACTGGTGATGTCCTTGATGGTCGTGGTTGTGGAGGTAGATACTTGGAATGATGTTTTCGCAAAGATGTTGGAAACATGTTTGGCAATGGAGTTGGTTGGGAGGACTATGTATCTCTTCTCGGCAGTGTTTCCAACATCTTTGCGAAAACATCACCAACACTCTTCTCACTTGCAGATTCAATGTTGCAAACCTCACCAACACTCTTCTCACTTGCAGGTTCAGTGTTGCAAACCTCACGCTGCAGAAGACTGTCATAGATTGCATTACTTTTAATATTTTGGGTACGAATCTTGGTGGTGGGAAGTACAGGTCTTAAGGAACCCAGAAGCTGTAACCTAATCTTCTGCAGAAATCTGGAAGCCCAAGAGCTTTTGATCAATATATTTAAGATGTCTATCAACTCTAGCTTAACACCCCTGGAGTAGCCCAGTAGCTATAGATCAACACCCTGAGTAGCCCAGAAGCTGTAGATCAGCACCCTGGAGTAGCCAGGAGCTGTAGATCAACTCCCTGGAGTTGCCCAGGAGCTGTAGATCAACTCCCTGGAGAGGCCCAGGAGCTGTAGATCAACACTGTGTGTTGATACCTGTGTATTTCCTTCATCCACACCTGTATTTCCTTCATCCACATCTGTATTTCCTTCATCCACACCTGTATTTCCTTCATCCACATCTGTATTTCCTTCATCCACATCTGTATTTCCTTCATCCACATCTGTATTTCCTTCATCCACATCTGTATTTCCTTCATCCAAAACCTATATTTCCTTCATCCACACCTGTATTTCCTTCATCCACATCTGTATTTCCTTCATCCCAACCTATATATTCTTCATCCACATCTGTATTTCCTTCACCCACCTGTTATTTCCTTCATCCACATCTGTATTTCCTTCATCCACACCTATATTTCCTTCATCCACACCTGTATTTCCTTCATCCACACCTGTATTTCCTTCATCCACATCTGTATTTCCTTCACCCACACCTGTATTTCCTTCATCCACATCTGTATTTCCTTCATCCCACCTATATTTCCTTCATCCACACCTGTATTTCCTTCATCCACACCTGTATTTCCTTCATCCACACCTGTATTTCCTTCACCCACACCTGTATTTCCTTCATCCACATCTGTATTTCCTTCATCCACACCTATATTTCCTTCATCCACACCTGTATTTCCTTCATCCACACCTGTATTTCCTTCACCCACACCTGTATTTCCTTCATCCACATCTGTATTTCCTTCATCCACACCTATATTTCCTTCATCCACATCTGTATTTCCTTCATCCACACCTGTATTTCCTTCATCCACACCTGTATTTCCTTCATCCACACCTGTATTTCCTTCATCCACATCTGTATTTCCTTCATCCACACCTGTATTTCCTTCATCCACATCTGTATTTCCTTCATCCACACCTGTATTTCCTTCATCCACATCTGTATTTCCTTCATCCACACCTGTATTTCCTTCATCCACACCTGTATTTCCTTCATCCACACCTGTATTTCCTTCATCCACACCTGTATTTCCTTCATCCACATCTGTATTTCCTTCATCCACACCTGTATTTTCCTTCATCCACACCTACATTTCCTTCACCCACACCTGTATTTCCTTCATCCACACCTGTATTTCTTCATCCACACCTACATTTCCTTCACCCACACCTGTATTTCCTTCATCCACATCTGTATTTCCTTCATCCACACCTGTATTTCCTTCATCCACATCTGTATTTCCTTCATCCACACCTGTATTTCCTTCATCCACATCTGTATTTCCTTCATCCACACCTACATTTCCTTCACCCACATCTATATTTCCTTCACCCACACCTGTATTTCCTTCATCCACATCTATATTTCCTTCATCCACACCTGTATTTCCTTCATCCACACCTGTATTTCCTTCATCCACATCTGTATTTCCTTCATCCACATCTGTATTTCCTTCATCCACACCTGTATTTCCTTCATCCACATCTGTATTTCCTTCATCCACATCTATATTTCCTTCATCCACACCTGTATTTCCTTCATCCACATCTGTATTTTTCATCCCACATCTGTATTTCCTTCATCCACACCTGTATTTCCTTCATCCACATCTGTATTTCCTTCATCCACACCTGTATTTCCTTCATCCACATCTGTATTTCCTTCATCCACATCTGTATTTCCTTCATCCACACCTGTATTTCCTTCAGCCACACCTACATTTCCTTCACCCACACCTGTATTTCCTTCACCCACACCTGTATTTCCTTCATCCACACCTGTGTTTCCTTCATCCACACCTGTATTTCCTTTATCCACACCTATATTTCCTTCATCCACACCTGTATTTCCTTCACCCACACCTGTATTTCCCTCATCCACACCTGTATTTCCTTCATCCACACCTGTATTTCTTTCATCCACACCTGTATTTACTTCATCCACTCTTAGGACAGTTGCAGTAACTTTGTTATTTCACCTGAGATTCTTTACGAATTCAAGAGAGATTTCTGTCACCCTTTCAAGGTTAGTTAAGATTTAGCATGATGTTTAACAAGGAGTCACTGTACATTGGCAGAATTTACAAACATAACTCACGGCGGGACGATGTTTCGAGCAGCTCCGGAAAGGCCGAAAGATTGTTTGACCTGAGGTGAATAGCTGGAGCGTTAACCAGCAATGATCCTAACCACTGCTTCAAGTGGGATATACATGGTTGCTGCCTAGTTATTCACATGAACCCACCTTCTGCTTCAAGTAGAGTATACATGATAGTTACTATGTATATCCCACCCACTGATGTGACTAAAATAACTCTGAAAAAGTTGTCGTCTTGATGGCACCATTCTCGTTACGTTGTTATGACGGTCGTGGTAGTCAAGATACCTGCGTGAGTGGCTGTTGTAACGTGGGTGATGGCAGTAGCCTGGGAGGTTGCTGCAGCAGCCTGGGAGGTTGCTGCAGTAGCCTGGGAGGTTGCCGCAGTAGCCTGGGAGGTTGCTGCAGCAGCCTGGGAGGTCGTCGCAAGAGGATGTTGCGTCCTTTCACCACTCTGAACGACATCCTACTCACTGCTAATTAAGGTTATTGCCTCCAAAAGCGTTTCCTCCTTAATAAGAGAATTTTTTGAGGCTTGTGAAAGGATCGTGCGTGTGTATATATGCAATGGTGTAAATCAGGGGACGTGCAACGAGAGGTAAATACCGGCTGGAGGCGGACAACAACAACTGGGAAAACTCTACGGTGCTGTGATGCCACGTTTAACTTACAAGACCATCCTGCGCTGCCTTGCTCGTCCGGTGTCTTGTTCTTGCAATGCCTTGCACTGTCTAGATCTTATATGATTTTAGTGATCTATGTTTGGTTATATGACGACGAGGCAATAGTAAAGCTCCTTTGCTGCTTTAGAATGAAGGATGTGGGATATGAGAGAGAGAGAGAGTGTGTGTGAACTCTTACCTATTTGTTCTTACCTATTTGTGGTTGCAGGGTCCATTCACAGCTCCTGGTCATGCCTCTTCGCTGGTCGCTGCTGGGTCCACTCTCTCTCTGCTCCATGAGCTTTATCTCCAGATTGTTCCACTTCCTGACAACTTTATGACTGAAGAAATACTTCCTAACATTTCTCTGAGTCATCTGAGTCTTCAACTTCCAGTTGTGACCCCTTGTTGCTGTGCCCCATCTCTGAAACATTCTGTCCCTATTCATCTTGTCAGTTCCTATCAGCATTTTGTATGTCGTTATCAATCCCCCCCTCCTTCCGATCTCTCCTGTCCTCTAGTGTCATCAGGTCGATTTCCCTTAACCTCTCCTCGTAGGACATACTCCTTTGCTCCGGGACTAGTCTTGTTGCAAACCTTTGCACTTTCTCTAATTTCGTGACGTACTTGACCAGATGTGGGTTCCATACCGGTGCTGCATACTCCAATATGGGTTTGACGTAAAAAGTGTGCAGAGTCTTGAATGATCCTTACCTGGGTGTCGAAACGCTTTTTTTTTAGGTTTGCCAGGAGCCCATATGCTGCAGCAGTTATTTGGTTGATGTGCGCCTCAGGAGATGTGCTCGGTACTGTACTCACCCTGAGATCCTTTTAATTGAGTATGGTTTGCAGCCTTTGGCCCCCTAGCTTGTGCTATGTCTGTGTCTTCTTTGCCCTTCCCCGATCTTCATGATTTTACACTTGGTGGGGTTAAACGCCAAAAGCTGGACCATTTTTACAGTCTGTCCAGATCCCTTTGTAGTTCTATCTGATCCTCATCCACTTGAATTCTCCGCATCAGCTTCACGTCGTCTGCAAACAGGGACACCTCTGAATCTATCCCTTCCGTCACGTTATTCACATATACCAGAAACAGTACAGTTGCCCACTCTGATACTGCGTCACGTACCATCGCTCGATGTTCCTTTCTGTCAGGTATTCTCTGATCCGTTGCTGTGAATTTCCTGTTATTCCTGCCTTCTCCTGTAGCTTTGGCATTAATCTCTTGTGCGGAAATGCGTCGAAAGCCTTCTTACAGTCTGTGTGTGTATATGTGTGTGCGTGTGTGTTTTTATGTTTTAAGGTGTAATGGTGAAAGGAACAGCAAATTGCCTCACTTTCATATTTCACATACCCCTCACACATTCTCCTCTCTCTCTCTCCCTTCCCTCCTCCCTCTATATCTCTCTCTCTAACTCTCTCTCTCATCATCTACCTCAGCCTTTACTTCCCTAAACTCTCCTCTAATAAAAAACACACACACACAATCACAAACAAAAACGTGTACACACAAACACGCTCACCTTGCTCCTTTAACGAATTCAATCCCTAAAACCCACCGCTTTGACCTACCTTCCTTACACTTCAAGACACTCCACCAGACGAAGGCGCGGCAGGAACAGTATTTTTTCAAGGAGTGATATTGCCTCTCCAAACTTGGCATATATATTGTAACTCCAGGTTCTCTTTTTCTCCTTTCTTTTCCATGAAAGGCAAATGCCTTTTAACTGCGTTTAATCTGAAAAAACACGAGTTATACGTAAACACTGTGCTTAGTATGTAAGG
>NC_069444.1:15233253-15235753 GCF_026875155.1 Cherax quadricarinatus
CCACCCCTATTTCCCCTCCCTCCACCCCTACTTCCCTCCCTCCACCATCCCTATTTCCCCTCCCTTCATCGCTATTTTCCCTCTCTCCCATCGCTACTTCCTTCTTTACTCCCTCCCTCATCCCTACTTCCCTCCCTTCATAGCAAACTTTCTCCCTCCATCGCTACTTCCTCCTTACTTTCCCCCTGCATCGCTACTTCCCTCTTTCCCATCCCTACTTCCCTCCCTCCATCCCTACTTCCCTCCCTCCATCCCTACTTTCCCCCCACAATCCCTACTTCCTTCCTTCCATCCCTATTTTCCCTCCCTTTATCGCTACTTTCCTCTCTCCATCGCTACTTCCTTCTTTACTCTCCTCCCTCCATCCCTACTTCCCTCCCTTCATCGCTACTTCCCTCCCTTCATCGCTACTTTCCTCCCTCCATCGCTACTTCCCTCTTAATTTCCCCTGCATCGCTACTTCCCTCCATCCATCCCTACTTCCCTCCCTCCATCCCTACTTCCCTCCCTCCATCCCTACTTCCCTCCCTTCATCGATACTTTCCTCTCTCCATCGCTACTTCCTTCTTTACTCTCCTCCCTCCATCCCTACTTCCCTCCCTTCATCGCTACTTTCCTCCCTCCATCGCTACTTCCCTCCTTACTTTCTCCCTGCATCGCTACTTCCCTCTTTCCATCCCTACTTCCCTCCCTCCATCCCTACTTCCCTCCCTCCATCCCTACTTTCCTCCCACAATCCCTACTTCCTCCTTCCATCCCTACTTCCCTCCCTTCATCGTACTTTCCTCTCTCCATAGCTACTTCCTTCTTTACTCTCCTCCCTCCATCCCTACTTCCCTCCCTTAAATCGCTACTTTCCTCTCTCCATCGCTATTTCCTTCTTTACTCTCCTCCCTCCATCCCTACTTCCCTCCCTTCATCGCTACTTTCCTCTCTCCATCGCTACTTCCTTCTTTACTCTCCTCCCTCCATCCCTACTTCCCTCCCTTCATCGCTACTTTCCTCTCTCCATAGCTATTTCCCTTCTTTACCTCCTCCCTCATCCCTACTTCCCTCCTTCATCGTTTACTTTCCTCTCTCCATCGCTACTTCCTTCTTTACTCTCCTCCCTCCATCCCTACTTACCTCCCTTCATCGCTACTTCCTCTCTCCATCGCTACTTCCTTCTTTACCTTCCCTCTCCATCCCTACTTCCCTCCCTTCATCGCTACTTTCCTCCCTCCATAGCTACTTCCCTCCTTACTTCCCCCTGCATCGCCTACTTCCCTCCTTACTTTCCCCCTGCATCGCTACTTCCCTCCCTGCATCGCTTATTCCCTCCCTCCATCCCTACTTCCCTCCCTCCATCCCCTATTTCCCCTCCCCTCCATCCTACTTCCCTCCCTTCATCGCTACTTTCCTCTCTCCATCGCTACTTCCTTCTTTACTCTCCTCCCTCCATCCCTACTTCCCTCCCTTCATCGTACTTTCCTCTCTCCATCGCTACTTCCTTCTTTACTCCCCCTCCTCCATCCCTACTTCCCTCCCTGCATCGCTAACTTCCTCCCTGCATCCCTACTTCCCTCCCCCCATCCCTACTTCCCTCCCTCCATCCCTACTTCTCCCTCCCTGCATCGCTACTTCCCTCCCTGCATCCCTACTTCCCTCCCTCCACCCTACTTCCCTCCCTCCATCGCTACTTCTCCCACCATCGTACTTCCCTCCCACCATTGGCTACTTCCCTCCCCCATCGCTACTTCCCTCCCACCATCGCTACTTCCCTCCCTGCATCCCTACTTCCCTCCCTCCATCCCTACTTCCCTCCCTCCATCCCTACTTCCCTCCCTCCATCGCTACTTCCCTCCCCCCATCCCTACTTCCCTCCCTCCAAACCCTACTTCCCTCCCCCCCATCGCTATTTCCCTCCCTGCATCCCTACTTCCCTCCCCCCCATTGCTACTTCCCTCCCACCATCGCTACTTCCCTCCCACCATCGCTACTTCCCTCCCACCATCCCTACTTCCCTCCCACCATCGCTACTTCCCTCCCACCATCCCTACTTCCCTCCCACCATCGCTACTTCCCTCCCTCCATCACTATGTGTTACTTCCCTCTCTGTCAACATTGCTCAAACACAAAACCAAACATTTTCATCGAAACATTTAAATTGAAAACAAAGTTGACGAAGAGAACACTCAGAAACATTTACAATGTTACCGTAAAACATTTACAATGTTACCGTAAAACATTTACAATGTTACCGTAAAACATTTACAATGTTACCGTAAAACATTTACAATGTTACCGTAAAACATTTACAATGTTACCGTAAAACATTTACAATGTTACCGTAAAACATTTACAATGTTACCGTAAAACATTTACAATGTTACCGTAAACATTTACAATGTTACCGTAAAACATTTACAATGTTCCCGTAAACATTTACAATGTTACCGTAAAACATTTACAATGTTACCGTAAAACATTTACAATGTTACCGTAAAACATTTACAATGTT
>NC_069444.1:15240753-15251967 GCF_026875155.1 Cherax quadricarinatus
AGTTTGTGACTTACTTACAGTGTGTGACTTACATACAGTTTGTGACTTACATACAGTGTGTGACTTACATACAGTTTGTGACTTACATACAGTGTGTGACTTACATACAGTGTGTGACTTACATACAGTTTGTGACTTACATACAGTTTGTGACTTACATACAGTTTGTGACTTACGTACAGTGTGTGACTTACTTACAGTGTGTGACTTACATACAGTGTGTGACTTACATACAGTGTGTGACTTACATACAGTTTGTGACTTACATACAGTGTGTGACTTACATACAGTGTGTGACTTACATACAGTTTGTGACTTACATACAGTGTGTGACTTACATACAGTTTGTGACTTACGTACAGTTTGTGACTTACATACAGTTTGTGACTTACATACAGCGTGTGACTTACATACAGTTTGTGACTTACATACAGCGTGTGACTTACATACAGTGTGTGACTTACATACAGTTTGTGACTTACATACAGTGTGTGACTTACATACAGTGTGTGACTTATATACAGTTTGTGACTTACATACAGCGTGTGACTTACATACAGTTTGTGACTTACATACAGTGTGTGACTTACATACAGTGTGTGACTTACATACAGTTTGTGACTTACATACAGTGTGTGACTTACATACAGCGTGTGACTTATATACAGTTTGTGACTTACATACAGCGTGTGACTTACATACAGTTTGTGACTTACATACAGTGTGTGACTTACATACAGTGTGTGACTTACAACAGTTGTGACTTACATACAGTGTGTGACTTACATACAGTGTGTGACTTATATACAGTTTGTGACTTACATACAGTGTGTGACTTACATACAGCGTGTGACTTACATACAGTGTGTGACTTACATACAGTGTGTGACTTACATACAGTGTGTGACTTATATACAGTTTGTGACTTACATACAGTGTAGTGACTTACAATACAGCGTGTGACTTACATACAGTGTGTGACTTACATACAGCGTGTGACTTACATACAGTGTGTGACTTATATACAGTTTGTGACTACATACAGTGTGTGACTTACATACAGCGTGTGACTTACATACTGTGTGACTTACATACATGCGTGTGACTTACATACAGTGTGTGACTTATATACAGTATGTGACTTACATACAGTGTGTGACTTACATACAGCGTGTGACTTACATACAGTGTGTGACTTACATACAGTGTTGTGACTTTACATACAGGTGTGACTTACATACAGTTTGTGACTTACATACAGTGTGTGACTTACATACAGTGTGTGACTTACATACAGTTTGTGACTTACATACAGCGTGTGACTTACATGCAGTTTGTGACTTACATACAGTGTGTGACTTACATACAGTTTGTGACTTACATACAGCGTGTGACTTACATACAGTTTGTGACTTACATACAGCGTGTGACTTACGTACAGTTTGTGACTTACATACAGTGTGAACCACCACCTATACATCTCTCGGTGTATACATACACTCAGCGTATACATACACTCGGTGTATACATACACTTCGTGTATACATACACTCGGTGTATACATACACTTCGTGTATACATACACTCGGTGTGTACATACACTCAGCGTATACATACACTCGGTGTATACATACACTTCGTGTATACATACACTCGGTGTATACATACACTCGGTGTATACACACACTCGGTGTATACACACACTCGGTGTATACACACACTCGGTGTATACATACACTCGGCGTATACATACACTTCGTGTATACATACACTAGGTGTATGCATACACTCGGTATATACATACACTTCGTATATACATACACTCAGTGTGTACATACACTCGGTGTATACATACACTCGGTGTATACATACACTCGGTGTATACATACACTCGGTGTATACACACCTGTGTGAAGGAAATTCTGTGTGAAGGAATTTCTGTGTGAAGGAAGTTCTGTGTGAAGGAAGTTCTGTGTGAAGGAAGTTCTGTGTGAAGGAAGTTCTGTGTGAAGGAAGTTCTGTGTGAAGGAAGTACTGTGTGAAGGAAGTTCTGTGTGAAGGAAGTTCTGTGTGAAGTGAAGTTCTGTGTGAAGGAAGTTCTGTGTGAAGGAAGTTCTGTGTGAAGGAAGTTCTGTGTGAAGAAGTACTGTGTGAAGGAAGTTCTGTGTGAAGGAAGTTCTGTGTGAAGGAAGTACTGTGTGAAGGAAGTTCTGTGTGAAGGAAGTTTCTGGTGGAAGGAAGTACTGTGTGAAGGAAGTACTGTGTGAAGGAAGTTCTGTGTGAAGGAAGTTCTGTGTGAAGGAAGTTCTGTGTGAAGGAAGTTCTGTGTGAAGGAAGTACTGTGTGAAGGAAGTTCTGTGTGAAGGAAGTTCTGTGTGAAGGAAGTACTGTGTGAAGGAGTTCTGTGTGAAGGAAGTTCTGTGTGAAGGAAGTACTGTGTGAAGGAAGTTCTGTGTGAAGGAAGTTCTGTGTGAAGGAAGTTCTGTGTGAAGGAAGTTCTGTGTGAAGGAAGTACTGTGTGAAGGAAGTTCTGTGTGAAGGAAGTTCTGTGTGAAGGAAGTTCTGTGTGAAGGAAGTTCTGTGTGAAGGAAGTTCTGTGTGAAGGAAGTTCTGTGTGAAGGAAGTACTGTGTGAAGGAAGTCTGTGTGAAGGAAGTTCTGTGTGAAGAAGTCCTGTGCGAAGGAAGTTCTGTGTGAAGGAAGTTCTGTGGAAGGAAGTTCTGTGTGAAGGAAGTTCTGTGTGAAGGAAGTTCTGTGTGAAGGAAGTTCTGTGTGAAGGAAGTTCTGTGTGAAGGAAGTTCTGTGTGAAGGAAGTCCTGTGCGAAGGAAGTTCTGTGTGAAGGAAGTTCTGTGTGAAGGAAGTTCTGTGTGAAGGAAGTTCTGTGTGAAGGAAGTTCTGTGTGAAGGAAGTACTGTGTGAAGGAAGCTTTGTGTGAAGGAAGTTCTGTGTGAAGGAAGTACTGTGTGTGTAGGAAGTTCTGTGTGAAGGAAGTACTGTGTGAAGGAAGTTCTGTGTGAAGGAAGTTCTGTGTGAAGGAAGTTCTGTGTGAAGGAAGTTCTGTGTGAAGGAAGTACTGTGTGAAGGAAGTACTGTGTGAAAGAAGTACTGTGTGAAGGAAGTACTGTTGAAGAGAAGTACCGTGTGAAGGAAGTTCTGTGTGAAGGAAGTTCTGTGTGAAGGAAGTTCTGTGTGAAGGAAGTACTGTGTGAAGGAAGTACTGTGTGAAGGAAGTACTGTGTGAAGGAAGTACTGTGTGAAGGAAGTTCTGTGTGAAGGAAGTACTGTGTGAAGGAAGTTCTGTGTGAAGGAAGTTCTGTGTGAAGGAAGTTCTGTGTGAAGGAAGTACTGTGTGAAGGAAGTACTGTGTGAAGGAAGTACTGTGTGAAGGAAGTACTGTGTGAAGGAAGTTCTGTGTGAAGGAAGTACCGTGTGAAGGAAGTTCTGTGTGAAGGAAGTTCTGTGTGAAGGAAGTTCTGTGTGAAGGAAGTTCTGTGTGAAGGAAGTACTGTGTGAAGGAAGTTCTGTGTGAAGGAAGTACTGTGTGAAGGAAGTACTGTGTGAAGGAAGTTCTGTGTGAAGGAAGTTCTGTGTGAAGGAAGTTCTGTGTGAAGGAAGTTCTGTGTGAAGGAAGTTCTGTGTGAAGGAAGTACTGTGTGAAGGAAGTACTGTGTGAAGGAAGTTCTGTGTGAAGGAAGTTCTGTGTGAAGGAGTTCTGTGTGAAGGAAGTTCGTGTGAAGGAGTACTGTGTGAAGGAAGTACTGTGTGAAGGAAGTTCTGTGTGAAGGAAGTACTGTGTGAAGGAAGTACTGTGTGAAGGAAGTTCTGTGTGAAGGAAGTACTGTGTGAAGGAAGTACTGTGTGAAGGAAGTAATGTGTGAAGGAAGTACTGTGATGGACTGTTTCATTATATCTCATAATCATTATCATTATTCCCATCGTTCTGTTCCGGCCAAACACTGTACAGTGAAACTTTTACTGGAACGTGCATTCAGTGGATCCCGGTTTTAAGGAAGCTCTTGGTATAATGGCTGGTTTAAGCGGGCGATTGGTTTGTTAATGGGGGGTTTAAATCCTATCGACTGCAACACTAGGGTCATTAAGGCTGTTCGTAAACTGTACGTCGTCCCAGGAAGAATACTTTCAATGGATAAGTAAAGTATAGTGAACACTTATTAATTTTTTATAATAATAATAATAATAATAATAATAATAATAATAATAATAATAATAATAATAATAATAATAATAATAATAATAATAATAATTATTATTATTATTATTATTTCTCTACAAGTACATGATACAACTTAAACAGACCATAGCTAACATCAAATACGCGTGAGCGTATTTGATAGGAGTGAATGGAGACAAATGGTTTTTAATACTTGACGTGCTGTTGGAGTGTGAGCAAAGTAACATTTATGAAGGGATTCAGGGAAAACGGCAGACCGGACTTGAATCCTGGAGATGGGAAGTACAGTGTCTGCACTCTGAAGGAGGCAAGACAGTGATGGAGTGAATGATGATGAAAGTTTTTCTTTTACGGGCCACCCTGTCTTGTGGGAATCGGCCGATTTGTTAATAATATAAATATAAATATAGAAAGCCCCTTGTTACGCAGATCATTTCGGGCAAATTAGGTTAATTTTGTTCCCAGGATGCGACCCTCACCAGTCGACTAACACCCAGGTACCTATTTTACTCCTAGGTGAACATGGACAGCAGGTGTCTTAGGGAAACACGTCTTAATGTTTCCAGCTGTACCGGGGATCGACTCCCGGTCCTTAGTGTGTGAGCTGAGTGCGCTATCAACCGACCCACTTCAAGGATCCTCTTCAGGTGAAGAGGATCTCTCAGAAAAGGTTAGAGTGAACTCTCAGTGTATATACACAGAGGAATATACCTTTCAGGGTATATATAATGTTTGAAATGGTTAGGTTAGGTAGATTTTTCAGGAAAATTGTCTCCTGACGCGGGTCTTAGTCAGATGATGACCCGCAGCTACAACTTTTGGTCATCTGACCGAGGCCTTCCGCTGGCTTAGTCCTCCACCCCTTTAAAAATTATGGTCACAGTTATAACCATTTATTTTATTAGGTTAGGTCAGGTAAGATTCGTCAAAAAACACCACATTTTTTTTTTTACTCTTGACTCGCTGGTCCTCTCCCGTCCCGGGTCTTTTCCAGATGGTGACCCGGGACCCGGCCTTGGCTCCCTGTCATGGGGTACCTGAGACCTATGTCTCCCATGGGAGGAAGTACAGTGGACCCCCGCATAACGATCACCTCCGAATGCGACCAATTATGTAAGTGTATTTATGTAAGTGCGTTTGTACGTGTATGTTTGGGGGTCTGAAATGGACTAATCTACTTCACAATATTCCTTATGGGAACAAATTCGGTCAGTATTGGCACCTGAACATACTTCTGAAGTGAAAAAATATCGTTAACCGGGGGTCCACTGTACAAGTACCTCCTTATCTGGGACCAACTGTCCCCAGGCCTAGCCCCTTTCCCCGCCCTCACGGGGCTCGTAGGGAGAAGCTAGGTCTCTAGTCTGCCATCTTCCCCGCCCCAGGTGGGGCTCGTTCTGGCTCTTTCACTTTCCCGTTTTCAACAATAAATTTAAAACAGAAAATCCCAGAAAAAACAGGCCGATTTTTTATGCAAATTTTATTTTTTTTTAGTACAATACAAATTATAATATTTAATCTCATCTTTCCATTTTTTTGCATGATAAAATAATTGATTTTAATGTAATTAGCTAAGAATTTGCATAAATAAACAGAAATTTGTGTGCATTACTCTAGGTGTTTATTGTTCAGGGGATACTGTTGTTTACCGTAAACTCGGAGTATATACACTGAGAGACCTACACTCTGGGGTGAATATATACCGCGAGATATACATGTCTCAATGTATATACACTGAGAGATATCATGTTATATATACATTGGTACACATTTTTCAGTGAATATACACAGCTACACATCTATCAGCGTATTTACGTTGATAGATGTACACCTATCGATGTATAGTATATACAGGGAATAATGCACACTTCTCAAGGTATATACACAGGGTTCTCTTAGTGTATAAACACTAAGAGATGTATATCTATCAGTATATATATGCATTAAGGTATGTATACGTCTCAGTGTTTTGGTATATACACTAGATGTATACCTCTCAGTATACTTCTTTATACACGACGATGTATGCCTTTCAGTGTACTCCTATATACACTATGAGATGCATACCTCTCATGTATATACACTGATCTAGATCGCTACAGTTGAGGGATACTTAGTCTCCAGCACGAGGGATACCTGGAACTTTATACCTTCCTCATAACCTCGTATTCGTAACAGTAATGATTGTCATTAATCATTAATTAATGACAATCATTAATGACTGCGTCATTAATAACTACGTCATTAATAGCTGCGTCATTAATGATTGCGTCACTATTAATTGCGTCATTAATGATTGCGTCACTAATGACTGCGTCATTAATGGGTGCGTCATAATGATTGTCTCACTAATGACTGCGTCATTAATGATTCTCTTATTAACAATCATACAATCATTAAAATGAATTAACTGAAACAAGATAAAAATACAACGCTGAAAATACAATACTCATACACGCTATTGTATAAATCCTACAAATTAAATAAATACAGCAAAAATACAACGGATTTGCCCAACAAATACAACACCTTGACCAAACACTAAAAAATTCAGAAGCCAAAATTCTTCCAAAAAAATACAATCTTCAAACGGGATACAATATAAATTATACAATAGATGACATAAATTCCCCAGACACAAGAATAATACAATAGACAATAGATCGAATGAAGATTTCTTTAATACAATACGATAGATAACAGCATTTTTCTTTTTGCAAGGCCGAGAAAAATATTTGTGCCTCCGTGGTGGTAGGTTCTATAACTGGGTTTGAAGCCTGTCGACTGCATGAGGGTCATCAAGGCAGCTCGTGACATGTACGCTACCTGTTCAGGACACTGTTTAAACTCTCAATGTATATACACTGACATTTATATACATCTATGTATAATCATTAAGAATGTCATTCTTACTCTATATACACTGGGAGATCCAGACCACTCAGTGTATATACTGGGAGATCCAGACCACTCAGTGTATATACTGGGAGATCCAGACCACTCAGTGTATATACTGGGAGATCCAGACCACTCAGTGTATATACTGGGAGATCCAGACCACTCAGTGTATATACTGGGAGATCCAGACCACTCAGTGTATATACACTGGGAGATCCAGACCACTCAGTGTATATACTGGGAGATCCAGACCACTCAGTGTATATACTGGGAGATCCAGACCACTCAGTGTATATACTGGGAGATCCAGACCACTCAGTGTATATACACTGGGAGATCCAGACCACTCAGTGTATATACTGGGAGATCCAGACCACTCAGTGTATACACTGGGAGATCCAGACCACTCAGTGTATACACTGGGAGATCCAGACCACTCAGCGTATACACTGGGAGATCCACACCACTCAGTGTATATACTGGGAGATCCAGACCACTCAGTGTATATACACTGGGAGATCCACACCACTCAGTGTATATACACTGAGAGATCCACACCACTCAGTGTATATACACTGGGAGATCCACACCACTCAGTATATACACTGGGAGATCCAGACCACTCAGTATATATACACTGGGAGATCCACACCACTCAGTATATACACTGGGAGATCCAGACCACTCAGTGTATATACACTGGGAGATCCACACCACTCAGTGTATACATTGGCAAATACACACCACACAGTATACACACTGAGAGACACACGCCACACAGTATAAACACTGGGAAACACACACCACTCAGTATATACACAGAGAGACACACACACCACACAGTATACACACTGGGAAACACACACCACACAGTATAAACACTGGGAAACACACACCACACAGTATACACACTGGGAAACACACACCACACAGTATAAACACTGGGAAACACACACCACACAGTATAAACACTGGGAAAACACACACTCAGTATATACACAGAGAAGACACACACACCAACAGTATACACACTGGGGAAACACACCACCACCAGTATAAACACTGGGAAACACACACCACACAGTATAAACACTGGGAAACACACACCACTCAGTATATACACAGAGAGACATACACACCACACAGTATACACACTGGGAAACACACACCACACAGTATACACACTGGGAAACACACACCACACAGTATAAACACTGGGAAACACACACCACTCAGTATATACACAGAGAGACACACACACCACACGGTATACACATTATCATGTCTCTTAAACAGAGAGATGCGAGACATAACAGGAAGAGAAAAAATAACAGGGTTTTGAGAGAGAGAATACAATAACGTGACAATGTAAGCGTGTCCACAGCCTTGACCTATATCCAAAACGGTCATTTCATCTGGAGTGTTCATTTATCCGAAGTGTTCATTTTATCCTGAGTGTTCATTTATCCGAAGTATTCATTTATCAGAAGTGTTCATTTTATCCGAGGTGTTGGTGTCAGGCACCTTTGCAGTCGAGGGTTTGGTATATCCGATTCAGTGGGTAGGTGAGTGTGGGTAGGTGAGTGTGGGTAGGTGAGTGTGGGTAGGTGAGTGTGGGTAGGTGAATGTGGGTAGGTGAGTGTGGGTAGGTGTGTGGAGTAGGTGGTAAGGGCAGGTGAGTGTGGATAGATGAGTGTGGGTAGGTGAGTATGGGTAGGTGAGTGTGGGTAGGTGAGTGTGGGTAGGTGAGTGTGTGGGTAGGTGAGTGTGGGTAGGTGAGTGTGGGTAGGTGAGTGTGGGTAGGTGAGTGTGGGTAGGTGAGTGTGGGTAGGTGAGTGTGGGTAGGTGAGAGTGGGTAGGTGAGTGTGGGTAGGTGGGAGGAGTGTGGGTAGGTGAGTGTGGGTAGGTGAGTGTGGGTAGGTGAGTGTGGGTTAGGTGGTGGGTGGTGGTGAGTGTGGGTAGGTGAGTATGGGTAGGTGAGTGTGGGTAGGTGAAGTTGGGTAGGGTGAGAGTGTGGGTAGGTGAGTGTGGGTAGGTGAGTGTGGGTAGGTGAGTGTGGGTAGGTGAGTGTGGTAGGTGAGTGTGGGTAGGTGAGTGTGGGTAGGTGAGTGTGGGATAGGTTTGAGTGTGGGTAGGTGAGTGTGGGTAGGTGAGTGTGGGTAGTGTGGAGTGTGTGGGTAGTGTGAGTGTGGGTATGGTGAGTGTGGTGTAGGTGAGTGTGGGTAGGTGAGTGTGGGTAGGTGAGTGTGGGTAGGATTGGAAGTGTGGGTAGGTGAGTGTGGGTAGGTGAGTGTGGGTAGGTGAGTGTGGGTAGGATGATTGTGGGTAGGTGAGTGTGGGTAGGTGAGTGTGGGTAGTGAGTGTGGGTAGGTGAGTGTGGGTAGGTGAGTGTGGGTAGGTGATGTGGGTAGGTGAGTGTGGGTAGGTGAGTGTGGGTAGGTGAGTGTGGGTAGGTGAGTGTGGGTAGGTGATTGTGGGTAGGTGATGTGGGTAGGTGAGTGTGGGTAGGTGAGTTGGGTAGGTGAGTGTGGGTAGGTGAGTGTGGGTAGGTGAGTGGGTAGGAAGTGTGGTAGGTGATAGTGTGGGTAGGTAGTTGGGAATAGTGTGGGAGTGAGTGATGTGGTATAGTGTGTTAGGTAGGTAGTGTAGGATAGGTGGTAGTGTGGTAGTGAGATCGTGGGTAGCGTGAGTTGTGGGTAGGTGAGTGAGGGTAGGTGAGTGTGGGTAGGTGAGATGTGGGAGGTGATGTGGGTAGTAGGTGAGTGTGGTGAGAGGAGTATGGAGTAGGTGAGTGTGGGTAGGTGAGTGTGGGTAGGTGAGTGTGGGTAGAGGGTGATAGGTGTGTGGGTAGGTGAGTGTGGGTAGGTGAGTGATGGGTAGGTGAGTGTGGGTAGTGAGTTGTGGGTAGGTGAGTGTGGGTAGGAGAGTGTGGGTAGGTGAGTGTGGGAGGTAGAGTGTGGGTAGGTGAGTGTGGGTAGGTGAGTGTGGGTAGGTGAGTGTGGGTAGGTGAGGGGGTAGGTGAGTGTGGGTCGGTGAGTGTGGTAGGTGAGTGTGGGTAGGTGAGTGTGGTAGGTGAGTGTGGGTAGGTGAGTGTGGGTAGGTGAGTGTGGGTAGGTTGAGTGTGGGTAGGTGAGTGTGGGTAGGTGAGTGTGGGTAGGTAGTGTGGGTAGGTGAGTGGGGTAGGTGAGTTGTGGGTAGGTGAGGTTGGGTAGAGTGAGTGTGGGTAGGTGAGTGTGGGAGGTATGTGGGTAGGTGAGTGTGGGTAGGTGAGTGTGGGTAGGTGAGTGTGGGTAGGAGTGTGGTAGGTGAGTGTGGGTAGGGAGTAGTGGGTAGGTGATGCGGGTAGTGATGTCGGGTAGGTTTAGGTGCAGGGGGTAATCGATTTTGGAGGGAGGCGTATTGGTTTTGATTGATGTTATAGGTTTAAATTAAATTTAAATTGTTATTGATGTGATGATAAATATTAATGTCTTATGATAAAATCGTTCGTAAACGATCGTTTTCAAGGTTTTAAAAAGGGGTTCCGGGAGGGGCGAAAAGAGAGAGGGTTATGAAAAGAAAAAAGAAAAGAAAAAAAAAAATAAAAAACCTTAAAGAAAAAAGGAAGAAGAAAAAAAAAAAGAAAAAATTAAAGGAAAAGAAGAGGAAAAAAGAGAGAGAGAGATGAGAGAAAGAAAGAGAAGAAAGGAAAAGAAACAAAAAGAGGGAAAAAAGGGAAGAAAAAGGAATATTTTCTAGAAAAAAAGGGAGACGGGGGTAATGAAACAAAAGGAGGATGGAAGAAAAAGGGGCAATTGAAAAAAAGAAAGGACATGAAAACAAAAGGAGGTAACGAAAAAAAAGGATCACATTTAGCCAATTTAAAACAGGAATTCAATAATTAAAAAAGATTTCACACCCCAAATACAAAAAGGAAGGGCAAAATTCGCCAATTTACAAACAGGGGGTACATCGCCAATTAAAAAACAGGAGTTTACATTTGCCAATTTACAAACAAGGTCACACTTCCCCCAATTTACAAACAAAGGCCCCCCGCCATTTACAAACAGGTCACACTCGCCAATTTCAAAGGAGGTCACACTACCCTTTAAAAAATCCACCAATACAAAATAAACTTGAATTTT
>NC_069444.1:15252467-15290239 GCF_026875155.1 Cherax quadricarinatus
GAAGAGGTGTGGGTTGTGGAGAGAAGAAGGGTTTTGGGGTTTGTGAAAGAGAAGAGGTGTGGGTTGTGGAGAGAAGAGGTGTGGGTTGTGGAGAGAAGAGGTTGGGTTGTGGAAGAAGAGGTGGGGGGTTGTAAAGAGAAGAGGTGTGGGTTGTGGAGAGAAGAGGTGTGGGTTGTGGAGAGAAGAGGTGTGGGTTGTGGAGAGAAGAGGTGTGGGTTGTGGAGAGAAGAGGTGTGGGTTGTGGAGAGAAGAGGTGTGGGTTGTGGGAGACTAGTGTAAATTAACAAAGCTAAATAAGACACAAGAATATACAAAAGGCGAGAGGAAAGCATAATCCGTTTACCTCCAATGCCTTGGATCAGCTCAGCGACGTGCTGTTCTTTTGTTCGTCAGGAAACAGGACAGTGTCTGCTGACACCGGTTCTTATAGCAGTAGTGTTTTGTTCGTCAGGAAACAGGACAGTGCTGCTGACACAGAGGCATCTTCCAACAAGTCATAATTCGCGAGAAAACTCTCTCTAAATTTTTAGATCAAATTTTTCGCGTTGACATCAGTTGAAATTTAACCCAAGCGGAACTGACTTTGACTTCTATATAAACTATTATAATATATATATATTATATTATATATATATATATATATATTTATATATATATATATATTATATATAATATATATATATAGAGTCGTGCCGAATAGGCAGAATTGCGATCTTGGCTTAAATAGCAAAGTTGGGTTGTGCAGATAGGGTGGTTGTGAGAAAGAGGTTGTGGGTATGGAAAATTTGTAAAATTTGATGGAAGAAAGAAGGTGTGGTTGTGGAGAGAAGGGTTGTGGGTTGTGGATGAAAGAGGTGTGGGTTGTGGAGTAGATAGGTTGTGGTTGTGGAAAATGAAGAGGTGTGGGTTGTAGGAATAGTTAAATTAACAAGCTTAAATCAAGAATTAAAATTATACAAAAGCGAGTAGAAAGCATAAATCCCTTTACCTCCAATGCCTTGGAAAGATTCAGGACGTGCTGTACTTTATGTTCGTCAGAAACAGACAGTTTTCTGCTGACACCGTTCTTATAGCTAGTATATGTTCTTGTCAGTAAATCAGTGACAGTTTTGCTGACAACAGAGGTCATTCTATCCAAAATCATAATTCGCGAGAAAACTGTTCTAAATTTTTAGTTCAAAGTTTTCGCGTTGACCTTGTGAGTGCAGGCTCGACACTCTGTATCATATTAATGAAGATTCAATGAATTTGTTGTCATGTAAACTGTATATGCAATATTGTTACTACTTTTTATTATTATGGGATTTATTATTAATGAGGCTTGACCTACTTGCACTGTGTCTATGCCTGCTACCCGTCCCTCACCTGACGCCATTATATAAGCGCCAGGCTTACTGCCTAGCTGGAGGATGAGAGGCAATCAGGTTTGATCCAAGAACAGATCAGGTTTATTTCTTCAGATGAAGAGCCCTCACCCTCTCAGAGACATCAAAGGAATCTCTCTTGATGGGTCTGAAGGATCCCTGAATTATGCCTTGAAGGATGCCTGAAGGATGCCTGAAGGATACCTGCAAAGTTCAACGTGATTTGAACTGCTTCCTGAGACGATTCTAAAGTATTTAGATACAAGTACAGTAATACACGTAAGTACAATTATCATACGTATTTGTAAATTTCAGCCAGAAAAGCGGCTTCTACAATATAGCTGAACCTCTTACCAGGATACTTCTATATCATTATTCAACATTACTATATACATACTAACCCGTCCTGTGCGGGTCCATCTCAGATCTAGTCTACCCAACATTCTCACCCGTCCTGTGCAAGTCAGTCTCAAATCCAACCTACCCAACATTACTAAAAGTTAATCTCATTACCACAGTATTTCCCTCTCATGTCATCTTCATTCATTACCTCACAATTTTTTTTTGTTCTCCCCGTCATCTTCATTCCGCCTCTACGGTCATTTTTCCTAACTTTATTCTCTTGCTCTTGCAGCAATTTTCCACGCCTCTTGCTTCACTACATGACCTGAAGGAGAAATGAAGTAATTCACTCGACCATGAAGAGTTTTAAGCCACTCAGAGATTCCAGTTGGAAATCTGAGGTCACGTTCTTGCCTCGTTAGTCTCGTGTCTATGATAAAGAATAATTCTTACCATTCAGTTTAAGCAGAATGTTGGTAGGTAAGACACATAGGCAGCAGTTAGGCAACGTTTCGCCTACACGGTAGGCTTTTTCAGTCGAATACAGAAAGTAGGCAGGAAGAGTAGAGATGTGAAGACGATGTAATCAGTAAAATGTTACTTTAAAATGGCCCTGTTGCTCACAATTATATATTATCATATTTATTAGTCGTCAGAATACCTGAGATATACTTCTTTGTAGTCTACCTGCTACAGTTTACCTACGATATACTTCCTTGTAGTCTACCTGCTACAGTTTACCTACGATATACTTCCTTGTATTCTACCTGCTACAGTTTACCTACGATATACTTCCTTGTAGTCTACCTGCTACAATTTACCTACGATATACTTCCTTGTAGTCTACCTGCTACAATTTACCTACGATATACTTCCTTGTAGTCTACCTGCTACAATTTACCTACGATATACTTCCTTGTAGTCTATCTGCTACAATTTACCTACGATATACTTCCTTGTAGTCTACCTGCTACAGTTTACCTACGATATACTTCCTTGTAGTCTACCTGCTACAGTTTACCTACGATATACTTCCTTGTATTCTACCTGCTACAGTTTACCTACGATATACTTCCTTGTAGTCTATCTGCTACAATTTACCTACGATATACTTCCTTGTAGTCGATCTGCTACAATTTACCTACGATATACTTCCTTGTAGTCTATCTGCTACAATTTACCTACGATATACTTCCTTGTAGTCTACCTGCTACAGTTTACCTACGATATACTTCCTTGTAGTCTACCTGCTACAGTTTACCTACGATATACTTCCTTGTATTCTACCTGCTACAGTTTACCTACGATATACTTCCTTGTAGTCTATCTGCTACAATTTACCTACGATATACTTCCTTGTAGTCGATCTGCTACAATTTACCTACGATATACTTCCTTGTAGTCTACCTGCTACAGTTTACCTACGATATACTTCCTTGTAGTCTATCTGCTACAATTTACCTACGATATACTTCCTTGTAGTCGATCTGCTACAATTTACCTACGATATACTTCCTTGTATTCTACCTGCTACAGTTTACCTACGATATACTTCCTTGTATTCTACCTGCTACAGTTTACCTACGATATACTTCCTTGTAGTCTATCTGCTACAATTTACCTACGATATACTTCCTTGTAGTCTACCTGCTACAATTTACCTACGATATACTTCCTTGTAGTCTACCTGCTACAGTTTACCTACGATATACTTCCTTGTAGTCTATCTGCTACAATTTACCTACGATATACTTCCTTGTAGTCTATCTGCTACAGTTTACCTACGATATACTTCCTTGTAGTCTACCTACTACAGTTTACCTACGATATACTTCCTTATAGCGTACCTGCTACAATTTACCTACGATATACCTCCTTGTAGTCTACCTGCTACAATTTACCTACGATATACTTCCTTATAGCGTACCTGCTACAATTTACCTACGATATACCTCCTTGTAGTCTACCTGCTACAATTTACCTACGATATACCTCCTTGTAGTCTACCTGCTACATTTTTTGTGTCTTTCTGAAACTTACAGTACCGTCCTCTTCAGCTCTGGCATAACTAGGTAATATTTAGACACATGTTCAACATCTGGGTATCTTCATTGTAGACGTTTCGCCATCCAGTGGCTTTATCAATACAAATTCTAAGACATAATTTGAAGACAGTAGAACTATACACAGAAGCTGAGGTAATCAGTCCCTCAGCCTTGGGGTTGCTGTGGACAGCACCGTGGTCGTGGAGATTCTGGAGCGAAGACAAGGAAGCCAGTGCTTATATACTAACGCCAGGTGGAAAGGGACGTGTAGCAGACGAGGGCATAGTCACTGGTAGGCGGGATTCCCCAGTGGAAGTAGGTCCTACCCAAACAGATGGATTAGTTGTAGTAGTAGGTTATGTACATGTCTTCAAATTATGTCCTAGAATTTGTATTGATAAAGCCACTGGATGGCGAAACGTCTGCAATAAAGATACCCAGATGTTGCATATGTGTCCAAGTATCATCTTATCGGTATTGCATACCATACTTGCATAATTTAGGTAACAATGTTGGTACAATTACCGTCACAATGTTAGGTCAATGGGCCCAGATGTGACATTTTATTGTGGCGTTCGGAATTTCAATATTTTTTCAGTGTGATCATTATTATTATTTTCTTTTTTTTTTTGCATATTGTGATATCACCTATTTACTGTGATCTTACTGCATTTTTGAAGTATGGGTGATGGTCCCAAAGGCGGGGAAAGAGGAGGGTGGGGGAACAAGAAGTAGGGAAGTCTTCTTCCAGAAGGTTAACCTCTTGAAGGGCGAGTCTTGCGTCTTAGTGTGGCTGCGAAGGAGTCGACGAAAGTTATATAGAAGTACTGGCTGGCCAATAAAGTTGTAGACGAGTCTGACGAACTCCCAGACAGTTACTGAGGCGAGAACTTTGAGTGACTCTAAATATAAGTTGAGTTAGACCTGCCTAGCATGGGCCAGTAGGCCTGCTGCAGTGCTCCTTCTTTTTTTAAAGTAGGTGTTACTGTCTCTGCCCTCCCACACAGGTGCTTTTAACCTCCAGACGTGGAGAGAACGAGTTATTTCTAGCCATCGTTATCAACTTCTGGCGTTGGAAACAGGCACGAAAAAAATGTGAGATATTTTAACATAAGCTTCAAAGCAACCTCGAGGTGTTCTTATTCAGTTGGTTAATGAGAGGGAGAAAGAGAGATAGAGAGAGAGAGTAGTCTGCCACAGACGAGATAGAAGCATGTGTTTCAGAAGTGTAGAGGCTGGGGTTGAGAGAGCTCACTCATTATGAGGTCGTGGCAATCTAGATTTATTTCTCTCTCTCTCTCTCTCTCTCTCTCTCTCTCTCTCTCTCTCTCTCTCTCTCCTCTCTCTCTCTCTCTCTCTCTCTCTCTCACTCTCCTCTCTCTCTCTCCTCTCTCTCTTCTCTCTCTCTCTCACTTTAGGGAAATACACGGAAACTTTTGTTCTGTATGATTACCAAGAATAAATACATGAATGTATTCACGTGTGTATTTACTAGCCTCATTGTGGTTGCCCAGGGGTAAGTCATTGCTTCTGGCAATCGCCTCTTCATAGGTCGCTACTAGTTCCATGTCTCCCTGCTCCATGAGCTTAATCATACTTTCTTAAAGCCTGTGTCATGGATACTGCATCACTACATCACTCTCCAAAAACTATTCCACTTCCTGACAACTCTATGACTGAAGATATACTTCCTAAACATCCCTCTAGTGAATCATCTGATGTCTTCAATTTGTCCAATTGGACCCTTGTTGCTGTAGTCCCATCTCTGGAAAACATCCTGTCTCTGTCCACTTTATCAATTCTCTCGTATTTTATAAGTCGTTACTATCATGCTTCCTCTATCACATTTTGTCATCCAGTGTCGTCAGGTCGAGTTCTCTTTATCTTCTCCTTGTAGAATAAGCTCCTTTTAGCCCGGATTGTCTCGCTGCAAACCTCTGCACTTTCCCTAGTTTCCTGAAGTGCCTTGGCCTAGGTGGGGTCCCAAACTGGTGCTGCATACTCTAGTATGGGCCGACCGTTTCACCTGTTGTACAAAGTTATGGAAAACGATTCTTTACTGAGATGTCGGCAACGCTTTTCTTAGGTTTGCCTAGGCGCCCCTATGCTGCAGCAGTTTATTTGGTGATGTGTGCCTCAGTTTTTGTGGCTCGGATATTATACTCACCCCAAGATCCTTTTCCTTGAGTGAGGGTTGCCAGTCTATGGCCTGTCTGGGTCTCCTTTGCCCTTCTCGATCTTCATGACTTTGCACTTTGGTTAGGGGGGTTAAAACTCTAGAAGAAGTTTGCAGATCGCTTTGTATTCATGCTGATTCGGTTATCCGATTAAATTCTCCTCATTAACTTCACATCGTCTGAAATAGGGGACACTTCGGAGTCTATCTCTTCCAGTCATGTCATTCACTTATGCAGAAACAGCACCAGCCCCTAGGACAAGACCTCTGTGGAACTCCGCTCGTCACAGGTGCCCACTCTGACACCTCGTCACGTACCATGACTCGCTGTTGCCTCACTGTCAGGTATTCTTTGAACCATTGTTGTGCCTTCCCTTTTATACCTCCCTCTATTGCACTAATTCCCCGTGTGGAACTGAGTCAAATGCCTTCTTGCAGTCCACGAAAACGCAATCTACCCACCTCTCTCTCTCTCTCTCTCTCTCTCTTTCTCTCTCTCTCTCTCTCTCTCTCTCTCTCTCTCTCTCTCTTCTCTCTCTCTTCTCTCTCTCTCTCTCTTTTCCCTCTTCTCTCTCTCTCTCTCTCTCTCTCTCTCTCTCTCTCTCTCTCTCTCTCTCTCTCTCTGTCTCTCTCTCTCTCTCTCTCTCTCTCTCTCTCTCTCTCTCTCTCTCTCTCTCTCTCTCTCTCTCTCTCTCTCTCTTCTCTCTCCTCTCTCTCTTCTCTGTCTCTCTTTCACTCTCTCTCTCTCTCTCCCTCTCTCTCCCTTGCCTTACTGCAGTCACCTTGTCACAGAACTCCACAGCTCTATGACAACTGAATCCGTGCTGGTTGCTCCACCACTCTTCTGATAATCTTCTCCATGACTTTGCATACTATACATATCGGTGACACTGGTCTTAGAGTTTAACGCTGCCTCTCTGTCTCCTTTCTTAAAAATTAAGACTACAGTCGCTGACTTCCACACCTCAGGTAGTCGCCCTTTTTCGATAGATGTGTTGAAGATTGTTGCTAGTGGTACACAGAGCGCCTCTGCTTCCTCTCTCAGGACCCGCGGAGAGATGTTGTGTATGTGTGTGTGTGTGTGTTAGTTAGTTACCATTTTGTCCTAGGCACATGTCGATTAGACACTAGGCCTGTTGTATTTGCGAGTGTGTACTCACCTAATTGTGGTTGCAGGGGTCGAGACTCAGCTCCTGGCCCCGCCAGGAGCTGAGTGTGTGTGTGTGTGTGTGTGTGTGTGTGTGTGTGTGTGTGTGTGTGTGTAGCCAACACAAATAACAGGGAGACAGTCCAGAATACCTGAATAGTTTTGAAGGAATTGGCGACCCAAAGCTTATCGAAGGAGCAGCTGAATGTAATATCCCTGCAGACTGCACGCAGATAAGTACCTCGTAATGACAACAAACAATCACACTGGTACAGCCCCATTGTGTAGAAAATCGCCTCAGCTATCCTCGACAACAGTGCCTCAAGAAAGGAGAGAACTCCCTCGTAGGTCAGGGACTGACTACCTCAGAGTCTATTTCTCCAAGGTTGATGAACTGATTACATCATCTTCATTTCACTACTACACTTGCTGCCTCTGTATTTGACTAAAGAAGCCTACTGTGTAGTCGAAAATTTTCAACAATAAAGGTACCCAACTGTTGTACATTTGTCTTAATCATCAACTTGTCGGTATTTTATACCATTATCGAAATGGCACCGTATGCTGAAAGTACCTCTTGACAGTCCCTGATCCCTGTGTTGGCACGCGCCTCTCAGGTCATGGCACTGGCGTAGCTCTTCTCCTAGCAACCTCCTGTCTTGTCAAACACAGGTTAATCTGCGGCAGTGAGTCGGTTAACCAACTTGGGCTCCATGGTTTCATCTGCCATTGGTCATCAGGGAAGACTGAAAGATGATATGGTGATACCGACCTGCATTGTATGGGCCAGTAGGCCTGCTGCAGTGTTCCTTTATTATTATATTCTTATGGTAGCGACGAGAGGGTAGCAGCGGCAGCACCAGCAGTAGCACCACCATCAACAGCACCAGCAGCAGCACCAGCAGCAGCTCCACCACCAGCACCAACACCAGCAGCACCAGCACTAACACCAGCACCACCAGCACCACCAGCACCACCACCCACCACCACCACCACCACCACCACCCACCACCACCACCACCACCACCACCACCACCACCACCACCACCATCACCACCAGCGCCACCATAGAGTATAAACTCGTTCTTAACCATCTCTGTATTAATACTGAAGAAGTCACTCGTGGCGAAGTGTCTTTTTCCACATCAGATGAAGAACACCAGAGACAACGAAGTCACTGAGATCATCAGGCAAACTCTTGCCAGAACTCGTTGATCAGAACTGGAACTTGCAGGTAACTAGTGTCCTGGAAGGTTCATCGTGTTATCCTGGAACGACGATAACCAGATAGTATGGAACTACGCTCGTGCATCTGTAATTGTCTACACCTTCAAATGTCATGTTACATAAATAAACACACGTGCAACTAATGTGACATTTTATTGTGGCAACGTTTCGCTCTCCAGGAGCTTTGTCAAGCAATTCTACCGCCCTGAAGAGGACGGTACTGCCATTTTCAAACACAATAAGCCCTCAAAAATATGGGGGACCTGATAGCACGCTACATCTTCATCCCAACCAGATCGAAAACCCTCAGAGCATCGAGGGAAAATATGCACACTCAAGTTTTTGAGACAAATGACAATTAAGTCAGGAGACAACCAAGGCATCCAGAGCGACTGACATTCTTTTCCAGAGAATCGCCGTTGCTAGCCAGAGAACTGACGCCTGCATAATTCTGCTGCTCCTTCTGAGGACTGCTTTAACGAGACATTTGCCCGGAATGCAATAAATCTTCTGACAACTTAGTAAAGTTGCGCCGTGAAAGTATTGCTGTTGACTCGTTGGGTGACGTGGGTCAGGCTGCCTTGTATGAGGGAGAGAGGAGGTGAGGGGACAGTAGAAAATGTGTGGGAGGTGATAGAGGGGAAAAGGGAGAGGAAGGTATGAGAGAGGCATGGATAAAGAGGCAGTAAAAGTAAAAGTTAGGTATCTTTATTCTGAAACCTTTCGCCTACACAGTAGGCTTCTGCATTTGAGTATAGAGGAGGCAGCAGAAGCAGTGGAGACGTAAAGACGAGAGAGAGAGAGAGAGGAGAGAGAGAGGAGGAGAGAGAGAGAGATAGAGAGAGAGAGAGAGAGAGAGAGAGAGAGAGGAGAGAGAGGAGAGAGAGGAGAGAGAGAGAGAGAGAGAGGATAGGATAGGATAGGGGACAAAGAAAGACAGGGAATAAAACAAGAAACAAGGGGAAATACGTGAGAAAGAATGAGAAAGGGAATGGAGGGATGGAACTAAATAACAGGGAAGAGTAAAGGTGTGAGAGAGAGAGAGAGAGAGAGAGAGAGAGAGAGAGAGGAGAGAGAGAGGAGAGAGAGAGAGAGAGAGAGAGAGAGAGAGAGAGAGAGAGAGAGAGAGGAGAGAGAGGAGAGAGAGAGTGAGAGAGAGAGAGAGAGAGAGATGAGAGAGAGAGAGAGAGAGTGAGAGAGGAGAGGAGAGAGAGAGAGAGAGAGAGAGAGAGAGAGAGAGAGAGAGAGAGAGAGAGAGAGAGAGAGAGATTTGTGTAACATCTTCCTTTAGTGGAAAATGGATAGCATAAACAGTGTTTATTAAGTGATAGTGAGAAGGCAACAAACACTTCCAGCTCGTCGGCCCACTGCCGCCCTCACTACCAACCCCGCTATAAACACCCCCACCCACGATACTCCACCCCACCCACGATACTCCACCCCACCCACGATACCTCCACCCACCCTCTCTCTCCTGTGAATTTCATTGCAAACCTACAAGCCTCCTCTGGGATGACTTCACACCGCAAAATAGCAAGAATATCTACGCTATCTGGCTATTGTCCCAGTAGTTACTGCAGCGTTTGTGGGTATACCACAAGGGACAAAATTCTTCTTAGATGTAAGGAGCCTACTTGTTCCAACTACTGCCACACAGATTGCATTCCAGAAGAAGAATTTTGTTGCGCAGGTTGAAAATTTCGGAAATTGAAGGATATCCATAATCCCGTGGTAAATGTGGATACAAGCCTGGAGCTACAGGAAGTTAGAGCTACCCCGGGCTCGTCCAAAGACAAGGCCCCCTTTTGGGGCTGTGTTGTAAAGGCAGTAAGATACCCCACAAGGGAAGAAATTCATGACCCCCAAAACATTAAAACTACAAGCATTGTAAAAGGCTGCGCCTACATCAAGTGACGAAAGGCCCTCGTGATGGTGAACAGTTGACAAAGACTGCATCCCACACGACTTAACTGGGGTAAAAAAACTGGGGGAATTGGGCATCGCTAAGGGTTTCCACGGGATGACAGAGTTCAAAAACATCCCTTTTGGGGAATTTTTTTTCAAAAACCAATTCCTTACACCACAGGGGGGAAAAAATCCTCTTCCCAGAAAACGGGGGAAAGCCTTGGATCTGTAATTCCCCTAACCTGAATCTGCTTCAGCCCATGCCGCCCCAATTGACAGTCACATACCACTCTGACCCTTACCCTGTCAGCACCCCTCCCGACATATTCCGATCTGGTGCAGTGTTATAGAATTTTGACCAGGAGTTTTCCCCCAAATTGGTGCATTAAAAATTAGGGAACTATCATGCATGATCCCCTACTGCGCCAAAGTAGAACGCAGGGAAACCATCTACAGAAGGGTAAGGCGGGGCAGAGGAAGGGGGAAGAGGCGGGAGGGGAGACTCAACCCGCTCCCCCTCCATAACACGTTAGGGGCAGAATTGAGGAAAAATTGCAAAACAAGGAGGTGAAAAAAACCCTAGTCCCCCCCTCCGGCCCCTAGTGTGCTCTCGCTGTCCCCGGGAAGGGGCACACCCCAAAAACTGCTGGAGCCCCAGGTGAATTATGTAAAAGAAAGGCCGGGGAGGCCAGTTGGAAAAAAAAGGAACTTAACAGAGGGGCCCCCTGTTTGAGACCGTTTCAGAAAAAACCCAGCAGGATCTCTAATTGGTGAACACTCTCACGTCACCATTAGTATCCCATCCCCGCCCCGCAGGTGGGTTTTGCCTATACAAGACCCCAAAACCTAATCCCTGCAGTGCTCATACCCCATCTTCAAGGGAGGACCTTACATTCCCTACACACCCACCACCCCCAAGCTGACCCTTCATCATGAGGAGCCGTCTACGATCCTGTCAGCCAAAAATTAGGGTTCATTCTAAGTTGGAGAGCTACAATATTTTTTGAACATCGACGTCCCGAATATAGCGTTTTTGAAAAAATTTTTTGGATGACAGGACCCAGAAAAAATTTTGCAAGAATTGCGGCTAAACCCCATGGGTGGAAAGAGAAAGGAAGGGCAAGGAGGAGTGTTGGTGGTTCTTAAAAATGTCAGCCCCGCCATTTAGTTGCTCCCTAATATCTTGAAATGTTTTTCTTTAAGTCTGTATAAAAAACCTTTTGTACCTGTACTAGCATGTGCAATGTACGACCTCAGTGGCAACAGCAGCCCTATCAATTCCCAAAGGGAAAAAAGACTCCTTCTGCTCAACACAAAAAGTCAAATATTTTAATTGTTGGGGCCCCCAACCAGCACCTTTACAGAGGGATTTAAAAGCCCTTTTTGCAGTGTTTTAAAGAGAAACTTTGTTGATTTCCCCACTCATATCTTGGCCCCCCTTGCCCCGTAGGAGGTCTGGCGAAGGCATAGTATTGTAACCCCCCCTACGTTGGGGGGTCTGACCCCAAGGCTGTTTTTCCACCTTAAGATCCCAAAGAACGAGGGGAGGGTCCCCACCCACAACCGGGATGGGAAAGAGGAATTGGGGCCCCCCTTTGTTGAGTCGCCCCCCACCCATTGGGAATGTCTTCTCCAAGGGGGTGATGACAAACCAAAATGAAAGCCTTCACAGGAACCCCTCCTTTAAACTACAACAAGAACACTTCCCCACCGGCAATATGTGATGAAGCCTACGATCAGCCTTTGGGTTTTTCTTTCTTGTAGAGGGCTGCTACTGTAAGTACAAACATGGGAAGGATAAAAACATCTCCCATATACGGAATTGACAGCAAGCCTGTAGGCATTGGGGTGATGTTAAAAAGTGGGCCATTGCTAAAGGGGGTGGAACAAAGGAAAGCTAGCACGGGTAGGGTGGCCCAAAAACCTGGTGGTCCCTGGTAAAGGACAGAAAGGGTTTATCTGCCTGATGACTTATTCCATTCAAATCGACAGGGGGGAACCTCATATTTAGTCAAGAGAAGACGGACCTCTTTGCTGAACATTTTTCTACCAAATGAATTTCCTGATCAGAAAGGGCCCCCCTTTGGCTAGCTCAAAAACTGTGTAAAAATGTCAGGGGTGACAAAAAGGGCAGGAGGGGTGCATTTCCTTTTAAATGCTTGCCCAAGAAAAGGCTGTTGGCCAAAAAATTTGAGCCCAAGTTTGTTGGAAGTGTGCAGACCTAGCGCCCTCAAAACCGCATTTTAGCACTGCTAGTACGTGTAAAGGCCCCTCTCTATGGAAAAGGCAAATGAAATCCCTTTTCAAAAAAAAGAAGAGCAGAGCAGAAATCAGCAATACAGCCCAGGTCACTCCTGTAAATCAGGGTAAACCCTTGAGACAATAATCTAAAGAAAATGACTTTTTTTGATCCACTCACTACTTTGTGACGTCAATAGGCTTCGGGAAATTTATATGCTCTGATTGTTTTAAAACCTCCCCAAAAGGGCCCGTCACTGGTGAATCCAAAGTCGTGTGTGGTAGCACTGGACTTGCTGGCGTTTTCGCCCGGGTGTGGCCCCGGGCCTTTAGCAAAAATTTAAAGCACTGGAATTGCAGGCTTTTCCCCTTTGTTCCAGTGATTACCTTCATGGTAGATCCTAATGTAGTTCCCAAATGGAAGGGAATCAGCAAGACTCCAGGGGGGAAGTTTTCCCAAGGGAAGCGTGCTGGGTCATTGTTAGGGAAATTCTACTTAACACTTTTTCATCCCCCCAAAATCCCTGATATCAGCGAGGGTACATTTGACATTTACTTACCCAAGAGAAGAAATGCCAGCTGCTCAAAGTACTCATACCAGCTGAGAGCAAATTGTTTGGGGGAAATAGTGGAATAACATTTCACCGGGAAAAACGCAAATGTGTCGTTTTTCCCCCATGATGGATTGGGTCATTAAGGATAAATTTTGGGAGGGTTTTTGGCCCCTGGGAAGAATTTGTACCCTTTGGGGGTAAAATTTACTCCAAACAAACCTGAAGACCATTTTGTAAATCTTGAACAAGGCACCGGGAAAGTTTACAGCAATTCGCCGTATCTGCTCTGCTTGACAGTAGGGGTTGCAAGATCCGTACGGGGGACAAGTACGCTCACACCTTGAGTATGCTCCCTTTCGGGTTTGCCTGCCTCCCCTCTCATCGCGACTGTTGACGAGTAGAGAACAGGCAAACGTCTCATCTCTCGCCTGGACCCACCCCTGGATAGATCGATTTCAGCAGACCCTTTTCAAATGGGGGGATGTGGGTGGCTTACTGTTTGAAAAAGGCCAATATTGTAAAAATACCCACTTGGACCCCATTCGAGGACAGCGTGAACCCCTTTTATGCCAAAGGAAATGGAGAAAGCAGCAATTCATCTGGTGTACCCTCCCGAACCACCCCCTCTGAATCATACATACCCAGGTGACCGAGATAAACACTTTCGTACGCAAAAGTGTCAGCGGATAAAGTCATTGATAAAAAAATCGGGCCCCCATAGATGGCTCCAACTTCATCCTGTTCCCCCTTGTAGTCTCATAACAATAAAAATGCTTTCAAATGAATGTTTTAGGGAACCTCGTATTTTCCAATAAAGTTAGGAATCCTTAAACCTGTAAAAAGCTTTTCAAAAAAGCCCAAAGGACCTTTCCTGAAACCCCGTGTTTAAAAAAAAAAGAGAGAGGGAGAGAGAGAGAGAGGAAGGGGAGAGAGAGAGAGAGAGAGGGGGGGGGGAGAGGAGAGGGGAGGGAGAGAGAGAGAAGGAGAGAATGAAAAAAATTGAGGAGAGGAAAAAAGGGGAATTTAAAGAAAGGGGGGGAGGAGGGGAGATGTAATGGTCCCTTTCTTTAAACATATTTACGATCTTAATTTTGATTCAAAATGACCTTAATGACAGGGTTTCCCGACTACCTTAATGACAGGTTTCCCCGATGACCCCTTAAATGACAGGTTCCAGAAATGACCTTAATGACAGGGTTTCCGACGACCTTAATGACAGGGTTCCGACTGACCCTTTTGAAAGGGTTCCAGACTGACCTTAATGACAGGTTTCCCGACTGACCTTAATGACAGGCTTCCAGACGACCTTAATGAAGGTTTCCCGACTGACCTTAAAGACAGGCTTCCCGACTGACCTTATAATGAAGGCTTCCCGATGACCTTAAGGGCAGGGTTCCCGACTGCCTTAAAGACAGGCTTTTCCCGACTGACCTTAAAGACAGGCTTTAGATGACCTTTTGACAGGTTCCAACTGACTTTAAGAAGGCTTCCAGCTGACCCTTTAAAGAAGGGTTTTCCCAAATGACTTAAGAAGGTTCCAGATACCCCTTTAAGACAGGCTTCCAGACTACCTAAAGACAGCTTCCAGACTGACCTTAATGCAGGTTCCCCGACTGACCTTAATACAGGCTTCCAGACTGACCCCTTTAAAGCGGCTTCCAACTGACCCTTAATGACAGGCTTCCAGACTGACCTTAATGACAGGCTCCGATTGACCTTAATGACGGTCCCAGACTGACCTTAATGAAGGTTTCCCGACGACCCTTTAAGACAGGGTTCTAGACTGACCTTAATGACAGGTTTCCCGACTGACCCTTAAGAAGGCTTCCCGACTGACCTTAATGCAGGCTTCCGATTGACCTTATGACAGGCTCCCAATGACCCTTAAAAGACAGGTTTCCAGATGACCTTAATGACGGCTTCTAGAAAGACCCCTTTAAAACAGGGTTCCCGATGACCTTAATGACAGGTTCCAGACTGACCTTAATGACGGCTTCCAGATGACCCTTTAAAGAAGGCTTCCAGATGCCTAATGACAGGTTCCGCTGCCCTTTAAAGACAGGCTTTCCCGATTGACCTTTAAAGACAGGCTCCCACGACCCCTTTAAAGCGGTTTCAGACTGACCTTAATGACGGCTTCTAACTGACCTTAATGACAGGGTTCCAGATGACCCTTTTACGGGTTCCAGATGACCTTAAAAGACAGGCTTCCCGAAGCTTTAATGACAGGCTTCCAGTGACCTTTTTGGCAGGGTCCCAGACGATTAAAGAAGGTTTCCGACGACCTTAAAGACAGGCTTCTAGATGACCTTAAAAGCAGGTTCCCGACTGCCTTAAAGACAGGCTTCCATGACCTTAAAAACAGGCTTTTCCCGAATTGATTTAAAGACAGGCTCCCGCTGACCCAATGCGGTTTCCGATGCCTTAATGAAGGTTCTAGATGACTTAATGACAGGGTTCCGATGAAATTATGAAGGCTTCCCGACGACCCTTTAAAGAAGGTTCCAGATGCCTTAAGCAGGCTTTCCGACTGCCTTTAAAGACAGGGTTTCCCGACTGACCTTAAGAAGGCTTCAGATGAACCCTTTAAAGACAGGGTTCCGATTTACCTTAAAGACAGGTCCCAGATGACCTTTAAAGACAGGTTTTTAGATGTTATGCAGGCTTTTAGACTGACTTAAGAAGGCTTCCAGACTGACCTTTAAAGACAGGTTTCCCGACTGACCTTAATGCAGGGTTTCCCGACTGACTTTATACACTTCCAATGCCTAAAGACGGTCCCGATGACCTTTGACAGGCTTGATGACCTTTAAAACAGGTTCCAGATGGACTTATTTACAGGGTTCCGACTGACCTTAAAGCGGTTCCGTTGCCCTTAATGACAGGGGTTCTGAGGCCCCAGTGTGGTTACAAAACTTTAACAGCTGAACCCCACCCGCCGAAGTAAAAACTGGGTTTAATCAAACCTGCCACCCTGGGCCTTTTCGTGGACCGGGCCCCGGGGGATTTAACCTTCCCCCCCCCCCAAACACCTCAGGTATGGGTTTATGTTCCCCGTAATTTAAAAAAAATTTAATCAAAAAATGTAAAAAACTACAAAATTTTTTTAAACATCTCGAAAAAAATTTATAAAATTTCCAATATGCCAGAGGCTCCCCCCATGGTCCCTTTTACCAAAATGTTCAAAGTTTTGCTTGTTTGGAAAAATTTGGTCCCCTTTGTTTGGTTTTTTGCCCTTTTTTTTTTTTTCGGTGTGGGGGAAAATGTTTTGGGTTAAAACATTTGGGAAGAAAGTGTTTGGAAAAAATGTTGGGTTGGGAGAAAAATTTGGTTGGGAACGTTTTTAGAAAAAAGTTTTGGAAAAAAATGTGGTTGGGCAGGGGGTTTCCCCCCCGTTGGTTTGGGGAAAATTTTTGGTTGGAGAACAGTGTTGGTGGAGAAAAGGGGGAGAAAGTTTTTTGGTTGGGAAATTTTTGGGGAAAAAAGTGTTGGGTTTGGGGAACAGTGTGGTTGGAGAAAAATGTTGGTTGGAGAAAAGGGGGGAGAGGGGGGAAACATGTTGGTTGGAGAAAAAAGGTTGTTGGGAACATGTTTGGGGGAGAAAAGGGGAACGGGGAGGGAAAAAGTGTTGGTTGGGGAACAGTTTGGTTGGAGACAGTTTTGGGGGAGAACAGTGTTGGTTGGAGGGAAATGTTTTGGTGGAGAACAGTGTGGTTGGAGAACAGGGGTTGGGGGAGAACAGTGTTGGTTGGAGAACAGTGTTGGTTGGAGAAAAAATGTTGGTTTTGGGGAAAGTGTTGGGTTGGGAACAGTTTGAGGAGAACGTTTTTTGGGTTGGGGAGAACAATGTTGGTTGGGGAACAGTGGTGGTTGGAGAAACAGTGTTTGGGGGAAACAGTGTTGGTTTGGGGAAAAGTGTTGGTTGGGAACAGTGTTGGTTTGGGGAACAGTGTTGGGTTTGGGGAACAGTGTTGGTGGGGGAACATGTGGTGGAGAAAAAGTGTTGGTTGGGGGAACAGGGGTTTGGTTTGGGGAACAGTGTTGTTGGGAAGTGTTGGGTTGGAAAGGGGGGGAAAATGTTTGGGTTGGGGAAAAGTGTTGGTTGGAAACATTTTTGGTTTTGGGGAAAATTTGGGTTTTTTTTGGGAAATGTTGGTTTGGGGAACAAGGGGGTTGGGAACAGTGTTGGTTGGAGAACGTGTTGGTAGGGAGAAGTGGGTTTGGGGTTGGAGGGGAACAGTGTTGGTTGGAGAAAAAGTGTTTTGGGTTTGGGGAACAGGTTGGTTGGAAAACCCGTGTTGGTAGGAAACAGTGTTGGGTTGGGAACAGGTTGGTTTGGTTGGAGAAAAGTGTTGGTTTGGGGAACAGTGTTGGTTGGGAGAAACAGTGTTTTTGGAGAACAGGTTGGTTGGGAACAGTGTTGGTTGGAGAACAGTGTTTGGGTTTGGGGAACGTGTTGGTTGGAAAGTGTTGGTTTGGGGAAAGTGTTGGTTGGGGAAAAGTTTGGTTGGAGAACAATGTTGGTGGGGAACATGTTGGTGGAGAACAGTGTTGGTTGGGGAAAAGGGGGGAAAAACAGTGGGGGTAGGAGAAAAGTGGGTTGGAGAACATGTTGGTGGGGGAACAGTGTTGGGGGAGAACGTTTTGGAGGGGAAAAGTGTTGGTGGAGAAACAGGTTGGTTGGGAACAGTGTTGGTTGGAGAACAGTGGTTTGGGTTTGGGAAAAAGTGTTGGTTGGGAACAGTGTTGGTTTAAACGTGTTGGGGGAGAACAGTGTTTGGGTTGGAGGAAACGTGTTGGTTGGAGAAAAGTGTTGGTGGAGAACAGGTTGGGGAAACCCTGTTGGTTGGGAACAGTGTTGGTTGGAGAACAGTTTGGTGGGGGGTTTGGTTTTAAAAATGTTGGTAGGGACAGTGTGGGGAGGAGAACAGTTGGTTGGGGTTGGGGGAAAAGGGTTGGGAGGAGAACGTGTTGGGGGAGAACGTGTTGGTTGGAGAACAGTTTGGGAGGGGAACAGTGTTTTGGTTTGGGGAAAGGTGTTGGTTGGAGAAAGTGTTGGTGAAAAACAGTGTTGGTTGGGAACGTGTTGGTGGAGAACAGTGTTGGTTTTTAAAAAAGTGTTGGGGGAGAACAGTGTTTGGGTTTGGGGAACAGTGTTGGGGGGGGAAAGGTTTGGGAGGAGAACAGTTTGGGGGAGAACAGGTTGGTTGGGGAACAGGTTTGGGAGGAAAGGGGTTTTAAACAGGTTGGAGGAGAACGTGTTTGGTGGAGAAAAGGTTGGGTTGGAGAACATTTGGAGGAGAAAAGTGTTGGTTGGGAGAAAATGTTGGTTGGAGAACGTGTTTGGGGGGAACAGTTGGGTTTTGGTTTTTTGGGGAACAGTGTTGGTTGGAGAACGGTTGGTTTGGGGAACAGTGTTGTTGAGAACAGTGTTGGGGTGGAAACAGGAGGTTGGGAAACAGTGTTGGTTGGAGAAAAGTGTTGGTTGGAGAAAGTGTTGGTTGAAACAGGTTGGTTGGAGAACAGTGTTGGTTGGGAACAAGGTGTTGTAAAAACAGTGTTGGTTAGAACAGTGTTGGTTGGAGAACGTGTTGGTTGGAGAACAGGGTTGGTTGGAAACAGTGTTGGGGGAGAACAGTGTTGGTTGGAGAAAAGTGTTGTTGGAGAACAGTGTTGGTTGGGGAACAGTGTTGGGGGAGAACAGTGTTGGTTGGAGGACAGTGGTTGTGGGAACAGTGTTGGTTGGAAACATGTTGGTTGGAGAACAGTGTTGGTTGGGGGAACGTGTGGTTGGAGAAAAGTGTTGGTTTGGGAAAATGTTGGGTTGGGGAACAGTGTTGGTTGGAGAAAGTGTTGGGGAGAACAGGTTTGGGTTTGGGGGACAGGTTGTTGGGAACATTTTGGTTGGAGAACAGTGTTGGGTTTGGGGAAAAATGTTTTGGGGGGGGAACGTGTGGGGGAGAACAGTGTTTGGTGGAGAACGTGTTGGTTGGGACGTGTTGGGGGAGAACATGTTGGGTTGGAGAACATTTTTGGGTTTGGGAACAGTGTTGTTGGGGAAAAGTGTTGGTGGAGAACAGGTTGGGGGGAACAGTGTTGTTAGGAAACGTGTTGGTTGGAGAACTGTTGGGTTTTGGGAAATGTTGGGGGAGAACGTGTTGGTTGGGGGAACAGTGTTGGGTTGAGAAAAGTTTGGTGGAGAACAGGGGGTTTGGGTTGGGAAAAGGTTGGGGTTTTGGGGAACTGTTGGTTGGAGAACAGTGTTGGGTTTGGGGAACAGTGTTGGTTGGGGAACAGGGTTGGGGTTTTTGGAAAGGAGAACAGTGTTGGTTGGAGAAAAGTGTTTGGGTTTGGGGAACATGTTGGGGAGAACAGTGTTGGTTTGGGGAACAGGTTGGTTGGGAACAGGTTTTTGGGGGGAAAAGTGTTGGTTGGAGAACGTGTTTGGGGGAGAAAAGTGTTGGGTTTGGGAAAAGGGTTTTGGGGGAGAACTGTTGGTTGGGGAACAGTGTGGGTTGGAGAACAGTGTTTGGTAGGAGAACAGTGTTGGTTGGAGAACAGTGTTGGTTGGAGAACAGTGTTGGTTGGAGAACAGTGTTGGTTGGAGAACAGTGTTGGTTGGAGAACAGTGTTGGTTGGAGAACAGTGTTGGTTGGAGAACAGAGTTTAGCTGTTTTGTTCCTTTCGGAGGTTTAATAACTGAGCTGTCTGTTGGTAATAACCAGTACGGTGTTGGGTCGCATCGGGAGAGCATCAGAGGACCGAGTTGGATATATGACACTGAAGGTCTGGATTTAAGCTTATCCTGAGTCACTCACTACTCCGGCTTTTAATTCTTCTTTCTTCTTCTTCTTCTTCTTCTTCTTCTTCTTCTTCTTCTTCTTCTTCTTCTTCTTCTTCTTCTTCTTCTTCTTATCATTATCATTATCTATCACTCAGTTCCCTTCCATTGGGTTAACCCTTCCTCCCCTTCTTCGTGTCATATCTAATTATCTCCCATTCCCCAGGCGCTGCATAACGCCCCAAGGGTTTAGCTCCTCCTTATCAATAAATAATCTTTCACCAGCCTCTCACACATCTCACCAATTATCACATTCTTCTCTTCATTCGATCTTATCACCATTCACTTTTCTCTCCGCCTTACTATACGTTTTTAATTACATCAATAAAATTTCTTTAATATAAATGGAAATAACACGAGCCTCTGAAAGTAATAGGAAGTTCAGCGAAGACAAATTTCAATTACTTCGCCATGGAAAACTCGAGGAAATAAAAACTTGCTTCGGTGTATAAAGCAAATTCCAACCACACGATAGAGCGAGAAACTAATGTGAAAGACCTGGGAGTGATAATGTCAGAGATCATAGCAATATCTCCACCACATCTGCTAGGAAGATGACGGGATGGACAATGAGAATGTTTTAAACAAGGGATGCCGAGCTAATGATGATTCTCTTCAAATTGCTTGTTCTCTCTAGGCTGGAATATTGCTGTACACTAACGGCCCCTTGCAAGGCAGGCGAAACTGCTGTCCTGGAGAATATACAGATAACTTTTACGGCACGTATAAGTACAATGAAGCACTTACATTACTGGAAATGGTTAAAGTCCCTTGATTTGTATTGCCTGGAACGCACATGAGAAAGATGTATGATAACATACACTTGGGAAATCTTAGAGGGACTAGTTCCAAATCTGCGCACGGAAATAAATCACTTCCTGCGGAAATAAGGGCTCAGCAGGTTGTGCAACATCCCCCCAGTGAAAAGCACGGGCGCCACGAGTACACACAATAAGTATCAGGAGCCCAAGACTTTTCAACTGACTCCCAGCATACATAAAGGAAATTACCAATAGAGCCCTGGTTGTCTTCAAGGAGGATCTGGACAGGCACCTAAAGTCAGTTCCCGATCAGCCTGGCGGTGGGTCGTCCATTGGTTTGCGTGCGGCCAGCAGTAACAGACTGGTTGATCAGGCCCTGATCCACCACGAGGCCTGGTCATGGACCGGGCATCGGGAGCATCGACCTACGAAACACCCTCCAGGTATACTCCGGGTATATATCCTATAAAAATTACATTTAGGTGAGACAATGTCTCGAGAGATATTCTCGAGGTGAATTGTCTCAAGGAAGACATCTCTCCCTGTGTCATTGACCCTCATTTAAAGGAGATTAATATGTGGTAGGAGCTTCGTGGGTGTCGTGGAGGCAGTCATTCAGGAACACAATATGGAAATACATAAGAGTAACGTTGCTCCGGTGATGGCAGAGGAGATAGGATCGAGAGGGCCTTCCGCACCGAGGATCCGATACAAAGGCCATCCAATACCTGCTTTAGTGATGCTGAAACACATGTGCAATAGACAGTGGAAGGTCCGGACTCCTGCGGCTCCCCCAGACGTGTATATGGCTTGGTTAACCTCTATATAAACGTATAGATAATTAGATATGACTTAGTTAACCTGTCTATGAACGTAGAGATATTTACACATGACTTGGTTATGTAATGATATTGGTAAAATTACCGACAATGTGTTAGGTAAAAGGACACAAGTGTAACTAATGCAATATATTATTGTGGCAACGTTTCGCTCTCCAGGAGCTTTGTCCAGCCGTTACGGCGTGATGAAGCTCCTGGTAAGCTTTGTCAACATATTTATTTCCTTGGTTTGTGATTTGATAAAATCCACTGTGTGGGCGAAACGTTGCCAATAAAGGATCCCATTATACTGCATATGTGATTATTTTTTCCACCTCAGTGGTAATGGATCCAGCTAACAACCGAAAGACTGGTGTAATCCTGGGCATTGAAGGAAACGTATGGGCACGTCTCGTAGCATCTGCTGCCTCTGTTCACTTAGCAGTAAATAGGTACCCGTTGTTGGTCGTATCCTGGGGGGGTAGGGAAGAGGACCAATGGACTCCAATGGCAAGAGGAGGGGAATACCCCAGCCTCCAGAAATCTCTCAAGGCTCATTTCCCCTGGCCATCTCTCAGCTGGCTCAATTCAGGGCACCTCCTCTTCCCCCACAATAACAGTAACTCTGCATCCTCTACCCTTCCTCCCTGCATCTACAACAATACCTCTGACCCTCGCCTCTCCAGCACTGCACACTCCCACCTCATTCTCACCTCCCTCCTTCCTGACATGGAAAAATAAACAGAAATGCAGTATTATGCGATCCTTTACCGACAACGTTTCGCCCACACAGTGGACTTCATCAAGTCACAAACAGATCTACCGGGGTGAATTGAGTCAGATAATACTGAATAACTAGACAGAGGTAAGATATGAGACTAGTGACAGCGAAGGGGAATGAACCATAATGAGAGACTAAAAGAAACGAACCTTAACAGATGTACGAATCAGGAAGACATTATAACAACAGGTCGAGACGTATGGCCGAGTCTCCTTACACCCGCTGCTGCCGTTAACTTTCAGTAAAAAGGTACCTGGGTGTTAGTCGATCGTTGTGGGTGGCATCCTGGGGAGTGGTCAAGCACTACAAACCACTGAGCAATTCGAATGTCTCTCAACTGACCTAATGATGCACTGTCTACACGAAGGCCGACAGTAACAGCCTGGTTGATCAAGCCCTGATCCACCATGAGGCCTGGTCACAGACCTGGCCCCGGGGGTGTCGACCCCCGAAACCATCTCCAAGTATACTCCAGGTATACTCTAGGTAAAGTACACGACAAATATAAGAACATAACATAAGAACATAAGAATGGAGGAACACTGCAGAAGGCCTACTGGCCCATACAAGGCCGAAAGCCTAAACCCATACCTAACCTAACCTAACTTAACCTAACCTAACCTAATCTAACCTAACCTAACCAGGTAACACAAAATACCCAGAGAAGGTGATAGGGTAGACGGGGGTAGACTGTTTGAGAGGCGGGAAATGGGTACACGAGGGCTCAGTTGAAAGTTAAAGACATGGATAAGTCACGGGAATGTCAGAAAGTATTTCTTTAGCCTCAGGGAATGATCCTGAGGAAGAAATGGTGGAAGAAGCTCCATATATAATTTTAAGAATGTGTATGAGAAATCCTAGGAGGCTAGCGGGGAGTAGATCTGGCAAGGGACAAGAGGCAGGGCCAGAAGCTGTGACTCGGCCTCTGCAATCACAAATAGGTGAATACAAATATATTAGTATATACCACACACACCAGCGAAGAGGCACGGCCAGGAGCTGTGAATCGACTCCTGCAACCACAAATAGGTGAGTTTAAATAGGTGGGCACACACACACACACACACACACACACAACACACACACACACACACACACACTATGATGAGGAACAGGTTACTTGAGAATGAATTTCGGCAAACTTACCTAATCAAATTTATCATAATTATTATTATTATAAGTAGTAGAAGCACATGTAGTAGCAGTACTACTAGTAGTAGTAGTAGTAGTAGTAGTAGTAGTAGCAGCACTTGCAGTAGTAGCAGTAGTAGCAGCAGCAGTTACAGTACTTCAATCCCGGCAGGCAAATCGCATCATTTGCATATTTTCGGCTCAACTATTGAAAACTTGGGTAAATATATACATATGGATATATATATTCCAGGATGAAAGGAAACTCACATTGAGCAGAGAAGGAGAACCTGAGGCCAGGAAAGATCGCTGCCCAGAATAGCAAGATACTCCTTGTAAATCTCTCATATTTTGTTACCTTAGTTTGATTCTTCAAGTAGAACTGGACTCTCTCTCTCTCTCTCTCTCTCTCTCTCTCTCTCTCTCTCTCTCTCTCTCTCTCTCTCTCTCTCTCTCTCTCTCTCTCTCTCTCTCTCTCTCTCTCTCTCTCTCTCTCTCTCTCTCTCTCTCTCTCTCTCTCGTAAACACTTAAAGGTTTTTACAAAGTTGGGTTAAGAGTTTCTACCTTTGTTTACAAGCTAAGAGTTGAAGATTGAGACACTTATGCAACATATGGGAATCTTTATTCAGGAAACGTTTCGCCACACAGTGGCTTCATCAGTCCAATACAAAGTAGAAAGACATTCTACAAGATTGATGGACCGAACACATCGACTCCAGGCTGAGGGACTGATTACCTCAAACTCCTCCTCTCCTTACGTCTTTCTACTTTGTATTGGACTGATGAAGCCACTGTGTGGCGAAACGTTTCCTGAATAAAGATTCCCATATGTTGCATAAGTGTCTCAATCTTCAACTTGTCGGTTTTCCAAACCATTCATCACAAGCTAAGAGTTGTTACCTTTTACAGGTCGTTTAACAAAAAAACATTTTTTTATTGTTATGATAACTACAGAGAACAGGGTGAAGGTGGAGCCAGCTGTGGGCCGGTGGAGCCAGCTGTGGGCCGGTGGAGCCAGCTGTGGGACGGTGGAACCAGCTGTGGGACGGTGGAACCAGCTGTGGGACGGTGAAGTGAGCTGTGGGCCGGTGGAGCCAGCTGTTTGGGGCCCGGGGGAGCCAAACTGGGGCCCGGTGAGCCAGCTGTGGGCCGGTGGAACCAGCTGTGGGCCGGTGGAACCAGCTGTGGGCCGGTGAAGCGAGCTGTGGGCCGGTGGAGCCAGCTGTGGGACGGTGGAACCAGCTGTGGGCCGGTGGAGCCAGCTGTGGGCCGGTGGAGCCAGCTGTGGGCCGGTGGAACCAGCTGTGGGACGGTGGAACCAGCTCTGGGCCGGTGGAGCCAGCTGTGGGCCGGTGGAACCAGCTGTGGGCCGGTGGAACCAGCTGTGGGCCGGTGGAACCAGCTGTGGGCCACAGACTTCATTTAGTCACGTGAATTTACTTCTTTAAACTTTCTATCTTGTGTGATTACTCTCAAAAGAAGTGAAGATCTTGAGAAGGATACAGCCAGAGTCTGGTTGCTGTTTGCTGCCCGTCTTGTGGTATAGGAGCTGGCTTCTCGTTATCCGTTAGGTGGAGCCAAGTGCGGAACCACCGTACATAACAGCTAGGCCATCCAAACCTCTCCATCGTTGAAGGCTCTGTTGAAATGACAGATCTATCCAAGGCTAGGTCCAGGCGATAGATGCATCGGCTCGCGCGGTTCTCTACCCCTTTCCAGAAATCGTAGATGAGAAAGAAGGAAGGAAGGAAGGAAGGAAGGGGGGTCACCAGGCAATCCATGAGAGAGGTGCAAACTGAAGGTGAGAATGCACTTGGGGATCGTATAAAGTCTTGCAGCCTCTACTGTCGACCAGGTACAAGGTGCTGTACCTACTCGACAGGTACAGCACCTTGTACCTGCAAGGTAGCCAAGAAGAAAGGGTTTCTTGGCTTCTTCTTGAAAGATTTTACCACGGATTTTAAATAACGTCGGTCATATTTACCCCTGGGTATCCACTTATCACTCCCCTTCAGTAACACTCCCTCAGCTTACCCGGCTCCAGCACTGCATAAACCGTCTAGAAACCGTAACAATCGAAGTAACATATTAGACTACACATACCCTTATTTTGAAATAAAACATGTAAATTTATTTAGCAATTTAAGCGTGAAAAATTTTTTTTCTGAGAGCCAATAGTCTGACTGTTGTCAGGAGGAGGCGAACACACCTCGTCCCCCTCCTAATTGATTTCCCATGCTGTTTCTCGGGGCCCCTCCCCCTCAGTGCGCCCCGGGAACCTCTGCCAGTGCTGCGTCCTCGAGGCCTGACCCTCTGCGCTCCTCGAGCCCTTACTGCCAGTGCTGGCTCATCGAGGCCTGACTGTCATGCTCTGCCCCCGAGGCCTGACTGTCATGCGCTGCTCCTCGGGGCCCTGACTGTCAGTGTGTGCTCCTCGGGCCGACCCTCAGTGGCTCCTCGAGCCTACTGTAGTGCGTGCTCCTCGGGGGCCTTTGACTCTAAAGGGGCCCTGCAGATTTGATTAACATTGGTAGGTCTCCCCGGGGGGTTACGGGTGAATCTTTCTTCCCTGGAGTTATCCTCCTTACTAAGCAGGTCAAGGTGAGGTTTTTACCTCTCATTTAACTTGTCAGTTAGGAATGTCAATATATCATTTATTTACATAGCCTGTTATAACTGAAGTTGATTTAGTGTTAATGATGATGATAATGCTAAAAAATATTATAATCATACTAGGCGCTAAACCCGAAAGGGTCATATTGACACCTTTTTTAATTGGTATTTCTATTTTGTGCTCTCGGTGTTTCGTTGTCCTTTATCATGCCCTAATTAGCGTTACTATAGGCATTAAGCACCATATATAATAATTATAGTATCCAATTCGAGCCTTTCACTGCAAGGTATGGTAGAGGCTCAATCCTCCGTCCTGTGATCGTCAGACAGCTCTCTCAGCCAGACTTTCAGGGTGGCCCGGTGGCCTGGTGGCTAAAGCTCCCGCTTCACACACGGAGGGCCCGGGTTCGATTCCCGGCGGGTGGAAATTCCGACACGTTTCCTTACACCTATTGTCCTGTTCACCTAGCAGCAAATAGGTACCTGGGTGTTAGTCGACTGGTGTAGGTCGCATCCTGGGGGACAAGATTAAGGACCCCAATGGAAATAAGTTAGACAGTCCTCGATGACGCACTGACTTTCTTGGGTTATCCTGGGTGGCTAACCCTCTGGGGTTAAAAATCCGAACAAAAAATCTCTAATCTATCCAGGACTGATGGCGTACAATACCTCTCTCAAAGTTAGAAATGCATATAGTTTTGTTTTGATTTAGCAAATAACCCACTGAGTCAGTATTGTCTATATATTCACTATTGTAATATATAATTTTCACTGACATATATGCTGAAAATCAAATGTTTTGAAGACGATATCGTTGAATTTTTTCACCATCTTATCATTTTTAAGTTCTCCAGAGAATGAAATCCTGGCTGCCCTGCTGGCTGTTAAGTATCGCCTTTCTTGAAAATTATTGTGTTTATCGGGAAGCATTGAACTTCCAGTGTTTATACAGTACATGGGGAATATGAGGCAACCAGGGTTGATCCCAAAACTTGGAGACCAGCTGTATTTCCTTGTATTAAAGTCCTTTCACTAACTTCAAGGCACATACCTTAAACCCCCTCGAAGCTGCCTGTCTGTAGGCCTTGCTTGGTCTACACATGTACCTTATTAATCTTAGCCTCAGTTTAAGGAATTTTCATTATCTGAATGTCGGATGATTCTTGTCCATTACCTTGTGCAGTGGTGGCGACAAAATCTTCAGTTGAAACCACTAGATCATTGGCTACATTGAATATCACTGGAATGACTCGAGTCATGTGGTGATCAAATGGTACTGGCCTCGTAGGTAATGTTCTTGCCTCACACACCGAGTGTCCATGGTTCGATCCCCTGCCGGGTGAAAGGACCCCAATGGAAATAAGTCAGTGTGTCTGACTTTTTTGGGTTATCCCAGGTTCTCTACACACATGCTGCTATGTATGATAATTCTATGTAACTGTATTTGTGTATACCTGAATAAACTTACTTACTTACTTATAAAACATTGGGCGTGTTTCCTTACACCTGCTGTCCCCATTCACCTAGCAAGCAAGTAGGTACCTGGGTGTTAGTTTACTTGTGTGGGTCGCATCCTGGGTGTCAAGAATGAAGGACTACGATGGAAATAAGACAGACAGTCCTCGATGACACACTGACTGTCTTGGGTTATCCTGGATGGCTAACCCTCCGGGGTTAAAAATCCAAACAAAATCTTCTCACCGACATAACATCAATATTTTCTCTCCAGATAATAATAATAATAATAATAATAATAATAATAATAATAATAATAATAATAATAATAATAATAATAATAATAATAATAATAATAATAATAATAATAAAACTGTGATAAGCAAAACTACTAAGTTTTATAATGTTTATTTTTAAAAGTAATGTAATTTATAACTATATATTTCTCGTTGGTGTACATTGTTATTAAACTCACTGGGGAGCGTTAAAGACGTAGGGTCATACAGCTCCTGGGAAATGGGAAGTAGTTAGGTTGTTCCGAGGAATGACGGAACAGTTCCTTGGATCAAAGTCTGATTACTAGCTTACTGGTATAGTTACACATTAAAAGAGGTAATAGAAAACGATATAAATTTAATCACTAACTACTTAAAACACTCAACTTTATCATTATTATAATATTTATGAGGAAGCGCTAAACACGCAGAGATCAAACAGCACCTGGGAGTAGGGGTAGGGTAGTAAGGTTGATCCAAGGAATAGAAAAGCAAGTCTAGTTAGCTCCTGGATGACTATGATAATTAGCGCCTGGAGGAGCTAATTATCATAGTCACCCATAAACAAAAGTAAAAGAAAACCATTATTGTGTCCTTCAAAGAAAATGTTTCATATTTCACTACTAACTACTAAAAACATATTGTCACTTAGTAATTATTATGAAGTGCTGAACACATAGGATCATATGGCTCTTGGGCAATAGGAAGTAATCAGGTTTGATCAAAGGAAGTGAAGAACAGCTCCAGCTCCCTGGATCAACAGCTTTTCATGGCTCGGTTGGTAGCCACCTCAGGTCATACACTAAGGAACTGGGCTTTGATCCCCAGCACAAGTGTATATGTCACTTTTTGGTGGGTTATCTAGTTAATTTACACATATGTTACTATGTAAGATAATTACAATCGCCTAAAATTTGTGTAAGTGTTTTTAAATAAGCTTACAGTGGCTGCACCTGTTCACCTAGCAATACGTAGGTACTTGGGTGTTAGGTGATTGTTGTCGGGAAGAGGGCTAAAAGAACCCAGTAGAAGTAGGACACAGTCCTCGATGATATTCTGACTTAACTGGGTTGTCTTGGATTAAAGGCCCTCGGGGTTAGTCTGAAAAACAAATCTTCACTGTTGTGAAGGGTAAACTCCCTCTTAGTTTTCTTGAAGGGTCCTCTTTTGAGATGATCCCTTTTGAAGGGCTTTACCTTGAAGGGCTCCCACTTAAAATGATCCCTCTCGAAGGGCTGCCACTTGAAGGGTTCCCTTTTGAAGGGCTCCCTTTTGAAATGATCCCTCTTAAAGGGCTCCCGGTGGCCTGGTGGCCTGGTGGCCAAAGCTCCCGCTTCACACACGGAGGGCCCGGGTTCGATTCCCGGCGGGTGGAAACATTTCGACACGTTTCCTTACACCTATTGACCTGTTAGTCGACTGGTGTGGGTCGCATCCTGGGGGACAAGATTAAGGGAGGTACCTTGATCTAGAGAATTGGATCTGTGCTCCGGTTCTCGGAATTGAGCCTGACTACCTTCCACCCCCCCACACGCTGTATAATCCTACGGGTTTAGAGCTCCCCATGATTATAATAATCAGGTTTGATCCAAGAAAGGGGAAGGCAGGTCCAGTTCCCTGGATCACAAGCCCCATGAAGGAATTTTGCTCAATTTGTAAATAAATGCTCATAGCTTGTGGCCCGGTGGCCTAGTGGCTAAAGCTCCCGCTTCACACACGGAGGGCCCGGGTTCGATTCCCGGCGGGTGGAAACATTTCGACACGTTTCCTTACACCTGTTGTCCTGTTCACCTAGCAGCAAATAGGTACCTGGGTGTTAGTCGACTGGTGTGGGTCGCATCCTGGGGGACAAGATTAAGGACCCCAATGGAAATAAGTTAGACAGTCCTCGATGACACACTGACTTTCTTGGGTTATCCTAGGTGGCTAACCCTCCGGGGTTAAAAATCCGAACGAAATCTTATCTTAGTTATGATTACCCCTCATGGGAGAGAGGGGCCTTGACGACCATGGGGGCTCTTGTTCCTGGGAACTGGAGCTATCCTCCCTGACATCGAATCTGGTTGTCTCCCATTTTCCCAGGAGCTGGACTCATTTTCCTATGATCAAGCCTGATTGCATCTCATTCTCCGTTATACTAATCTTAGTGTTTTGTAACCGACCTTAACAATAACAGTACTACACAATGCACACGTCACAATTTAGTCCAGGCAACAATCACTGTGTCTGAAAATGAAGTTTTTTTTACCAAAACCTTTCAAGAGAGAGCCCTTCAAGAGGGAGCCCTTTAAGAGGGAGCCCTTCAAGAGGGAGCCCTTTAAGAGGGATAATTTCAACAGAGAGCCCTTCAAGAGACAGCCCTTCAAGAGGGAGCCCTTTAAGAGGGATAATTTCAACAGAGAGCCCTTCAAGAGACAGCCCTTCAAGAGGGTAAGATAAGATAAGATAAGATTTCGTTCGGATTTTTAACCCCGGGGGGTTAGCCACCCAGGATAACCCAAGAAAGTCAGTGCGTCATCGAGGACTGTCTAACTTATTTCCATTGGGGTCCTTAAGGGGGGATGAAACCTGAGTGCCTCTCATTCCAGGCTCATAGGCTTTGTATAACCTCTATGAATGAAAAAACTATAATTAAATTTTTTATTTCGTTTTGTTTGCTTTTCATTTTTTTGTTACTTTTTATTTTGTTTTACTCACTCTTTAATTTTGTTCACTTTTCATAATTCAGACAATTTACTATTTAGTTGTTATTCTTCTAACATGATCGTTTTTCATTACTGTCTCATTTTACTGACATTACTGTAAATTTAAGAATTATTATTAAACCATTAATGTTATTATTATTATTATCACTATAGGTAGGTGTCCCGTAGCTCAATCACTAGTGCGTTCAGCTCACACACTGAGGTCCAGAGTTCGAATCTCCGGTACGGCTGGAAAACATTATGATGTGTTTTCCATGACACCGGTTTTTCCCTGTTCACCCATCAGTATAAAATGGCCACCTGGGTGTTAGTTGACTGGTGTGGGTCGCATCCTGGGACAAAACTGACCTAATTTGCCCAATATGCTAAGCATAACAAGCGGCTTTCTATATATTAGTATGTCAATGATGTCAGCTAGGCCTATATACCTTGTACATGTACTTGTAGAAATAAAGATATTATTATTATCTTTACATTGATGGGTGAGCACTAGACCTGCAGGGGTCATACAACACCTAACAGTGAGATATTTATCACTATAAACATTACTGCACCTAGGTAGTAGGTTGGTAGACAACAACCACCCAGGGAGGTACTACCGTCCTGTGGTAGTAGGTTGGTAGACAGCAACCACCCAGGGAGGTACTACCGTCCTGTGTAGTAGGTTGGTAGACACAACCACCCAGGGAGGTACTACCGTCCTGTGGTAGTAGGTTGGTAGACAGCAACCACCCAGGGAGGTACTACCGTCCTGTGGTAGTAGGTTGGTAGACAGCAACCACCCAGGGAGGTACTACTGTCCTGCCAAGTGAGTGTAAAACGAAATCCTGTAATTGTTTTACATGATGGTAGGATTGCTGGTGTCCTTTTTTCTGTCTCATAAACATGCAAGATTTCAGGTACGTCTTGCTACTTCTACTTACACTTAGGTCACACTACACATACATGTACAAGCATATATATACACACCCCTCTGGGTTTTCTGCTATTTTCTTTCTAGTTCTTGTTCTTGTTTATTTCCTCTTACCTCCATGGGGAAGTGGAACAGAATTCTTCCTCCGGAAGCCATGCGTGTTGTAAGAGGCGACTAAAATGCCGGGAACAAGGGGCTAGTAACCCCTTCTGTATAAATTACTAAATTTGAAAAGAGAAACTTTTGTTTTTCTTTTTGGGCCACCCTGCCTCGGTGGGATACGGCCGGTTTGTTGAAAAAAAAAAAAAACATTACTGCAGAAGTGTCAACAATATTAATACTTCCTATCTGAGGCAAATATTGCATTAACCAGGGAGTGATAACAAACCTCTTAACATACTGTATAGCAACTTTATTTACTAAAATATTTACACACTTGTAAAACTACAGTATATAATAAAGCTAATAGTGCAATTATACTTTACTATACGAATACAATGCATTTATTAACTAATAAAATGTAAAGCTTTCGGAATGTTTTGTAGTAAGTAGACAAGACTTTTTATTGCATAGTCGATGTGACACAAATGTGTGTATTCATACATGCGCGGGAATGACAGAGATAGGATGTTCAGAGAGAGGACACAGTAACAAGGGGTCACAATTGGAAGCTGAGAGACTCAGGCGAGTCACAAGGATGTTAGGAAGTATTGCTTCAGTCATAGAGTTGTTCAGGAAGTGAATAGCTTAGCAAGTGATGTAGTTGAGGCAGAACCATACATAGCTTTAAGACGAGGTATGACAAAGCTCAGGAAGCAGAGAGCGAGGAGAGAGAGAGAGAGAGAGAGGAGAAAGGACCTAGTACGTAAGTGAAGAGGTGGGGCCAGGAGCTGAGTCTCGACCCCTGCAACCACAATTAGGTGAGTGTACACCACAAAGACACACACACACACACACACCACGGCAGGAACCATACATAGTTTTAAGAAGAGGTATGACAAAGCTCAGGAAGCAGAGAGGGAGAGGACCCAGTAGCGATCAATGAAGAGGCGGGGCAAGGAGCTGAGTCTCGACCCCTGCAACCACAATTAGGTGAGTACAATTAGGTGAGTACACACACACGCACACACGCACGCGCACACACACGCAACACACGAACCACACACACACACACACAGAAGGGTCAGGGGAGACATGATAACGACATACAAGATACTGTGGGGAATAGACAAGGTGGACAGAGAAAGGATGTTCCTGAGAGGGGACACAGGAACAAGGAATCACAACTGGAAGCTGAAGACTCAGACAAGTCACAGGGACATTAGGAAGTATTTCTTCAGTCATAGAGTTGTCAGGAAGTGGAATAGCCTAGCAAGTGAAGTAGTGGAGGCAGGAACCATACATAGTTTTAAGAAGAGGTACGATAAAGCTCAGGAAGCAGAGAGAGAGAGGACCTAGTAGCAATCAGTGAAGAGGCAGGGCCAGGAGCTGAGTCTCGACCCCTGCAACCACAATTAGGTGAGTACAATTAGGCGAGTACACACACACACACACACAGGAGGAGAAAGAAGCAACTGAAGACATCATGAAGGTGATAGGCGAGGGGGACATGACCCAAGTGGCAAATTTTCGGAGAATCGGGTGGTTCACAAAGAAAAGGAATCGGCCTCAAAGTAATTTTCAAGGCAGAATCAACCAGAACCATGATCCTGCAGGAGAAAGCACGGCCGAGAGGCAAGCAGGAGTTCTGGAGTGTGTCCTCGATCGAGACAGAACACAGGACGAAAGGAAGACGATGAAAGAGAGTTCAAAAACGAAAGGAGAAATGGGAGAAAAAGGAGCGCAGAATAACCCAGGATCAAATGGAAGGACAAGCACACCCCCCAGAAACACCTGCAGAAGGACTCCAGCCACGACACCCCAAGCAACTGAACAATCCAAACCAACCATCACACACCGATCCTCTGTTCCACCCCCTGCACCACAGTTACAGTATTAGAACAGAAGCTGAAGGTTTGGTACACAAATGCAGATGGATTAACGAATAAACATGAGGAATGGCAAGAAAGAATCAATGAGAAGTCCCCAGACATCATAGCAGTTACAGAAACAAAACTCACGGAAACAATAACAGATGCAATCTTCCCACCAGTATACCAGATCATGAGGAAAGATAGAAGGGGCAGAGGGGGAGGTGGGGTTGCTCTGCTCGTAAAAAACAGATGGAAATTCGAGAAAATGGAAGGCATAGATGAGACGGGAGAAAGAGACTATATAGTAGGTACACTTCAGTCTGGGGAACACAAAGTGGTCATTGCAGTGATGTATAATCCACCATAGAACTGCAGGAGGCCAAGAGAGGAATATGAAGAGAGCAACAGAGCAATGGTGGACACATTTGCTGAGGTGGCAAGAAGAGCTCACTCCAGCAGAGCAAAGTTGCTGGTTATGGGGGATTTCAACCACAGGGAGATTGACTGGGAAAACCTGGAGCCAAAATGGGGGTCCCGAAACATGGAGAGACAGGCTGTTGGACGTGGTGCTGGAAAACCTCATGCACCAACATGTTAAGGACACTACCAGAGTGAGAGGGAAGGATGAACCAGCAAGATTGGACCTTGTGTTCACCCTGGGTAGCTCAGATATTGAGGACATCAAGTATGAGAGTCCCCTAGGAGCTAGCGACCACGTGGTTCTGTGCTTTGAATACATAGTAGAGCTGCAAGTGGAGAGAATAACAGGAGTTGAATGGGAAAAGCCCGACTATAAAAGAGGGGACTACATAGGGTTAAAGAACTTCCTGCGGGAGGTCCAGTGGGACAGAGAACTGGCAGGAAAGCCAGTAAATGAAATGATGGAGTATGTAACAACAAAATGCAAGGAGGCAGTGGAAAGGTTTATTCCCAAGGGCAACAGTAACAACGGGAAGACCAGAACGAGCCCTGGTTTACCCGACGTGTAAGGAGGCAAAAACAAAGTGCAATAGAGAATGGAAAAAGTACAGAAGGCAGAGAACACACGAAAATAGGGAGATCAGTCACAGAGCCAGGAATGAGTATGCACAGGTAAGGAGGGAGGCCCAGTGACAGTATGAAAATGACATAGCATCGAGAATCAAGACTGACCCGAAACTGTTGTATAGCCACATCAGGAGGAAGACAACAGTCAAAGACCAGGTGATCAGATTAAGGACAGAAGGTGGAGAACTCACAAGAAATGATAAGGAGGTATGTGAGGAGCTGAACAGGAGATTTAAGGAAGTTTTTACAGTAGAGACAGGAAGGGCTGTGGGAAGACAGCACAGAAGAGAACCTCAAGAGGGAATATACCAACAAGTGTTGGATGACATACGGACAACTGAGGAGGAGGTGAAGAAGCTCCTAAGTGACCTTGATACCCCAAAGGCGATGGGACCGGACATCTCCCCATGGGTCCTTAGAGAAGGAGCAGAGATGCTGTGCGTGCCTCTAACCACAATCTTCAACACATCCCTTGAAACTGGGCAACTACCTGAGAAATGGAAGACAGCTAATGTAGTCCCCATATTTAAGAAAGGAAACAGAAACGAGGTGCTAAACTACAGTACCTGTGTCTCTGACATGTATTGTGTGCAAAGTCATGGAGAAGATTATCAGGAGGAGAGTGGTCGAACACCTGGAAAGGAACAAGGTTATAAATGAAAACCAGCATGGGTTCATGGAAGGCAAATCGTGTATCACAAACCTCCTGGAGTTTTATGACAAGGTAACAGAAGTAAGACACGAGAGAGAGGGGTGGGTAGACTGCGTTTTCCTAGACTGCAGGAAGGCCTTTGACACAGTTCCCCACAAGAGATTAGTGCAGAAGCTGGAGGATCAGGCGCATGTAACAGGGAGGGCACTGCAATGGATCAGGGAATACCTGACAGGGAGGCAGCAACGAGTCATGGTACATGAAGAGGTATCACAGTGGGCGCCTGTGACGAGCGGGGTCCCACAGGGGTCAGTTCGAGGACTAGTGCTATTTTTGATATATGTGAACGACATGATGGAAGGAATAGACTCTGAAGTGTCCCTGTTCGCAGATGATGTGAAGTTGATGAGAAAATTAAATCGGATGAGGATGAGGCAGGACTGCAAAGAACCTGGACGGCGGAAAAGTGGCCCAAGTAACGGGCTTCTCAAATTAAAACCCCGGGCCAAATGCAAATCATAAAGATTGGGGGGGGGGCAAAGAAAAACCCGAAACAGAGTAATAGGCTAGGGGGACAAAAAACTACAGACCTCCTCAGGGAGAAAGACCTGGGGTAAACCATAACACCGAGCACATCACCGGGGGCACACATCAAACCAAAATTAATTTTCTGCAGCATACAGGCCCCTGGCAAACCTAGAAAGCGTTCCGATACCTTAATAAAAAATCGTTCAAACCCTGTAAAACTTGATTTGGGCCCCAAAACTGGGAGTATCCCAGCACCTTCTGGAACCCACACCTGGCAAGCCCAAATAAGTTAGAGAAAGTCCAAAGGTTTGCAAAAAGGGCTAGCCCCAGAGCTCAGGGGAATTTTCATAAAAGGGAAAGGTTAAAAAATTTTGGGAAACGGGACGACACTGGGGACAAAAGGGGTCAGGGAGACAGGGATAACGAAAATACAAGATACGGTGGGAATAACAAGGTGGACGGGAAAAAGGGATTTCCAAGAGGGGACACGGGGAAAAGGGGGTCACAACTGGAAGCTGAAGCCCTCAGACGAGTCCAGGGACTTTTTAGGAATATTTCTTCACAAGAGTTGTCGGGAAGTGGAATAGCCAGCAAGGAAATAGTGGAAAGGGAGGAAACCCCTACATATTTTAAGAAAAAGGGATTATTTCAGCCCAGGGAAACAGAGAGAGAGAGGACCTAGTAGAGATCATGAAGAGGGGGGCCCCGAAACTGAGTCCCCGACCCCTCAACCCCAATTAGGGAGTAAAAATTAGGTATTTAAAAAACACACAAAACACACACATTTGGTACAAAGGGGGTCCAAGTACGTCAGGGCCCCTCTTGGAAATTAACAGCGTCATTTTGGGTTTTGCATTTGGGAAATCATGTAAAAATGCTGGAAAAAATGCAAAAAGTCTGCAACAAAACTAGTCCCCCAAACTGAAATTAAGCCCTAGGATAGGCACAGGATTAGACCTTAAGACAATAAAAATAGAAGAAACTAAGGAGGGCATGATTTCAACATAAAAAAATACCCAAAAGGGTTTTACAGTATGTAAAAAGGAAAGTCCCGTTTGAGAGGCCGGGCCCCCAGGTCACAAAGTCACAGGGGTGTTTGGAAAAAACTTCTTTAAAACCTTAAAGAATTTATTAATGGGAAAAGGGGGAAAAAATAAATGATAAAAGGCAGAAATTTCCTTTCCAGCTTTAAAATAGGTATGATAGGGGTTTACACAGGCCCTATTAAAAAAAGAAAGCCACAGGGGGGCAAGGCCCGGGGTTGAGACCTTTAACCCCTGCAACTGCACTGAGTGAGTACAATTAGGGTAGTACAGTACACACAAAATAAAATAAGATAAGATAAAATTTCGGTTTGGAAATTTTTTAACCCCCGGGGGGTTACCACCCAGGAAAAACCCAAAAGGGGGAAAATCAGTGCGTCCCTCGGGACTGTCTAACTTAAAATTTCCCTTTGGGGGCCTTTAAAAATTTTCCCCCAGGGTCACCCCCACCCGTCCCACAAAAACCCAGGGACCTATTTCCCGCTAGGTGAACCCGGGGCAACAGGGGTAAGGAAACTTCAAATGTTTCCCCCCCCCCGGGAAAACGAACCCGGGCCCCCCCTGTGGAAGGGGGCTTTAAGGGCCCCACCAGGCCCCCCCAAACCCGGGCCCCCACTAAAGAAATTTTAAAAAGAGAAAAATGTATATGTAGAACAAAAGTAGACTTTAAGAATTTAATATCAAGAAAGTTTAACTGATTTTAAAAAAATCAATATTGAGGGGATGAAAGATGGTTTTTTTCCTTAGGGAAAAGTGGGGAAATGAATTTCGCTTGGTTTGTAAACCTTACAAAGCCATCACTGAAAAGTTGTTTTTTAACTAAAATGTACTGTATAGTACACAAAAAAAAATGAAAAATGCACAAAATTAAATTACAAAATGAAGCCAAAGGGAAAGGGAATTTTCCGAAAGTAAAATTCACCCCAAAAACTGAAAAATTTGAAAAACCAAACCCTCATTTTTTCAGGGTTTTTTCTACATACCCACAAAAGTGAACATTCAGAATGTTTAATAAAAGGGGCCCCTAATTTTAAATTTTATTAAAGTACACAGGTAGGAACCCTTTGCACAGTGCAGTAAAATTTAAAATAAGCCCGTCTTACTTTTTATATATGGCCAAAAATTCACACTAGCAAAACCAAAATTTTGTAGCTGCACTTAAAAATCCCTTTTCTCTTCTGACACTATCATATTTTCTATAGTACCAGTAGTTACTGTATTTACAAAGTCAATTCTT
>NC_069444.1:15290739-15298239 GCF_026875155.1 Cherax quadricarinatus
AATTTTCCTTTTTCCGTTGGGGCCTTAAGTTTTCTCAATACCCTGGTTTTTGGGGAACTTTACAAACCTTAAGAAGTTCCATATAAAATTCATTTTTATTACCATGGATTACCTCCTCAAACCTTAGTGAAAAAAATTGAAATTTAAGTCAGGAACGCCTTAAAATCTGGGTTCTTATCCTCTTGAATAAGAGGCAAAATTTTGGGCTCGGCAATTTTTATTCCAAAAATTTTCCCACTTGGGGTGGTTTTTGGTTATTTTTCAAAAGGGCAAGGCCCCTGTACCGCTTAAAAATAGGTATTACAATTTTTCCTTTTTCCACTTACGGCCACCCGTTTGTTTGTGTTTTGTTTAAAAGTTACCAAAGGGTATCCATTTTTTTTTACATTCCTTTAAACCCTTGGAAAAGTTTGTTTGGTTTTAGTTTTTATTTGTTGGGGGACCATTCACTTTTCCCTGGCTAGTTTTTTCTCCGTTTTACTTAATTTTATTTTGGGAATTATGCTATTTTTTTCCGGGTAAAACTGAGGGAAATGGTTTTGGGGTTTTTCACTTTCCCCTTACACTGCAGTTTGTAGAGTTAAAAGTCCAAAATTTTCCCCAAATTTCTTCTGTTTTTTACATGAAAAAATTTTTGGTTTTTTTTCTTTATTTGGACCTTGCCTATAACCCTTTTTGCTTTTTTATTCCTTTCTTTATTTTTTTTAAAGGAATATATTGATTTCAAAGTTTTTTTTGAAGTATTTAGATTTCTTTCTTTAAAAAACCCGTCGTTTCCCAGGGGCAAGGGGGTGGCCCAAAGGAAAAAAGATGTTTTTTTTTTAATTTTGTAATATAACGGGGTTTTTTTTTTTTCTATTTCCCCCCTTTTTATTTGTCTTACCCCCATCTTAGGAAGGAAAATTTTTTTTTTACAGGACGGTTGACAACTGGGAAAGGTGGCCGGGGGGAAGATGTTCTTTTTACATTTTTTTAAATTACGGGAAGGTTACAGGCTTGCGGAAAAACATGTTCAGGGAAGGTTAGGGAAAAATTCCCCTGCTATTGGGAAAAAAGTTGCCCCTGTTTTTTCAACGCTAAAATTTTAAGAAACTTTGAGAAATTTGTTCAGGGTTTTCCAGTGGTACAATTTTACGTAGGACCAAACAGGGCGGGACAATTACTGCCAAAACCCGTGGTGGAAAAAATTAAAATAAACCCAAATCTTGGGGCTAAAACGAAAAAATAAAAATAAAACCCCCTACTTTTGGGGAACAATTCACAATAAACACAATACGGGCGGAACAATTCACAATGACCACAATTCCGTGGGGAACAATTCCAAAAACCCAAAATCTGTGGCGGGAACAATCCATTGAACCCAATACGGGGCTGGAACAATTCACAAAAAACCAAAAATACGTGGTGGAAACAATTCACAAGAACCACAAACGTGGCTGGAAAAATTCAAAATAACCAAAATTTTGTGCTGGAAAAATTCACAGAACCCCAAACTTTTTCCCCTGTGGTGGAAACAATTTAAAAACCAAAATGGGGAAAAACCAAAAAACCCAAATCCGTGGCTGTAAAAACCAAATTTCAAAATTAAAAACCCAATATGTGGCTGGAACATTAAAATAAACCCCAAAAATTGTGGCTGGAACAATTTCAATAAACCCAATAGGGCTGGAACAATTCCAAAACCCCACAAACGGGGGCTGGAAAAATTCACAAAAACCCTTTGTGGCGGGAAAAAAATTACAAAAACCACAATACTGTGGCTGGAACAATTCCAAAAACCCAAAAATACTGTGGCTGGAACTTTTTAAATGAACCACATCCCCGTGGTTTTAAAACCCCAAATTTCAAACAAAAAGAACCAAAATTTTGTGGGGAACATTCACAATGAACCCCATCGTGGCGGGAAAAATAAAAAGAACCCAATATGGGGTGGAAAAATTCAAAAAAGAAAAACAATACTGTGGCTGGAAAAACTCACAAGAAAACCCCAAAAAATTTTTACCCTTAAAACCACAATTTCCACCTTTTTTTCTTTAAAAAACCCAAATAAAAAATTTTTTTTTCCAAAATTTAAATTTTAAAATTTTATTTAAAAATAAAAAAAAAAATGTTAAACAAAAAAATAAAAAAATTTTAAAAAAAAAAAAAAAAAAAAAAAAAAATAACTTTTTGTCTGACTCCCCCCGTTTTCTTATCATGATTCCCTAGATTTGCTTAATGGTCCTGAAAATACTCACCCTTGTTCCTCTATTTGCTCCTCCATCCTTCTACCCCATCCCTCATCTCCATCCCTTATCCTCATCCTCTTCCTCCATCCCCCATGCCCTCCGAGTTTCTAAATTTGGGTTTAATTGTGTAAGTAAACGGTTAAAAAGTTTAAAATGAAATGTGAGAAACGGACGACTAAATTTTGAGGAATTTTTTTCCCAAAATTTACGATGGCCGAGTCAGTGAACAGGGGGAGAAAATTTTCAAGTACATTTTCCTTCATTTTTGTCCCCCGTACGAACAAATGCGCATACACACCCCCAACACCACACACCACCCAAACCACCCAAAACACACACACCACACCAACACACACCCCAAAACACACCCACATATATATTATATATTATTATATTATATATAATTATTATTTTAAAAATTTTTATATATTTATATATATATATTTTAAATTTTGCAATTAAAATCCAGTAAACAGGTGATTTCGAATATGCAAAAAAACCCTGTGAAAAAATAGAGAAATTCCCAACGCTTTCGTGATATCAATTTTCAAGGAACAAGAAAGTAAAGCATAAAGGGGGAAAGGATATAAGGGGTCGGCCCAAAACCTCAATTCAGATCCCCAAAAGTTAAACTCTGACGCGCGCCCACCCAAAGGGGGAGGTCCTTCGCCAAAACCCCCAACAAGCTATTTACCAAGAAAAATTTAAAAAATTAATTTTCCAGTGTATTATTAAATTCTTTCCCAAAATTATTAATTATAAATGGATTAATTTTTTTAAACCCAAAAGGAAAAATTTTATATATTGTCAAAACTGCTTTTTATGAAACAAGATTCAATTTTATTCCCGTCGACCATGGACTTGTTGATACCTTTCTAATTTTTGAAAATAATTGGGGTGGTTAAAGTCTTTCATGAAAAATTTCAGCATTGGAATCTTTTCCTTCTTAAAGTATTATATGTTTTTTTAAAACTGTTCGGCTTTTCCGTTTTGACCGTAATAAAATTTACGCAAATTTTGCGTGAATCTTATGACACATCGGCAGATTTTGGGGGGGAAATTTTTATCAAAGTTTTTTTACTGTATCAAGATTTTTTGAATACAACTTTTTAAAATTAAAAGTTTAAGAAAAAAAGGAAAAAAGTTTTTTGGTGGGAGGCCTTTTTTGTTTAATAAGGGGGGTTGCCCTTTTTGGATTGTAAAAAGTGTTCCTAGCAACTTTAAAAGATTCATCAATTACATTTCTTGGGTATTTTAAATCATTACCTATTTCATAAATTTTGGATATTTCCTCATCTATGAACTCAGGACTACAAATTCGTAAAGCTCTCAAAAACATTGATGAGAAAACAGACAGTTTGACTCTATCTTGATGCGAGGAATAATAGTGGACACAGGAACAGTTATTTGTAGGTTTTCTGTAAATTTTAAATTTGAATTCATTATTACCCTTAATAATTAAAACATCTAGAAAAGGCAATGAGTTATTTTCTTCTGGTGGGTTGTGCGAAGGACCTGTCCAGTTGGGCCGGCGCGCGTCAGGTGTTCAGCTGCTGTGGGATCTGATAGTGAGGTGCTGGCCAGACCCCTTATATACCTTCCTTGGATGCTTTACTTTCATAGTTCCTTGATAATGTGAGTAGTCACGAAAGCGCTTGGAATTTCTCTATTCTTTCACAGTGGTTGTTTTGCGTATATAATATATATATATATATATATATATATATATATATATATATATATATACATATATATATATATATATATATATATATTATATATATATAATATATATATATTTTATATATATATATATATATATATATATATCGCCTCTCTAGGAGTGTGTTGACATCACAATTCAGAGTCACCCTCCTACTGTTACATCTCCAACCATCCTTTAGAGTGTAGGAACTGCAGGCGCCCTCTAGGATTCATGTCTGACTAACCAGTTTCCATGAATTCCTTCCATAAATGTTATCATGCTCGCACTCCAACAGCACATACATTAAACAGACCCACTCATATCCATTCACTCCTAACACAAACTGGCTGGATGCTCAAGCCACTGAAATCCAAAGCCTCTTGCGTCCCCGTCCCTCCAACCATCCCTGGGATGAATAGCCCCTACCACTCCTACCTTCCACCCAGGATTAACCTGCCAACCCAACAGCTAGACAACCCATAACCCATAGTTACTCCTACCCAGTAATACATAACCCACACTTTCTCCTACCCAGCAACCCATGGTCCACATATACTAAGCAGCAACTCACAGCCCATACATTGTACGTTTTCTGTCATCTTCACCATCTCCATCCTTTCTACCTGGCCAAACCACTTCAACAAACCTAGAGCTGTATCACGCTCTAGAAAAGGGAATGTGGTCGGAGAAGCTTTTTAGAATCTCAAAGGATTCGTTTTCAGGTCGCAATACAGGTAGATAAGGGGACAAAAAAGAAACTGTGTAAAAATTGCAGGGAGCTTAGCAAGATGCCGGCATTCCCTCCCTTTATTCTCTTCTTGTCTCTCTCCCTTAACTCTTCGTTAACTCTTCCTCTCTTTATTCTCTTCTTGTGTATCTCCCTTAACTCTTCGTTAGCTCTCCCTTTATTCTCTTCTCGTGTCTCTCCCTTAACTCTACCTCCCTTTATTCTCTACTTGTGTCTCTCCCTTAACTCTCCCTTTATTCTCTTCTTGTATCTGTTTCTTAAACCCCCCTCTCTTCATTCTCCCTTTCTCCGCTCTCCCTCCCTCCCTATCTATCCAATATATTCTCAGCGTCACAATCCACTATATTACGGCCGCCTCTTCACCATCAGCCTCCACTTAGAAGAGAAACCTTATGACAACGTTTCGCCCCACCCTGGACCACCGTCAAGTCAGGAGGAACCGAAACCTCGTCACAAACTTGTACATTAATTGTTAATTGTTGCAGCCACGGTAAGGCAATATTCCATTTTTTTTTCTCCTGGCTGTCTCTGACAGCACTCCTCTAGGCACTTAATTTCAATTACCTTAATTTACAATAATCTGCTAATGCAATCCGGTGTTTCTGGAATTTTAATAATCCGCGATTATTCATTTACACGAGGAAGATCAGCTTCTGACACCAATCTTGCTCTGTGGGCGAACAAAGCCGTAACGGCTTTGTCAAGCCGTTACGGCTTGATAAAGCTCCTGGAGAGCGAAACGTTGCTTCAATAAAATGTCACGTTAGTTGTATTTGTGTTTTTTTACTTAATATATTGCGGGTAATTCTACCAATTTTAATATAAATAGGATGGAGAATGGGAAGGTAGAATAACGTGACTCGACCAATACACAGATAACCTTCACATAAGACGATGTTTCGGTCTGATTTGGGCCGAAACGTTGTTGTAAGCTTGTCTTTCCTATGTGCTGGTTATTTGTGTAAATAGGGATGGATGGTAGATGCAGCAGACGATTCTCTAAACCCGTGTGTAAGGTGATGTCTGATGGTAAATAGTTCAGAGTACGGACTGATCAGACACATCTGCAACACTTGGGTATCTGGACAGTGACTTCATCAGTCCCATGCAGAGAGGAATAGTAAAGATCAGAAGGAGATTGAGTTAATCAGTCCCTTAGTCTGGAATCGATGAAACTAGCCCATCACTCTTGAGAGGAATACAGCATATGCCGTGTTTGTATCAGGACTGATGGATTGATTCCCCTAATTTCCTGATCCTCGCTCTTGGTACAGAGTTGACAATTTAGAGTGGAAAGTTTAGATGAGATCTAGGCTGGTTCTAGACCCATGGCAAGTTAGGTAGGGTAGGATGTTTTTTTTTGGAACTGGGGGTTAGGTACTGAGAAGGGTTGGATTCTAGCGGCGTTTAAACGTTAGTGAAGGTTAGAGAAAGTGAGAGGCTGTCTTTATTATGTGTTTACCTTGACTCCTGACTGCAGTGTAAGATAGTGGCTACGAGAATGAGAGAGAGACAGAGAGAGAGAGAGACAAAGACAGAGATATACAGAGAGAGAGACAGATAGACAGATAGACACACACACACACACACACACACACACACACACACACACACAGAGTTAGAAGAGCTTTCTCCTGCACCCGAATATTTACAACCAAAAAAAAAAAATAATAAATATCTCTTATAAATCCGAGATCTATTGCTAGGCAGGAGACTTACCATCGTCTCCTCCAGACACAACAACTTAAAACATCCCCAGAAAGGGGTAAAAAAGTCACTTGAGAAGTGGAACACTCTCAGGAGGGGAAAAACCCACTGAATAAATCCCCCTCCCCCCCAGACAGCTATCTTAACTTCCTAGAGGTAAAAGATACATTATGTAAACATTGAGATAGATAGTCTGACATATCTTTTTCGTTAAGGTCGAGTTTCCAGCTGACATATTGTGCTTCCGAGGCTAGTCACTGTCTAGCATCAGATATGCTAATTCACATTCAAAGGCAGATCCCAAATCTGCATATAACCCTGAAGGTCGTGCTTGGCAGGAAGGTCCGTATCCCTTACTCCTCCTCCATCCTCCCCTTCAACCTGAGTAGCCAGCTGAGATTAGAATCGAAACCACGGAACGGGTGCGATTTGAACCCACGTCTAGTGAGTGAAAAAACTCCAGGCCAGTGCGTAAACCACTGGGCCAGCTGCCTACAATAAGATTCATCCAACTAGATATATTTATGCACCATAGGGAGGTTACCATGGGCCACCATTGTGATCACAAGATGAATCTCCCGCCAGTGTGGCTGTGACGAGCTCTAGCTCAGGTCCCCTCAAAGCTGTCAACATTACGACTCACTAGCCATGGGTTCTAACCCCCACCCGTACCTTGGTTTGTTGGCAGTGGTGTTCTTACGATTTCATCAGTCATTAGAATCTGGTGAAGAGAAGAGTGAGTTTCTGGGTGATGAACCGGTCAGTCCCACCAGCCTAAGGCTTGTTTATGTGGCCAGGTCTCACTTTCTTAGTTACGTCGTGGGAGGAATAGTGACGTCGTAAGCTTAGTTACGTCGTGGGAAGATAATAACATATAACGGTTCTCTGGTATCTTAATTATAGTGATAACTTCACTATCTTCTCTGGTATCTTAATTATAGTGATAACTTCACTATCTTCTCTGGTATCTTAATTATAGTGATAACTTCACTATCTTCTCTGGTATCTTAATTATAGTGATAACTTCACTATCTTCTCTGGTATCTTAATTATAGTGATAATTTCACTATCTTCTCTGGTATCTTAATTATAGTGATAACTTCACTATCTTC
>NC_069444.1:15305739-15483239 GCF_026875155.1 Cherax quadricarinatus
ATTTGGATTCTCTTCTCTGGCACTCAGTAGGGCATCAGATCCCACTAAACTCTCTTCCTGGGCACTCAGTAGGGCATCAGATCCCACTAAACTCTCTTCCTGGGCACTCAGTAGGGCATCAGATCCCACTAAACTCTCTTCCTGGGCACTCAGTAGGGCATCAGATCCCACTAAACTCTCTTCCTGGGCACTCAGTAGGGCATCAGATCCCACTAAACTCTCTTCCTGGGCACTCAGTAGGGCATCAGATCCCACTAAACTCTCTTCCTGGGCACTCAGTAGGGCATCAGATCCCACTAAACTCTCTTCCTGGGCACTCAGTAGGGCATCAGATCCCACTAAACTCTCTTCCTGGGCACTCAGTAGGGCATCAGATCCCACTAAACTCTCTTCCTGGGCACTCAGTAGGGCATCAGATCCCACTAAACTCTCTTCCTGGGCACTCAGTAGGGCATCAGATCCCACTAAACTCTCTTCCTGGGCACTCAGTAGGGCATCAGATCCCACTAAACTCTCTTCCTGGGCACTCAGTAGGGCATCATATCCCACTAAACTCTCTTCCTGGGAACTCAGTAGTGCACCAGATCCCGCTAAACTCTCTTCCTGGGCACTCAGTAGGGCATCAGATCCCACTAAACTCTCTTCCTGGGCACTCAGTAGGGCATCAGATCCCACTAAACTCTCTTCCTGGGCACTCAGTAGGGCATCAGATCCCACTAAACTCTCTTCCTGGGCACTCAGTAGGGCATCAGATCCCACTAAACTCTCTTCCTGGGCACTCAGTAGGGCATCAGATCCCACTAAACTCTCTTCCTGGGCACTCAGTAGGGCATCAGATCCCACTAAACTCTCTTCCTGGGCACTCAGGAGGGCATCAGATCCCACTAAACTCTCTTCCTGGGCACTCAGGAGGGCATCAGATCCCACTAAACTCTCTTCCTGAGCACTCAGTAGGGGATCAGATCCCACTAAACTCTCTTCCTGGGCACTCAGTAGGGCATCAGATCCCACTAAACTCTCTTCCGGGGCACTCAGTAGGGCATCAGATCCCACTAAACTCTCTTCCTGGGCACTCAGGAGGGCATCAGATCCCACTAAACTCTCTTCCTGGGCACTCAGGAGGGCATCAGATCCCACTAAACTCTCTTCCTGGGCACTCAGTAGGGCACCAGATCCCACTAAACTCTCTTCCTGAGCACTCAGTAGGGCATCAGATCCTACTAAACTCTCTTCCTGGGCACTCAGGAGGGCATCAGATCCCACTAAACTCTCTTCCTGGGCACTCAGTAGGGCATCAGATCCCACTGAACTCTCTTCCTGGGCACTCAGTAGGGCATCAGATCCCACTGAACTCTCTTCCTGGGCACTCAGTAGGGCATCACATCCCACTAAACTCTCTTCCTGGGCACTCAGTAGGGCATCAGATCCCACTGAACTCTCTTCCTGGGCACTCAGTAGGGCATCAGATCCCACTAAACTCTCTTCCTGGGCGCTCAGTAGAGCATCAGATCCCACTAAACTCTCTTCCTGGGCACTCAGTAGGGCATCAGATCCCACTAAACTCTCTTCCTGGGCACTCAGTAGGGCATCAGATCCCACTGAACTCTCTTCCTGGGCACTCAGTAGGGCATCAGATCCCACTAAACTCTCTTCCTGGGCACTCAGTAGGGCATCAGATCCCACTAAACTCTCTTCCTGGGCACTCAGTAGGGCATCACATCCCACTAAACTCTCTTCCTGGGCACTCAGTAGGGCATCAGATCCAACTAAACTCTCTTCCTGGGCACTCAGGATGGCATCAGATCCCACTAAACTCTCTTCCTGGGCACTCAGTAGGGCATCAGATCCCACTAAACTCTCTTCCTGGGCACTCAGTAGGGCATCACATCCCACTAATCTCTCTTCCTGGGCACTCAGTAGGGCACCAGATCCCACTAAACTCTCTTCCTGGGCACTCAGTAGGGCACCAGATCCCACTAAACTCTCTTCCTGAGCACTCAGTAGGGCATTAGATCCCACTAAACTCTCTTCCTGGGCACTCAGTAGGGCATCAGATCCCACTAAACTCTCTTCCTGGGCACTCAGTAGGGCATCAGATCCAACTAAACCCTCTTCCTGGGCACTCAGTAGGGCATCAGATCCCACTAAACTCTCTTCCTGGGCACTCAGTAGGGCATCAGATCCCACTAAACTCTCTTCCTGGGCACTCAGTAGGGCACCAGATCCCACTAAACTCTCTTCCTGGGCACTCAGTAGGGCATCAGATCCCACTAAACTCTCTTCCTGGGCACTCAGTAGAGCATTAGATCCCACTAAATTCTCTTCCTGGGCACTCTGTATAATAAAGATTATTATTATTATTATTATTATTATTATTATTATTATTATTATTATTATTATTATTATTATTATTATTATTATTATTATTATTATTATTATTGTTATTTCTACTATTATTAATTATTATTATTATTATTATTATTATTATTATTATTATTATTATTATTATTATTATTATTATTATTATTATTATTATTATTGTTATTATTATTATTATTATTATTATTATTATTATTATTATTATTATTATTATTATTATTATTATTATGGTTATTATTATTATTAAATGGATTCTCTGTCGCTGCTTGATCCCAGTAAGGTATCCCCGTGTAGCATAACCTCAGCCTTCAGTACGTCAACGCACAGGAAAGGAATAGTGGAGAGTGCGGCATAAGCTGATAACGAGGTTGAATCATAACGATGAAGATTTGAAAGGGAATCAGAAGAGGCTTACAAGTCGTCATAAGGAAAATAATATCGAAAATTCCCTACACTTAAAATAGTATATTAGAGATCATGACCAAATATAATTAATATCTTTCGAAGAGACCAAAAAATATCAATATCCTAAAATACACAAGCACGTTAAGCTTCAAGCCGATCAGAAGTGGAAGAGTTGACGGTAATCAGGTACGACAATCAGAAATCATCAGATGACGAGCAGTACACAAATAACCCGAATATATGAGAAGCTTAGGACGACGTTTCGGTCCGACCTGAACCATTTTACAAAGTAAACCATACCACGGGTGGGGTTTGAACCCGCGGTGAGAGTCTCAAAACTCCAGACCGTTGTGTGGTATAATTTGTTTGTAATCGTGTCATTACGATTTCGTGAGTCATCTTGACGGCAGTGAGGGGACTTGAGCTAGAGTTCGTCACGGCCACGCTAGCGGGATATTCGTCTGTAAAAACTTGCATTTGTGGTCACAGTGGTGGCCTATGCTAACCTTCCTATGGTATAGAAATATACCTAGTTGGATGAGGCTTATTAAAGCTAGCTGGTCCAGTGGCTAACGCGACGGGCTGGAGTTTTGAGACTCTCTGACCGCGGGTTCAAACCCCACCCGTGGTATGGTTTGTTTGCAATCGTGTCATTATGCGTTATCTTACAAATTCTTTGTAAATAGATTGTAGATGAATAGTTCAGAGAACCGACACGGTGAAATAGTCCCAGTCGGACCGAAACGTCGTGGTGAACTCCTCTCTTCTATGTGCGGGTTATTTGTGTATTGTTCCAGTCACGGTATTGTGCCATTTTGTTCTTTTTGAAAAGCATTTATTTCAAAATTTCCAGTTTCTTCCAAAAAAAGAAACAAATTGGAACCTACAGAGGCCAAAATCAATGCAAACTTTTCTGAAAGTAAGACGGATCAGCTTTTAGGTAACTAAGCAAGCAGCTTTATGTAAGCTTAATGTATACAACGAACAAGTGTTGAACAGTAGTTCTGAGGGGAACAAGGGGATTTAAAGACACATAACTGAGCAGTTCTGAAGGGAACACAGAGGTTAAAGACACATAACTGAGCAGTTCTGAAGGGAACACAGAGGTTAAGACACATAACTGAGCAGTTCTGAAGGGAACACAGAGGTTAAGACACATAACTGAGAAGTTCTGAAGGGAACACAGAGGTTAAAGACACATAACTAAACAGTTCTGAGGGGAACACAGAGGTTAAGACACATAACTGAGCAGTTCTGAGAGGAACACAGAGGTTAAAGACACATAACTGAACAGTTCTGAAGGGAACACAGAGGTTAAGACACATAACTGAGCAGTTCTGAAGGGAACACAGAGGTTAAAGACACATAACTAAACAGTTCTGAGGGGAACACAGAGGTTAAGACACATAACTGAGCAGTTCTGAGAGGAACACAGAGGTTAAAGACACATAACTGAACAGTTCTGAAGGGAACACAGAGGTTAAGACACATAACTGAGCAGTTCTGAAGGGAACACAGAGGTTAAGACACATAACTGAGCAGTTCTGAGAGGAACACAGAGGTTAAGACACATAACTAAACAGTTCTGAGGGGAACACAGAGGTTAAGACACATAACTAAACAGTTCTGAGGGGAACACAGAGGTTAAGACACATAACTGAGCAGTTCTGAAGGGAACACAGAGGTTAAGACGCATAACTAAACAGTTCTGAGAGGAACACAGAGATTAAGACACATAACTGAGCAGTTCTGAGAGGAACACAGAGGTTAAAGACACATAACTAAACAGTTCTGAGGGGAACACAGAGGTTAAGACACATAACTGAGCAGTTCTGAAGGGAACACAGAGGTTAAGACGCATAACTGAGCAGTTCTGAAGGGAACACAGAGGTTAAGACGCATAACTGAGCAGTTCTGAAGGGAACACAGAGGTTAAGACACATAACTGAGCAGTTCTGAAGGGAACACAGAGGTTAAGACACATAACTGAGCAGTTCTGAAGGGAACACAGAGGTTAAGACACATAACTGAGCAGTTCTGAAGGGAACACAGAGGTTAAAGACACATAACTGGGCAGTTCTGAAGGGAACACAGAGGTTAAGACACATAACTGGGCAGTTCTGAAGGGAACACAGAGGTTAAAGACACATAACTGGGCAGTTCTGAAGGGAACACAGAGGTTAAAGACACATAACTGGGCAGTTCTGAAGGGAACACAGAGGTTAAAGACACATAACTGGGCAGTTCTGAAGGGAACACAGAGGTTAAAGACACATAACTGGGCAGTTCTGAAGGGAACACAGAGGTTAAAGACACATAACTGGGCAGTTCTGAAGGGAACACAGAGGTTAAAGACACATAACTGGGCAGTTCTGAAGGGTACACAGAGGTTAAAGACACATAACTGAGCAGTTCTGAAGGGAACACAGAGGTTAAAGACACATAACTGAGGAGTTCTGAAGGGAACACAGAGGTTAAAGACAAATAACTGAGCAGTTCTGAAGGGAACACAGAGGTTAAAGACACATAACTGAGCAGTTCTGAAGGGAACACAGAGGCTAAAGACACATAAATAAACATTAACTTGAGTGAACTTAGCATTGCTAACTAAGGTCAAACAAACACTGTGACTTATTTGTGAGTACAACAAACCTCCTCCAGTTATTTCACGGAGAAATAATTAATTTAACAAACTCTAACAGGTGATAAAACGCTCACAATCTGCTACCAAGAAGAATGTTTCCTCTAAGGGAAAACACAGCGGTACTGAAAGTTTGAAGCCTACCAGAAGATACATTTTGCAGGTACTGCAGAGAATCCAGCAAAATTTGCGCCTACACAGCCTCTACCCGTGAAACCTTCCATCAACCAGACAAGATTAATTGCGATTACAATTCTTATAGTCTAATCAGAGGAGAGCGCTAAGCACCCAGGGGTCATGAGCGCCTGTGGACTGGGAGGCTTTCAAATCCGATCCAAACAAGGGGAGAGATAAATCCAGCTGACGGGATCAAGAGCCCATTACCAGCATCAACACCAAGTAACACAATAAAATATAAATAATATAACATTTCGAGATTAAAAGTGGCAAAATAACATCCAAACACTCCACTAAATACATATTGTTCCATGTACATAAATGGTAGACAATGCCGACAAGACGAAAATTAGACACATGTGCAACATCTGGGTATCTTTATTGTAGACGTTTCGCCATCCAGTGACTTTATTAGTACCAATTCAAGGTCAAGAATGGAACAGAGAAGAACTCTATACATAAGATGAGGTAATCAGTCCCTCAACCTTGGGGTTGGTCGAACAATGGTGCCAGCGAAGCTCCAGTTTAATCGGGGAATTATGTCAGTGTCCTGCAGCCGTGAAGATTCTCGACTTCTACGGTGCTCTTGACACCACCTCCAAGACTGAGGAACTGACTCACTCTACAACCTATATAGCACTGTATATAGGGCAGCCGAGAATGTAAACAGTCCCGTGAATTTTGCCCAAGAAAAGTTGAAGGCGATCGAATAAGGTGTTATCGAGTTATGAACGAAGATTCGCGAAAGAGATAACGAAATGTTAACAATGATTCAAAGAAATCAAAATTTCTCCCACCGGCTAAACTTTAAAACGCCATAAAAACTTTGGTTGTTATTTTATTCCACTTTGATTTTCTGACTCACTACCAACTAGACTGACTCATTACAGACCAGACTGACTCAGTACCAACCAGACTGACTCATTACCAACCAGACTGACTCATTACCAACCAGACTGACTCACTACCAACTAGAATGATTCATTACCAACCAGACTGATTCATTACCAACCAGACTGACTCACTACCAACCAGACTGACTCATTACCAACCAGACTGACTCACTATCAACCAGACTGACTCATTACCAACCAGACTGACTCATTACCAACCGGACTGACTAATTACCAACCAGACTGACTCATTACCAACCAGACTGACTCACTACCAACTAGACTGACTCACTACCAACTAGACTACCCCACTACCAACTAGACTGACTCATTACCAACCAGACTGACTCATTACCAACCGGACTGACTCATTACCAACTATACTGAATCACTACCAACTAGACTGACTACCAACCAGACTGACTCACTACCAACTAGACTGACTCACTACCAACTAGACTGACTCATTACCAACCAGACTGACTCATTACCAACCGGACTGACTCATTACCAACTATACTGAATCACTACCAACTAGACTGACTCACTACCAACTAGACTGACTCATTACCAACCAGACTGACTCATTACCAACCAGACTGACTCATTACCAACTAGACTGACTCATTACCAACCAGACTGACTCATTAACAACTAGACTGACTCATTGCCAACCAGACTGACTCATTACCAACCAGACTGACTCATTACCAACCAGACTGACTCATTACCAACTAGACTAACTCATTACCAACCAGACTGACTCACTACCAACTAGACTGACTCACTACCAACTAGACTGACTCATTACCAACCAGACTGACTCATTACCAACCAAACTGGCTCATTATCAACTAGACTGAATCACTGCCAACTAGACTGACTCACAACCAACTAGACTGACTACGAACCAGACTGACTCACTACCAACTAGACTGACTCACTACCAACTAGACTGACTCATTACCAACCAGACTGACTCATTACCAACCAGACTGACTCATTACCAACTAGACTGACTCATTACCAACCAGACTGACTCATTAACAACTAGACTGACTCATTGCCAACCAGACTGACTCATTACCAACCAGACTGACTCATTACCAACCAGACTGACTCATTACCAACTAGACTAACTCATTACCAACCAGACTGACTCACTACCAACTAGACTGACTCACTACCAACCAGACTGACTCACTACCAACTAGACTGACTCTCTACAAACCAGACTGACTCACTATCAACCAGACTGACTCGCTACCAACTAGACTGACTCACTACCAACTAGACCGACTCACTACCAACCAGACTGACTCACTACCAAGTAGACTGACTCACTACCAACCAGACTGACTCACTACCAACCAGATTGACTCACTACCAAGTAGACTGACTCACTACCAACCAGACTGACTCACTACCAAGTAGACTGACTCACTACCAAGAAGACTGACTCACTAACAAGTAGACTGACTCACTACCAAGTAGACTGACGCACTACCAACCAGACTGACTTTCTACCAAGTAGACTGACTCACTACCAACCAGACTGACACACTACCAACTAGACTGACTCACTACCAACCAGACTGACTCACTACCAACCAGACTGACTCACTACCAACCAGACTGACTCACTACCAACCAGACTGACTAACTACCAACGAGACTGACTCACTACCAACTAGACTGACTCACTACCAAGTAGACTGACTCACTATCAACCAGACTGCCTCACTACCAACTAGACTGACTCACTACCAACCAGACTGACTCACTACCAAGTAGACTGACTCACTACCAACCAGACTGACTCACTACCAACCAGACTGACTCACTACCAACCAGATTGACTCACTACCAATCAGACTGACTCACTACCAACCAGACTGACTCACTACCAAGTAGACTGACTCACTACCAGGTAGACTGACTCACTACCAACCAGACTGACTCACTACCAAGTAGACTGACTCACTACCAAGTAGACTGACTCACTACCAACCAGACTCACTCACTACCAAGTAGACTGAATCACTACCAAGTAGACTGACTCACTGCCAACCAGACTGACTCACTACCAACCAGACTGACTCACTACCAACCAGACTGACTCACTACCAACCAGACTGACTCAATACCAAGTAGACTGACTCACTACCAAGTAGACTAACTCACTACCAAGTAGATTGACTCACTACCAACCAGACTGACTCACTACCAACCAGACTGACTCACTACCAACCAGACTGGCTCAATACCAAGTAGACTGACTCACTACCAAGTAGACTGACTCACTACCAAGTAGACTGACTCACTACCAAGTAGACTGGCTCACTACCAAGTAGACTGACTCACTACCAACCAGACTGACTCACTACCAACCAGACTGACTCACTACCAACGAGATTGACTTACTACCAACCATACTGACTCAATACCAAGTAGACTGACTCACTCCCAAGTAGACTGACTCACTACCAACCAGACTGACTCACTACCAACCAGACTGACTCACTACCAACCAGACTGACTCACTACCAACCAGACTGCCTCACTACCAACTAGACTGCCTCACTACCAACCAGACTGACTCACTACCAACCAGACTGACTCACTACCAACCAGACTGACTCACTACCAACCAGACTGACTCACTACCAACCAGACTGACTCACTACCAACCAGACTGACTCACTACCAACCAGACTGACTCACTACCAACCAGACTGACTCACTACCAACCAGACTGACTCACTACCAACCAGACTGACTCACTACCAACCAGACTGACTCACTACCAACCAGACTGACTCACCACCAACTAGACTGCCTCACTACCAACCAGACTGACTCACTACCAACCAGACTGCCTCACTACCAACTAGACTGCCTCACTACCAACCAGACTGACTCACTACCAACCAGACTGACTCACTACCAACCAGACTGACTCACTACCAACCAGACTGACTCACTACCAACCAGACTGACTCACTACCAACCAGACTGACTCACTACCTAGCACATAACAACATCACCAGCCTCCCCATCCTTAATTCATCTGTCGAAGCCAAATAAATAATAGCAATATCATAATTCCCCTACGACTGTTATCAGCCTTAACTCCTGGCTCCCTGCCACCAGCTGACACCAGCTAGTGGAACTGAGGAGCTGACGGTGGCAACAGGTGAGAGTGGTGTTAGCACCAGCTGTCACCAGCTTGATTCCCAATCAAAAGGCTCTGAAAATATTGCAAGACTGAAATGAGAAAAGAGAGAGAAAGGAGAGAGAGAGAGAGAGAGAGAGAGAGGAGAGACAGAGAGATGAGAGAGAGAGAGGAGAGAGAAGAGAGAGAGAGAGAGAGAGAGAGAGAGAGTGAGTGAGAGAGAGAGAGAGAGAGAGAGCAACGAGAAAGCATTGGTGAAATGATTAAAATCTGAAGAGGGCGCAGAGGTAAAAGGAAATCATTCTTCTGTGCAAACACTGTATACACTGGTGCAAACAAACACCACACACACTGGTGTAAACAAACACCACACACACTGGTGCAAACAAACACCACACACTTATGTAAACAAACACCACACACACACTGGTGTAAACAAACACCACACACTTATGTAAACAAACACCACACACACTGGTGTAAACAAACACCACACACTTATGTAAACAAACACCACACATACACTGGTGTAAACAAACACCACACACACTGGTGTAAACAAACACCACACACACACTGGTGTAAACAAACACCACACACACTGGTGTAAACAAACACCACACACACTGGTGTAAACAAACACACAAACACACTGGTGTAAACAAACACCACACACACTGGTGTAAACAAACACACACACACTGGTGTAAACAAAACACCACAACACACTGGTGTAAACAAACACCACACACACACTGGTGTAAACAAACACCACACACACACACTGGTGTAAACAAACACCACACACACTGGTGTAAACAAACACCACACACACACTGGTGTAAACAAACACCACACACACACACTGGTGTAAACAAACACCACACACACTGGTGTAAACAAACACCACACACACACTGTGTAAACAAAACCACACACACACACTGGTGTAAACAAACACCACACACATGGTGTAAACAAACACCACACACACACTGGTGTAAAAAAAACCCCACACACACACACTGGTGTAAACAAACACCACACACACTGGTGTAAACAAACACCACACACACTGGTGTAAACAAACACCACACACACTGGTGTAAACAAACACCACACACACACTGGTGTAAACAAACACCACACACACACTGGTGTAAACAAACACCACACACACACTGGTGTAAACAAACACCACACACACTGGTGTAAACAAATACCACACACATACTGGTGTGAACAAACACCACACACACACTGGTGTAAACAAACACCACACACACACTGGTGTAAACAAACACCACACACACACTAGTGTAAACAAACACCACACACACACTGGTGTAAACAAACACCACACACACACTGGTGTAAACAAACACCACACACACACACTGGTGTAAACATACACCACACACACTGGTGTAAACAAACACCACACACACACTGGTGTAAACAAACACCACACACACTGGTGTAAACAAACACCACACACACTGGTGTAAACAAACACCACACACACACTGGTGTAAACAAACACCACACACACTGGTGTAAACAAACACCACACACACACACTGGTGTAAACAAACACCACACACACTGGTGTAAACAAACACCACACACACACTGGTGTAAACAAACACCACACACACACTGGTGTAAACAAACACCACACACACACTGGTGTAAACAAACACCATACACACACTGGTGTAAACAAACACCACACACACACTGGTGTAAACAAACACCACACACACTGGTGTAAACAAACACCACACACACTGGTGTAAACAAACACCACACACACACACTGGTGTAAACAAACACCACACACACACACTGGTGTAAACAAACACCACACACACACACTGGTGTAAACAAACACCACACACACACACTGGTGTAAACAAACACCACACACACACACACTGGTGTAAACAAACACCACACACACTGGTGTAAACAAACACCACACACACTGGTGTAAACAAACACCACACACACACACACTGGTGTAAACAAACACCACACACACACACTGGTGCAAACAAACACCACACACACACACTGGTGTAAACAAACACCACACACACACTGGTGCAAACAAACACCACACACACACACACTGGTGCAAACAAACACCACACACACACACACTGGTGTAAACAAACACCACACACACACACTGGTGTAAACAAACACCACACACACACTGGTGCAAACAAACACCACACACACACTGGTGTAAACAAACACCACACACACACTGGTGCAAACAAACACCACACACACACTGGTGCAAACAAACACCACACACACACACTGGTGTAAACAAACACCACGCGCTGGTGCAAACAAACACCACACACACACACTGGTATAAACAAACACCACACACTAGTGTAGACAAACACCAAACAAACAAAGCATCAAACACAAAACACGACAGTGGACCACAAATAGTCGACGACTCATTCTAACCTGGACGAAGTGAGAGGTGGGCCCAGGAACTGAACCCCACACCCCTTACCCCTTACAGACACCTGCAACCCACACCCCTTACCCCTTACAGACACCTGCAACCCCACACCCTTACCCCTTACAGACACCTGCAACCCCACACCCCTTACCCTTACAGACACCTGCAACCCACACCCTTACCCCTTACAGACACCTGCAACCCACACCCCTTACCCTTACAGACACCTGCAACCCACACCCCTACCCCTTACAGACACCTGCAACCCCACAACCCTTACCCTTACAGACACCTGCAACCCCACACCCCTTACCCCTTACAGACACCTGCAACCCCACACCCCTTACCCCTTACAGACACCTGCAAACCCACACCCCTTACCCCTTACAGACACCTGCAACCCCACACCCTTACCCCTTACAGACACCTGCAACCCCACACCCCTTACCCCTTACAGACACCTGCAACCCCACACCCTTACCCCTTACAGACACCTGCAACCCCACACCCCTTACCCCTTACAGACACCTGCAACCCCACACCCCTTACCCCTTACAGACACCTGCAACCCCACACCCTTACCCCTTACAGACACCTGCAACCCCACACCCCTTACCCCTTACAGACACCTGCAACCCCACACCCCTTACCCCTTACAGACACCTGCAACCCCACACCCCTTACCCCTTACAGACCCCTGCAACCCCACACCCTTACCCCTTACAGACACCTGCAAACCCCACACCCCTTACCCCTTACAGACACCTGCAACCCCACACCCCTTACCCCTTACAGACACCTGCAACCCCACACCCCTTACCCCTTACAGACACCTGCAACCCCACACCCCTTACCCCTTACAGACACCTGCAACCCCACACCCCTTACCCCTTACAGACACCTGCAACCCCACACCCCTTACCCCTTACAGACACCTGCAACCCCACACCCCTTACCCCTTACAGACACCTGCAACCCCACACCCCTTACCCCTTACAGACACCTGCAACCCCACACCCCTTACCCCTTACAGACAACTGCAACATCAATTAACCATTGCAGATCAAGCACATATTGAGATTAATTTGTATTCTAAAAAAAATAATTAAAAAATTAGAACAGTGTTCAATAATGTCAAGCGGAAATACTATATTAAGTAGATTCGACTGTGTAATTTTGGAAGGGGAAGAGAGAGGGAGGAAGAGAAGGAGGTGGGGGAGTAGGAGGAGGGGGGTAAGAAGGAGGGATGAGGGGGAGATATTAGAAGGGAGGGGAGGAATAAGATTGAGGTGTAGAAGAGGAAGCAGGAGATGAGATGAACACAAAATGGGAGAATTAGAAGAGAGGGGTAAGGGAGATATAGATAGATAGATAGATAAAGAAAGAGAGAAGAGGAAGAGAGAGAGAGAGAGAGAGAGAGAGAGAGAGAGAGAGAGAGAGAGAGAGAGAGAGAGAGAGAGAAGAAGAAGACAGACAGACAGACAGACAGACAGACAGACAGACAGACAGACAGACAGACAGACAGACAGACAGACAGACAGACAGACAGACAGACAGACAGACAGACTGAGAAAGATAAATAGCAACACTGTTAAAAATAATAATAATAATAATAATAATAATAATAATAATAATAATAATAATAATAATAATAATAATAATAATAATAATAATAATAATACATGAATGTACATGACTGGTATACAACCTGTCAGACGTTGCAGCATCATGGAATCTTGGTTCAGAGGACATCTCCACAACCTTCTTCACTTCTACTAACCCGTCCCTTGGGAAGGACCTACTTCCACTGGGGAATCCCACCTACCAGTGACAAGGCCTCCGTCTGCTACCCGTCCCTTTCCACCTGACGTTAGTATATAAGCACCAGCCTTCTTGCCTGTGCTGCAGTCTTCACCACCACGGTGCTCTTCACACCAACTCCAAGGCTGAGGGACTGATTACCTCATCTTCTGTATATAGTTCTACTGTCTTCAAATTATGTCCTAGAATCTATATTGATAGAGCCACTGGATGACGAAACGTCTACATTAAAGATACCCAGTTGTTGCACATGTGTATCTTTATTGTCGAAACGTTTCGCCTACACAGTTGGCTTCTCCAGTCAAATACAGAGGCAGCAGGTGTAGTAGTAGTGAAAATGAAGATGATGCAATCAATCTGTCATCGTTGAAGAAAATAGTATTTGAGGTGGTCAGTCCCTCAGCCTCTCAATATGAAGCTAAAGCAACAGACTATGGAGCAAAACTCTTACCAGGCTAGGGACTGACCACCTAAAACTACATCTTCTACAGCTTCAAGGACTGATATTGTCTTTATATCTCTACTACTTCTGCTGCTTCTTCTGTACTCGACTGAAGAAGTCTACTGTGTAGGCGGAAACTTTCGGAATAAAGATACCTATCTCTTACTTATCAACTTGTCGGTATTGTTTACCATTAGTCATGTTCATAATACCTACTGAAGGAAAAGGTTCATCCGGTGTTCAGTAACGTTTAATTAAAACACCGAATACTGTTAACAAGGGGGTTAACTCTATCAAAGGAGTGTTCAGTCTACTGCGAAACGAGTTCACATGTCATTATATATTAAATTTTTACTCTGAACATTCTGATGTAATTATTTTTCATGTGTTTTTGATTTCGTTATTTTTTTTTTCGAACATTTCATGGAGGATCTCTTCAGCATGGTTCAATCTTGATGATTCTGTGAACCGATGAGACATAGCGTTAGAACGTAAGAATGGAGTAACACTGCAACAGGTATACTGATAAATTAGACACATGTGCAACTCTTGGGTATCTTTATTGAGGAAACGTTTCGCCACACAGTGGCTTCATCAGTCCATATATAGGAGAAACTTGAAGAACAGGAGGAGAATGAGGTAATCAGTCCCTCAACCTTGAGTCGATGTGTTCAGTCCATCAATCTTGAGTAGAATACGGCAGATGAGCGGAGAAGCAGCTTATAAACCGTATGGCAGGAGAGGTGTAGCAGTCATAGGTCGTGTCACGGTTTATAAGCTGCTTCTCCGCTCATCTGCCGTATTCTACTCAAGATTGATGGACTGAACACATCGACTCAAGGTTGAGGGACTGATTACCTCATTCTCCTCCTGTTCTTCAAGTTTCTCCTATGTATGGACTGATCAAGTCACTGTGTGGCGAAACGTTTCCTCAGTAGAGATACCCAAGTGTTTAACATGTGTTTAATTATATCAACTTGTCGGTTTTCTGAACCCTTTATCTACATTTGTTCAGCCTTTTTCCCAAACTACCCAAGAATTTGCTTCACTACTCCAAGTACTAATTAAACCTAACCCCTTTTCGCTCATATATCTGTTCAATCTCTTTTTAAAGCTACCCAGGGTCTTAGCCTTTATTACCCTACTCGGCATTAGTCACTAATCTCACATCTCCAGAATTTAAGTTTCCCAACAGTACTGCGTCATCTGCCAACAATAGCAACAGTGATATCTTACCTTTTGTATCTCTGAAGAGAGAGCACATCTCTGTCTCTCTTTAACATAAACCATGGTAATAGATACCGACAAACTGGTTTAGAAAGACACGTGAGCAAATACTAAGGCATATTTATTAGACAACGTTTCGGCCCTGGGACCTGGAAACACAAAATTTCTAAAAATTATCAAACGTGATACTCAACCAGGCAAATCACCACCTACCTAACAACACAGGATCACCTCCCAATGCGACCAATTATGTAAGTGTATTTATGTAAGTGCGTTTGTACGTGAATGTTTGGGGGTCTGAAATGGACTAATCTAATCTAATTCACTGTCTTTTTAACCTATATATGCTGGAAGTGATCAAGCTCCACTTCACCTAGTTGATAACTTCGAGGGTTATTTTCATTCCCAAGCACTAGGACTTTACACTTGTCTACAGTGAACTTCATCTGTCACTTTTCAGACCAAGACATTAATTTGCCCAAATCCTCCTGGAGTTCACTGGTATCCTCGTCAGAATGAATCATACTGCCTATTTTTGTATCATCATTGTGGCTCATTAACCCCAAGGAGTGCGAAGACTTGATGGTCCATCCTATCAGACAGCTGGCGATCGCTACAAGGAAGGATGCCAAAATATACGGAGCTGTAGAATGACAACAGTTCTCATAACACGAAGGAGGGTGCTCAGGTGAGACACGGGGGGCAGCCACGGGGGTAGGAACCAGCGAGATTCATGACCACAAGATATTGCCATACTTAGGAAAACTTTCGGACAACTGCCTCAAGATGCGCGGCTTTTGTGAAAGTGAAGATTTAGACACATGTTCAACATCTGGGTATCTTTATTGTAGACGTTTCGCCAGCCAGTGACTTTATCAGATTCTAGGGACATTAATTTGAAGGACAGTAGAACTGTATACAAAAGATGAGGTAATCAGTCACTCAGATTGAGTTGGTGTGGAAGCACCGTAATCGAGTAGATTCTGGAGCAGAGGCAAGGAAGCTGGTGCTTATATACTTATCGTCAGGTGGAAAGGGGACGGATAGCAGACGAGGGAATAGTCACAAGTAGGTGGGATTCCCAGGCAAGTAGGTCCATACCCAAAAGGGATGTAGGTATTATAGTAGTAGTTGTAGTAACCTTGAGATAGTCATGTATCCTCTGAACCAAAATTTCCCGATGTTGCTAGTGTCTAATTAAGTTGTTCAAGATTTAAACATACCACAGGGTGGGGGGTTTGAACCCGCGGTCAAAGAGTCGCATAAACCTCCAGACGGTCGCGTTAGCCACTGGGCAGCTAGTTTCAATAAGGATTCGTCCATTAGGAAAATTTCTTCCCCATAAGGAGGTTAGGCATAGGCAACCACGTGTCCTCAAATAACAAGTTTGTACTGCGAATTCTCCCGCCTAGCGTGGCCGTGACGAACTCTAGCTCGACCCGCGGGTTCAAAAAAGCCCCACCACGTGGTATGGTTTGTTTGCAATCGTTTCATTACGATGTCGTGAGGCACATTGTAAAAGAATTGTATACAATACCGACAAGATTTGAAGATTTTGACACATGTGCAGCATAAAGTCCTCGTCAGTGAAAGTTCTTTGTTAGGTAAACTGGAGAAAGATACAAACTAATGTGTACATTTTACTACGGTAAACGTTTCGCTCTCCAGGAGCTCCTCGGGAGTGACAAAACGTTGCCGCAGTAATATTGTCTCATCTAGTTGTTTCTGTCTGCATATAAACCTAACAATTTGTCGGTATTTCATTCACCTTTACTGAACAGCTGTTCTTCAAGTCATTTCTCTCTCCCAAGAATTCTTCTTCATCTTCTTGTTCGATATAGACATAAATCATGGAGAATAAAAATCACCAAACTTAAGCAACTCAGAAGCAGCCCACACGAAAGCCGACGTAACCTGCTTTGAAGTATTCAGCCGACGCCATGACGACCACAACAACAGATCACACACAAACAACGAAAATATAAACGATACGATACAAACATGAGCTGACTCATAGGACTGAAGTCCCTCTTTCAGCCTGCACCACAGGATCACACTCCTGTGAAAGCTACCGAGGTGGCCCCATGGCCTGGTGGCTAAAGCTCTCGCTTCACACAGTGAGGGTCCTGGTTTGATTCCCGGCGAGAGTAGAAACATTGGACGCGTTTTCTTACACTTGTTGTCTATGTTCCCCATCAGTAAAATTGTTTCTAGGTGTTAGTCGACTGGTGTGAGTCTCATCCTGGGGACAAAACCGACCTAATTTGCCCGAAATGCTCTGCATAACAAGCGGCTTTCTATATAGTGGTATGTCATTGATGTCACCTATGGTCTGTATACCTTGTACAAGTACTTGTAGAAATAGTGGCGTTCTCTGTGTCCCACAAGGCTTAAGAAACATTCAGGATCGATGGTATAACACAATCCTCCATTATCGTCCATCATTCTCTGGCTATAAAAAAACAAAAAAAAAAATGAAGAAAAAAGTTGATTGGGAGTTGTATCACGTTCTGCTTAACCTCTGTCAAAGTCGCATTTGACTTCGTCATAAAAAGAGTGAAGCTTTGTATCGGATAAATAAAACGGTAAGAGAAATCTGTATTTTATAATTGGATGTTCTGGCAACAAAGGATATTAGAGGCAGTAATGGGTATTTCCGAGTAGAAGTTGCAAGTTCAGGAGATAGTTTTATTGAGGAGACAACCAGGGAAGAGAGAGAGATAACTAGGGAAGAGAGATAATCAGGGAAGAGGATTGCCAGGGAAGAGAGATAACCAGGAAGAGAGATACACAATGGAAGAGAGATAACCAGTGGGAAGTGAGATAGCAAAGGAAGGAGAGATAACCAGGGGAAGAGAGTAACAGGGAAGAGGAGAGATAACCAGAAAAGAGAGATAACCAGAGAAGGAGGAGATAACCAGAGAAGAGAGATAACCAGGAAGAGAGATAACCAAGGAAAAGAGATAACCAGGGAAGGAGAGATAACCAGGAAAGAGTAGATAACCAGGGAAGAGAGAACAGGGGAAGAGAGTAACCAGGGAAGAGAAATAATCGGGAAGGAGAGATAACCAGGGAGAGAGTTAACCAGGGAAGAGAGATAAATCAGGGTAGAGAGGATAACCAGGGAAGAGAAATAATCAGGGAAGAGAGATAACCAGGGAAGAGAGTTAACCAGGAAGAGAGACAACCAGGGGAAGAGTGATAACAGGGAAAGAGAATACAGGGAATTTAGATAGCCCGGGAAGAGAGATAGCCAAGGAAGAGAGATAACCAGGGAAGAGAGATAACCAGGGAAGAGAGATAACCAGGGAAGAGAGATAGCCAGGGAAGAGAGACAACCAAGGAAGAGAGATAACCAGAGAAGAGAGACAACCAGGCAAGAAAGATAACCAGGGAAGAGAGATAGCTAGGGAAGAGAGACAACCAGGGAAGAGAGATAACCAAGGAAGAGAGACAACCAGGGAAGAGAGATAACCAGGGAAAGAGAGATAAACAGGGAAGAGAGGAAAACCAGGGAAGAGAGACAACCAGGGAAAGAGAGTTAACCAGGGAAGAGAGATAACCAGGAAAAAGAGTTAAACCAGGAAAGAGGATAACCAGGAAGAGAAGATAACCAGGGAAGAGAGATAACCAGGGAAAAGAGAGATAATCAGGGAAAGAAGAGAGTACCAGGGAAGAGAGATAACCAGGGGAAGAGAAGACAACAGGGAATAGAGATAACCAGGGAGAGAGATAAACAGGAAGAGAGACAACCAGGGAAGAGGACCAACCAGGGAAGAGAAACTGGAAAAAGAGAGATAACAGGGAAGAGAGATAAACCAGTGAAGAAAGATAACAGGGAAGAGTGGATAACCAGAGAAGAGAGACAACCAGGGAAGAGAGACAACCACTATGAGAGATAAAACAGGGAAGAGAGACACCAGGGAAGAGAGAGCAACCAGGGAAGAGAGATAATCAGGGAAAGAGAGATAATCAGGGTAGAGAGATAACCAGGAAGAGAGATAACCAGGGAGAGAGATAACCAGGGAAGAAAGACCAATCAGGCGAAAGTAGAGATAATCAGGGGAAGAGAGTAACCAGGGAAGAGAGATAACAGGGAAGAGAGAAACCAGGGAAGAGAGTGATAACCAGGGAAGAGAGATAAACCAGGGAAAGAGAGAAAACCAGGGGAAGTGAAGAGAGGACAAGCCAGGGAGAGAGATTAACAGGAAAGAGAGATAACCAGGGAAGAGAGATAACCAGTGAAAGAAGAGTGATAACCAGGGAAGAGAGATAACCAGGGAAGGAGACAACCAGGGATGACAAAGAGAGACACAAGGGAAGAGAGATAAAACAGGGATGAGAGGGCACAACAAGGGAAGAGAGAACAACCAGGGAAGAGAGATACCAGGGAAGAGAGATAAAAGGGAAAAGAGTATAAACAGGGAAGAGAGATAACCAGGGAAGAGAGATAACCAGGGAAGAGAGATAACCAGGGAAGAGAGATAATCAGGGAAGAGAGATAACCAGGGAAGAGAGATAACCAGGGAAGAGAGACAACCAAGGAAGTGAGATAACAGGGAAGCGTGATAACCAGGAAAGAGAGACTAACCGAGGGAAGAGAGACAACAGGGAAGAGATAAACAGGGAAAGAGAGATAACAAGGAGAGAGATAACCAGAGAAGAGAGGATAACCAGGGAAAGGAGAGTATCCAGGAGGAGAGACAACCTTGGAGAGAGACAACCAGGGAAGAGAGATAACCTGGAAGAGAGACAACCAGGGAAAGAGATATACCAGGAAAGAGAGAGAGCGAAAGAAGAGAGATAACAATGGGAAGAGAGATTAACCTGGGGAAGAGAGAATAACTAGGGGAAAGAGAGTCAACCACGGGAAGAGAGAATTACCAGAGAAGAGAGACAACCAGGGGAGAGAGGTAATCAGGGAAGAGAGAAGAGAGACAACCAAGATAGGAGAAAGATAACCAGGGAAGAGAGATAGCCAGGGATATAGAGCGATATAGACAAGGAAGAGGAGATAACCAGGAAGAGAGACAACCAGGGAAAGAGAGACAACCAGGGAAAGAGACAACCAGGGATGAAGAGTTAACCAGAGGAAGGAGCTAACAGGGAAGAAGAGACAACCAGGGAAGAGAGACAACCAGGGAAGAGAGGGACAAACCAGGAAGAGAGATACATCCAGGGGGAAGAGAGATAACCAGGGAAGAGAGACATCCTCTGGGAAGAGATATATCAGGGAAGAGAGACACAGGGAAGAGAGATAACAGGGAAAAGAGAGACAACCTGGAAGAGACGACAACAGGGAGAGAGACAACAGGGAAAGAGAATAACCAGGGGAGAGAGACAAACAGGCGAAGAGGAGATAACCAGGGAAGAGAGAATCCAGGGAAGAGAGACAACCAGGGAAGAGAATAAACCACGTGAAGGAGAGATACCAGGGAAGCCCCCCCCCCCCCCCCCCCCCCCCCCGAGAGACAACCGGGAGAGAGGATTCGAACTCGTGAAGAGGATAACCGGGTAAGGAAATAAGGAGACAACCGGGGAAGAGAGATAACCAGGAAGAGAGATAAAACTAAGGAAGAGAGATAACCAGGGAAAGAGAGACAAACCAGGGAAGATAGATAAACCAGGAAAGAGAGACAAACCAAGGAAGAGAGATATAACCAGGGAAGAGAGATAACCAGGGAAGAGAGACAACCAGGGAATGAGAGTTAACAGGGAGTGAGGCACCAGGGAAGTGAGATTACCAGGGTCGAGAGACAACAGGAAGAGAGATAAACGGGAAGAGAGATAAAGGGAAGAGAGTACCAGGGAAGAGGACAACCAGGAGGAGAGACAAACAGGGAAGAGAGATAACCAGGGAAAGAGAGGACAAACAAAGGGAAGAGATAACAGGAAAGAGAGATAACCAGGGAAAGGAGACTAAAACCAGGGAAGAGATAACCAGGAAAAGAGGATAACCAGGGAAAAAGAGAGATAACCAGAGTAGAGAAGATAACCAGGGAAGAGAGATTAACCAGGGAAAGAAGATAACCAGAAAGAGAGGGAACCAGGGAAGAGATGAGAGATAACCAGAGAAGAGAGAAATAACAGAGAAGGAGATAACCAGGGAAGAGAGAGAGTTAACCAGAGAAGAGAGATAACCAGGAAGGAGATAAACAGAGAAGAGGATAACCAGGGAAGAGTAGATAACCAGAGAAGAAAGATAACCAGGAAGAGAGATAACCAGAGAAGAGAGATAACCAGAGAATGGAGATAATCAGGTGAAGAGAGATAACCGGGAAGAGTGATAACCTGGGGAAGAGAGATTACCAGAGAAGAGAGATAACCAGGGAAGAGAGATAAACCAGAGAGAGAGATAACCAGGGGAGAGAGATAACCAGGAAAGTAGAGATAAACCAGAGAAGAGAGATAACAGAGAGAAGAAGAGATAACCAGAGAGCGAGAAACCAGGGAAGACGAGATAACCAGGGGGAGAGAGACAACAGGGAAGAGAGAGACAACCAGGAAGATGAGATAAACTGAGAAGGAAGAGATAACCACGAGAAGAGAGATAACAGAGAAGGAGAGAAACCAGGAAGTGAGATATCCAGATAGAAGGAGATAACCAGAAGAAGAGAGTTAACCAGAGAAGAGAGATAACCGGGAAGAGAGAACAACCAGGGAAGAGAGGACAACCAGGGAGAGAGATAACCTGGGAAGAGAGTAACCAGGGAAAGAGGATAACAGGAAAGAGAGATAACCAGGGAAGAGAGACAACCAGGGTAGAGATAACAGGAAGAGAGATAACAGAGAAGAGAGAATAACCAGAGAAAGAAGAGAGATAACCAGAGAAGAGAGGCAGCCGGGAAGAGAGATAACAGGGAGAGAGATAACCGGGAAGAGAGATAACCAGGGAGAGAGATAAACCAGGAAGAGGATAACCAGGGAAGAGAGTAACAGGAAGAGAGATAAAAACAGGGAGAGAGATAACAGAGAAGGAGGAATTAACCAGAGAAGAGAGATAACCAGGGAAGAGAGAGAAACCAGAGAAGAGTGACAGCCAGGGAAGAGAGATAACCAGGGAAGAGAGTATCCAGGGAAGGAGAGATAAACCAGGAAGAGAGTAACCAGGGGAAGAGAGATAACCAGGGAAGAGAGATAAACAGGGGAAAGAGGATAACCAGGGGAAGAGAGAAATCCAGAGAAGAGAGATAACCAGAGAAGAGAGACAGCCAGGGAAGAGAGATAACAGGGAGTGAGATAACCAGGGAAGAGAGAATTAACCAGGGAAGAGAGATAACCAGTGAAGCGAAGATAACCAGGAAAGAGAGGATAACCAGTGAATGAGGACAGCCAGGGAAGGAGATATCCAGGGAAGAGGATAACCAGGGAAGAGAGTAAACCAGGAAGAGAGATATACCAGTGGAGAAGAGAGATAACAGAGAGAGAGATAACCAGAGAAGAGAGATAACCAGAGAAGAGAGCGCCAGGGAAGGAGAGATAACAGGGTAAGAGAACGGTTAACCTGGGAAGAAGATATAAACAGGAAAATAGATACCAGGAAGAGAGACAGCCTGGGACGAGAAGATAACCAGGAAGAGAGATAAGTCCAGGGAAGAGAGATAACCAGAGAAGAGAGATCAACCCAGCGAAGGAGAGATAACCAGGGAAGATGGAGATAAACATGAGAAAGAGATAACCAGAGAAGAGAGATAACCAGAGAAGAGAGATAACCAGGGAAGAGAGATAACCAGAGAAGAGAGACAGCAGGAAGAGAGATAACCAGGGAAGAGAGATAACCAGGGAAGAGAGATAACCCAGGGTAGAGAGATAACCAGGGAAGAGAGATAACCAGGGAAGAGAGATAACAGCGAAGAGAGATAACCAGGGAAAGAGTGATAACCAGGGAAGAGGAGATAACCAGGGAAGAGAGAGAGAGATAACTCAGAGATGAGAGTTAAAAAACCAAGAGAAGAGAGATACCAGAGAAGAGAGACAGCCAGGGATGAAGATAACAGGGAAAAGAGAGATAACCAGGGAAGAGAGATAACCAGGGAAGAGAGATAACCAGGGAAGAGAGATAACCAGGGAAGAGAGATAACCAGGGAAGAGAGATAACCAGGGAAGAGAGATAACCAGGGAAGAGAGATAACCAGGGAAGAGAGATAAACCAGAGAATGAGTAGATAAACCAGAGAAGAGTAGATAACCAGAGAAGAGAGGACAGCCAGGGTAGAAGGAGAGTATACCAGGGAAGAGTGATAACAGGGAAGAGAGGATAACCAGGGAAGAGGAGATAACCAAGGGAAGAGAGATATAACCAGGAAGAGAGATAACGGTGAAGAGAGATAACAGAGAAGAGAGACAGCCAGGGAAAAGGAGAGAGATAACAGGGGAAGAGGATAACAAGGGAGAGAGATAACCAGGGGAAGGAGGATAACCAGGGAAGACGGAAGATTACCAGGGAAGAGAGATAACCAGAGAAGAGAGATAACCAGAGGGGGCGATAGATAAACTAGGGCAAGAGAGGATAACAGGGAAGAGAGATAACTAGTGAGAAGAGAGATAACCAGGGAAGAGAGATAAACCAGGAAGAGAGTTAGATAACCAGAGAAGAGAGGATAACCAGAGAAGCGGGATAACCAGGGAAGAGAGATAACAGGGAGAGAGAGAACCAGGGAAAGAGAGATAACCAGGGAAGAGGATAAAACCAGGGAATGAGCAGATAACCGGAGAAGAGAGATAACAGAGAAGAGAGGAGCAAGCCAGGGAAGAGAGATAACCAGGGAAGAGAGTATAACCAGGGAAGAGAGATTAACAGGAAAGAGAGATAACCAGGGAAGGAGATAAACCAGGGAAGGAGAGATAACGGAGAGAGTTAACAGGGAAGAGAGATTACCAGGAAAGAGAGATATCCAGGGAAGAGAGATAACCAGGGGAAATGAGAGATAACCAGGGAAGAGAGGATAACCAGGGATGAGAGATAGCCAAGGAAAGAGAGGATAACAGGGACGAGACGATAACCAGGGAAGAGAGATAACCAGCGGAAGAGAGATAGCCAGGGAAAGAGAGACAACCAAGGAAGAGAGATAAACCAAGAGAAGAGAAAGAGACAACCAGGGAAGAAAGATAACCAGGGAAGAGAGTTAGCCAGGGGAAGGAGACAACCAGGAAAGAGAGATAACCAGAGAAGAGAGATAACCAGAGAAGAGAGATATAACCAGGGGAGAGAGATTTAACCAAGGTAAAAGAGTATAACATGGGGAAAGGAAGAGATAACCAGGAAAGGAGGATAACCAGGGAAGAGAGATAACCAGGGAAGAGAGATAACCAGGGAAGAGAAATAATCAGGGAAGAGAGATAACCAGGGAAGAGAGATAAACAGGGGAAGAGAGATAATCAGGGAAGATGAGATAACCCAGGGCAAGAGAAATAATCGGAAGTGAGATAACAGGAGAGAGATAACCATGAAGAGAGACAAATCCTGGGAGTGAGAGATACTGGGAAGAGAGATAACCAGTGGAATTTAGATAGCCAGGGAAGGTAGTGATAGCCAAGGAAGAGAGTTAACAGGGAAGAGAGATAACAGGAAGAGAGGATAACCAGGGAAGAGAGATTGCCAGTGGAAAGAGACACCAAGGAAGAGAGATAACCAGAGAAGAGAGACAAACCACTGGAAGAAAGATAAACCAGGGAGAGAGATAGCCAGGGAAGAGAGACAAACCAGGGGATAGAGAGATAAACAAGAAGAGAGACAAAACAGGGAGAGAGATAAACAGGGAAAGAGAGATAAAAGGGAAGAGAGGAAACCAGGGGAAGAGCAGACAACCAAGGGAAGGAGATAACCAGGGAAGGAGAAGATAAAGGGAAAAGAGATAACCAGGAAGGAGAGATAACCTAGGGAAGAGAGATAACCGGGGAAGAGAGAAACCAGGGCAGACAGATAACAGGAAGAGAGATAACAGGGAAGGAGATAACAGGGAAGAAGAGGACAACAGGGAATAGAGAATAAACAGGGAGAGAGATAACCAGGGAAGAGAGGACAACCAGGGAAGAGAGAACAACCATGGGAAGATATAACCTGGGGAAAGAGAGATAAGCAGGGAGAGAGATAACCAGAGAGAGAGATAAACCAGGGGGAGAGAGATACCAGAGAAGAGAGACAAACACGGGTAGAGAGACAACCACTGACAGAGAGGAAAAACTGGGAGAGGACAAACCAAGGGAAGAGAGGAAAACCAGGGAAGAGAGATAATCAGGGAAGTGAGATAATAAGGGAACAGAGAGATAACCAGGGAAGGAGAGATAACCAGGGAAGAGAGATAACCAGGGAAGAAAGACAATCAAGGGAAGAGAGATATCAGGGAAGAGAGATAACCAGGAAGAGAGAAACAGGGAAGAGAGGACAACCAGGAAGAGAGAAACCAGGGAAGAGAGATAACCAGGGAAGAGAGACAACCAGGGGAGGAGAGACAACCAGGGAAGAGATAACCAATAAAGTGAGATAACCTGGGAGAGAGATAACAGAGAAAGGAGAGATAACCCCAGGGAAGGAAGAGAGGATAACCAGGCGAAGAGAGACCAACCAGGGATGAGAGACAACCAAGGGAAAGAGAGATAAAACAGGGAAAGAGAGACAACAGGGGAAGTGAGCTACCAGGGAAGAGAGATAAACAAGGGAAGAGAGATAACCAGGGAAAAGAGATAACCAGGGAAGAGAGATAACAGGGAAGAGAGTTAAACCTGGGAAAGAGAGATAACCAGGAAGAGAGTAATCAGGGAAAATGAGAGATAACCAGGGAACAGAGATAACCAGGGAAGAGAGGACAACAAGGAAGAGAGATAACCAGGGAGGAAGCGAGATAACCAGGGAAGAGAGACAACGGGGAAGGAGAAAACCAGGGAAGAGATAACTGGAAAGAGAGATAACCAGGGAAAGAGAGATACCCAGAGAAGAGAGGATAACAGGGAAAGATAGATAACCAGGGAGAGAGAAGGAGGAGAGCTACTAAACCATGGAAGATGAGACAACAGGGAAAGAGAGATAACCGGAAGAGAGACAACCAGGGAAGAATAACCAGGAAAGAGGAGAGAGAGCAAAAGAAGTGAGATAAACAGGGAAGAGGATGATAAAGGTGAAGAGAGATATCTAGGGAAGAGAGACATCAAGGAGAGAGATTAACCAGAGAAGTGAGACAACCAGGGAAGAGAGATAATAAGGGAAGAGAGACAACCAAGGAAGAAAGATAACCAGGGAAAGAGAGGATAGCAGGGAAAGAGCGTAGCATGGAAGAGAGATAACCAGGTAAGAGAGACAAAGGGTGAGAGACAACCAGGGAAGAGAGACAACCGGGGGAAAGAGAGATAACCAGGGGAAGAGATAAACCAGGGATGAGAGGACAACCAGGGGAAGAGAGTACAACCAGTGAAAAGAGAGACAACCAGGAAGTGAGATAAACTAGGGAAGAGAGATAACACAGGGAAGAGAGACAACCAGGGAAGAGAGATAACCAGGGAAGAGAGACAACCAGGGAAGAGAGATAACCAGGGAAGAGAGACAACCAGGGAAGAGAGACAACCAGGGAAGAGAGACAACCAGGGAAGAGAGATAACCAGGGGAGAACGAGAGACATCCAGGGAAGAGATAACCAGGGAAGGAGACAACCAGGGAAGAGAAGACAACCAGGGAAGAGAGATCACCAGTGAAGAGAGATAACCTGGGAAGAAGAGACAACCAGGGAAGAGAGTTAACAAGTGAAAGAGAGATAACCAGGGAAGAGTGAGACAAACCTGGGAAGAGACGATAACCAGGGAAGGTAAAGAGAATAGAGAGTGAACTATGGAAGAGAGATAAACAGGGAAGGAGACAACCAGGGAAAGAGAGATAACCAGGGGAAGAGAGACAACCAAGTAGGAAGAGAGATAACCAGGGAAGAGAGATAACCAGGGAAGAAGAGATAACCAGGGAAAGAGAGACAACCAGGAAGAGAGATAACCAGGGAAGAGAGGCACCAGGGAAGAGTGATATAACAGGGAAGAGGAGACATCCAGGGAAGAGAGATAACCAGGGAAAGAGATGATATCCAGGGAAGGAGAGATAACCAGGGAAGAGAGGACAACCAGGGAAGGGAGAGGACAACAGGGAAGAGAATAACCAGGGGAAGAGAGAACAACAGGGAAGAGAGATAACAGGGAAAAGAGAGATAACCCAGGGAAGAGAGACAACTAGGGAAGAGATAAACAGGGAGAAAAGTTGATTACCAGGGAAAGAGAGATATCCAGAGAAGAGAGATAACAAGGTGAGAGACGATAACAGGGAAGAGAGATAACAGAGAAGAGAGATAAACAGGAAGAGAGATAACCAGAAAGAGAGATAACCAGAGAGAGAGATACCATGGGAAGAGAGATACCAGAGGAGAGAGAGAATAACCAGGGAAGAGAGATAACCAGAGAAGAGAGATAACCAGGGAAGAGAGATAACCAGAGAAGAGAGATAACCAGGGAAGAGAGATAACCAGGAAGAGAGATAACCAGAGAAGAGAGATAACCAGGGAAGAGAGTTAACAGGGAAGAGTGATAAACCAGGGAAAGAGAGATAACAGAGAAGAGAGATAACACTGGGTTAAGTGAGATAAACCAGAGAAGAGAGATAACCAAGGGATAGAGTGATAACCAGGGAAGAAAAGAGGAGATAAACCAGAGGAGAGAGGATAACCAGAGAAGAGGGATAACCAGAGAAGAGAGAAAAAAACAGGATGGAGAGAATAAACCAGGGAAGAGAGGACAACAGGGAAGAGAGACAACCAGGGGAAGAGAGATAAACCAGAGAGAGAGATAACCAGAGAAGAGAGATAACCAGAGAAGAGAGATAACCAGGGAAGAGAGATAACCAGAGAAGAGAGATAACCAGAGAAGAGAGATAACCAGAGAAGAGAGATAAACCAGGGAAGAGGAGACAACCAGGAAGGAGAGACAACCAGGAATGAGAGGAGAACCAGGGAAGAGAGATAACCAGGGAGAGATTACAGGAAGAGAGATAACCAAGGAAGAGAGACAAACCAGGGAAGAGATAACAGGGGAAAAGAGAGATAACCAGAGAAGAGAGATAACCAGAGAAGAGAGATAACCGAGAAGATGAGACAGCCAGGGATGAAGAGAATAAACAGGGAAGAGAGATAACCAGGGAAGAGAGAGATAAACAGGGAAAGAGAGAGAAACCAGGGGTAAGGGGAAAGGGGAAAAGATATCCAGGGAAGAGAGCATAACCAGGGAAAGAGAGATAACCAGGAAGAGAGATAACCAGGGAAGAGAGATAACCAGAGAAGAGAGATAACCAGAGAAGAGAGATAACCAGGGAAGAGAGATAACCAGAGAAGAGAGACAGCCAGGGAAGAGAGATAACCAGGGAAGAGAGATAACCAGGGAAGAGAGATAACCAGGGAAGAGAGATAACCAGGGAAGAGAGATAACCAGGGAAGAGAGATAACCAGGGAAGAGAGATAACCAGGGAAGAGAGATAACCAGAGAAGAGAGATAACCAGGAGAAGGAGAGACAGCAAGGGAAGAGAGATAACCAGGGAGAGAGTTTACCAGGGAAAGTGAGCATAACCAGGGAAGAGAGATGACCAGGGAAGAGAGGGGAGGGGGGGGGGGGGGGAACAGCCAGGGGGAGAGAGTATTACCAGGGAAGAGAGATTAACAGGGACGAGAGATAACCAGGGAAGAGAGATAACCAGAGAAGAGAGATAACCAGAGAAGAGAGATAACCAGAGAAGAGAGATAACCAGAGAAGAGAGACAGCCAGGGAAGAGAGATAACCAGGGAAGAGAGATAACCAGGGGGGAAGAGAGAGATATCAGGGTAAATAGATAACCAGGGAAGAGAGACAGCCATGGAAGAGAGATAACAGGGAAGAGAGATAACAGGAAAAATAGGTGAGATAACCGAGAAGAGAGATAACCGGGAAGAAGAGAACTAACCCAGGGAAGAGAGATAAAACAGAGAGAGAGTAACAGAGAAGAGAGTAACCAGAGAAGAGAGGATAACAAGGGAAGAGAGATAAACCAGAGAAGAGAGAAAGCCGGGAAGAGAGATAACAGGGAAGAGAGATAACGGGAAGAGAGATAACCAGGGTAAGTGAGATAACAGGGAAGAGGAGATTTACCGGAAGATGAGATAACCAGGGAAGAGAGATAACAGGGAAGAGAGATAACCTGGGAAGAGAGATAACCAGGGAAGAGGATAACAGAGATGAGAAGATAACCAGAGAAGAGAGATAACCAGAGAAGAGAGACAGCCAGGGAAGAGAGATAACCAGGGAAGAGAGATAACCAGGGAAGAGAGATAACCAGGGAAGAGAGATAACCAGGGATGAGAGATAACAGGCAGAGAGATAACCTGGTGAAAGAGAGGATAACCAGGGAAGAAGAGTACCGGGAAGATAGATAACCCAGGGAAGAGAGTTAACCAGAGAAAGCAGAGAGTTAAACGAGAAGAGAGATAACCAGAGAAGAAGAGACAGCCACGGAAGTGAGATCAACCAGGGAATGAAGAGTAACAGGGAAAGAGAGATAACCAGGGAAGAGAGATAACCAGGGAAGAGAGATAACCAGGGAAGAGAGATAACCAGAGAAGAGAGATAACCAGAGAAGAGAGACAGCCAGGGAAGAGGAGATAACCATGGAGAGACGATAACAGGGAAGAGAGATAACCAGGGAAGAGAGATAACCGGGAAGAGAGATAACAGGGAAAAAAGAGAGATAACCAGCAGAAGAGAGATTACAAGAGAGAGAGATACTAGGAAGAGAGGATAACACAGGGAAGAGAGATAACTAGGGAAGAAGAGATAAACACAGGGAAGAGAATAACCAGGGAAGAGAGATAACCAGAGAAGAGAGATAAACCTAGAAGAAGAGAGATAACCAGGGAAAGAGAGATAACCCAGGGAAGAGAGATATCCAGAGAAGAAGAGATAGCCAGGAGAAGAGAGATAACCAGGGAAGAGAGATAACCCGGGAAGAGTAGATAAACAGGGAAGAGAGTAAACCAGGGAAAGAGAGATACCAGGGAAGAGCAGAGATAACCAGGGAGAGAGATTACCAGGAAGAGAGATAACCAGGGAAGAGGAGATAAACCAGGAAGAGAGATAAACAGGGAAGAGCAGATAACCAGAGAAGTGAGATAACCAGAGAAGAGAGACAGCCAGGGAAGTGAGATAACCAGAGAAGAGAGATACCAGTATGAGAGAATACCCAGAGTAGGAGATAACAGAGAAGAGAGATAACCAGGAAGAGAGAAACAGAGAAGAGAGATAACCAGAGGATGAGAGATAACAGAGAAAGGAGGAGATAACAGAGAAGAGAGATAACAGAGAAGAGAGATAACCAGAGAGAGAGATAACCAGAGAAGAGAGATTACAGGGAAGAGAGATAACAGAGACGAGAGATAAACCAGAGAATAGTGATAAACCAGGGAGAGAGATAACAGAGGAGAGAGATAACAGAGCAGAGGAGATAACCAGAGAAAGAGTGATAACCAGAGAAAGAGAGATAACCAGAGAGGAGAGATAACCAGAGAAGAGAGATAACCCAGAGAAGAGAGTTAACCAGTAGAAGAAGATAACCAGAGAAGAGAGACAACCAGGGAAGAGAGATAACCAGAGAAGAGAGATAACCAGGGAAGAGAGATAACCAGAGAAGAGAGATAACCAGAGAAGAGAGATAACCAGGGAAGAGAGATAACCAGAGAAGAGAGATAACCAGAGAAGAGAGATTAACAGGAGAAGAGAGATAACCCAGAGAAGAGCAGATACCAGAGAAGAGAGTTAACCAGAGAAGAGAGATAACAGAGAAGAGAGATAACCAGGGAAAGAGAGGATAAACCAGAGAGAGAGATAACCAGGGAAGGAGATAACCAGAGAAGAGAGATAACCAGGGAAGAGAGATAAACCAGAGATAGAGAGGATAACCAGGGATAGAGAGATAACAGAGAAGAGTGATAAACCAGAGAAGAGAGATAACCAGTGAAGAGAGAAACCAGGAAGTGAGAGGACAGACAGGGAAGAGAAGATAACCAGGGAAAAGCAAGAGATACCCAGGGAGAGCATACACCAGGGAAGAGAGATACCAGTGGAAGAGCAGATAACAGAGAAGAGAGATAAACCAGTAGAAAGAGAGATACACCAGGGAAAGAGAGATAACCAGTGGAAGAGAGATAACAGGGAAGGGGATAACCAGGGAAGAGAGATAACCAGGAACGAGATAACCCAGGGAAGAGAGATAACCAGGGAGAAGAGATAACCAGGGAAGAGGAGATAACCAGAGAAGAGAGATAACCAGAAGAGAGATAGCCAGGAACCCTCCGCAGAATAAAAAGTTCAACGAGGATAACCAGAGAAGAGAGATAAACAGGGAAGAAGAGATAACCAGTGAGAGAGATAAACCGGAGAAGCCGGAGATAACCAGAGAAGAGTGCCAGCCAGGAAGAGAGATACCAAGAGATGAGAGAATATCCAGGGAAGAGAGTAACCAGCGGAAAAGAGATAACCAGGGAAAGAGAGATAACCGGGAAGAGAGATACCAGGGTAGGTAGTGGTGGTGGGAGTATGGGGGAAAAGGGGGAAGGGGGGAAGGGGGAGGGAAGGGGGAAGGTGGGCTGAAATGGACCTAATCTAATCTAATTCACTGTCTTTTTCTAACCTATATATGATGGAAGTGATCAAGCTCCACTCTCACCTAGAGTTGTTAACTTCGAGGGTTATTTTCATTCACAAGCACTAGGACTTTACACTTGTCTACAGTGAACTTCATCTGTCACTTGTCTGAACAAGACATTTAATTTGACCAAATCATGCTGGAGTTCACTGGTATCCTCGTCAGAATGAAATCATTACTGCCTATTTTTGTATCATCATTGTGGGTACTCATTAACCCCAAGGATGTGCGAGACTTGCTTGGTCACATCCTATCAGACAGTCTGGCGATCGCTACAAGGAAGGATGCCAAAATATACGGAGCTGTAGAATGACAACAGTTCTCATAACACGAAGGAGGGTGCTCAGGTGAGACACGGGGGGGATGGGGTAGGACCCAGCGAGATCATGACCACAAGATATTGCATACTCAGGAAAACTTTCGGAACACTGCCTCAAGATGCGCGGCTTTTGTGAAAGTGAAGATTTAGACACATGTTCAACATCTGGGTATCTTTATTGTAGACGTTTCGCCATCCAGTGACTTTATCAGATTCTAGGACATAATTTGAAGACAGTAGAACTGTATACAAAAGATGAGGTAATCAGTCCCTCAGATTTGGAGTTGGTGTGAAGAGCACCGTAATCGAGTAGATTCTGGAGCAGAGGCAAGGAAGCTGGTGCTTATATACTTATCGTCAGGTGGAAAGGGGACGGATAGCAGACGAGGGAATAGTCACAAGTAGGTGGGATTCCCCAGTGCAAGTAGGTCATACCCAAAGGGATGGGTATTATAGTAGTAGTTGTAGTAACCTTGAGATAGTCATGTATCCTCTGAACCAAAATTTCCCGATGTTGCTAGTGTCTAATTAAGTTGTTCAAGATTTAAACATACCACAGGGTGGGGGGTTTGAACCCGCGGTCAAAGAGTCGCATAAACCTCCAGACGGTCGCGTTAGCCACTGGGCAGCTAGTTTCAATAAGGATTCGTCCATTAGGAAAATTTCTTCCCCATAAGGAGGTTAGGCATAGGCAACCACGTGTCCTCAAATAACAAGTTTGTACTGCGAATTCTCCCGCCTAGCGTGGCCGTGACGAACTCTAGCTCGACCCGCGGGTTCAAAAAAGCCCCACCACGTGGTATGGTTTGTTTGCAATCGTGTCATTACGATTTCGTGAGGCACATTGTAAAAGAATTGTATACAATACCGACAAGATTTGAAGATTTTGACACATGTGCAGCATAAAGTCCTCGTCAGTGAAAGTTCTCTTGTTAGGTAAATGGAGAAAGATACAACTAATGTGACATTTTACTACGGTAAACGTTTCGCTCTCCAGGAGCTCCTCGGGAGTGACAAAACGTTGCCGCAGTAATATTGTCTCATCTAGTTGTTTCTGTCTGCATATAAACCTAACAATTTGTCGGTATTTCATTCACCTTTACTGAAAGCTCTGTTCTTCAAGTCATTTCACTCTCCCCAAGAATCTTCTTCATCTTCATGTCTGATATAGACATAAATCATGGAGAATAAAAATCACCAAACTTAAGCAACTCAGAAGCAGCCCACACGAAAGCCGACGTAACCTGCTTTGAAGTATTCAGCCGACGCCATGACGACCACAACAACAGATCACACACAAACAACGAAAATATAAACGATACGATACAAACATGAGCTGACTCATAGGACTGAAGTCCCTCTTTCAGCCTGCACCACAGGATCACACTCCTGTGAAAGCTACCGAGGTGGCCCCATGGCCTGGTGGCTAAAGCTCTCGCTTCACACAGTGAGGGTCCTGGTTTGATTCCCGGCGAGAGTAGAAACATTGGACGCGTTTTCTTACACTTGTTGTCTATGTTCCCCATCAGTAAAATTGTTTCTAGGTGTTAGTCGACTGGTGTGAGTCTCATCCTGGGGACAAAACCGACCTAATTTGCCCGAAATGCTCTGCATAACAAGCGGCTTTCTATATAGTGGTATGTCATTGATGTCACCTATGGTCTGTATACCTTGTACAAGTACTTGTAGAAATAGTGGCGTTCTCTGTGTCCCACAAGGCCTTTTAGAAGAAAACATTCAGGATCGATGGTATAACACAATCCTCCATTATCGTCCATCATTCTCTGGCTATAAAAAAACAAAAAAAAAAATGAAGAAAAAAGTTGATTGGGAGTTGTATCACGTTCTGCTTAACCTCTGTCAAAGTCGCATTTGACTTCGTCATAAAAAGAGTGAAGCTTTGTATCGGATAAATAAAACGGTAAGAGAAATCTGTATTTTATAATTGGATGTTCTGGCAACAAAGGATATTAGAGGCAGTAATGGGTATTTCCGAGTAATGTTTGCAAGTTCAGGAGTTAGTGTTATTGAGGAGACAACCAGGGAAGAGAGAGAGATAAAAAGGGGAAAGAGAGATAATAACGGGAAGAGGATTGCCAGGGAAGAGAGATAACCAGGAAGAGAGATACACAATGGAAGAGAGATAACCAGTGGGAAGTGAGATAGCAAAGGAAGGAGAGATAACCAGGGGAAGAGAGTAACAGGGAAGAGGAGAGATAACCAGAAAAGAGAGATAACCAGAGAAGGAGGAGATAACCAGAGAAGAGAGATAACCAGGAAGAGAGATAACCAAGGAAAAGAGATAACCAGGGAAGGAGAGATAACCAGGAAAGAGTAGATAACCAGGGAAGAGAGAACAGGGGAAGAGAGTAACCAGGGAAGAGAAATAATCGGGAAGGAGAGATAACCAGGGAGAGAGTTAACCAGGGAAGAGAGATAAATCAGGGTAGAGAGGATAACCAGGGAAGAGAAATTAATCAGGGAAGAGAGATAACCAGGGAAGAGAGTTAACCAGGAAGAGAGACAACCAGGGGAAGAGTGATAACAGGGAAAGAGAATACAGGGAATTTAGATAGCCCGGGAAGAGAGATAGCCAAGGAAGAGATAACAAGGGAAGAGAGATAACCAGGGAAGAGAGATAACCAGGGAAGAGAGATAGCCAGGGAAGAGAGACAACCAAGGAAGAGAGATAACCCAGAGAAGTGAGACAACCAGGCACGAAAGATAACCAGGCGAAGAGAGGATAGCTAGGGAAGAGAGACAACCAGGACGGAGATAACCAAGGAAGAGAGACAACCAGGGAAGAGAGATAAAACCAGGGAAAGAGAGATAAACAGGGAAGAGAGGAAAACCAGGGAAGAGAGACAACCAGGGAAAGAGAGTTAACCAGGGAAGAGAGATAACCAGGAAAAAGAGTTAAACCAGGAAAGAGGATAACCAGGAAGAGAAGATAACCAGGGAAGAGAGATAACCAGGGAAAAGAGAGATAATCAGGGAAAGAAGAGAGTACCAGGGAAGAGAGATAACCAGGGGAAGAGAAGACAACAGGGAATAGAGATAACCAGGGAGAGAGATAAACAGGAAGAGAGACAACCAGGGAAGAGGACCAACCAGGGAAGAGAAACTGGAAAAAGAGAGATAACAGGGAAGAGAGATAAACCAGTGAAGAAAGATAACAGGGAAGAGTGGATAACCAGAGAAGAGAGACAACCAGGGAAGAGAGACAACCACTATGAGAGATAAAACAGGGAAGAGAGACACCAGGGAAGAGAGAGCAACCAGGGAAGAGAGATAATCAGGGAAAGAGAGATAATCAGGGTAGAGAGATAACCAGGAAGAGAGATAACCAGGGAGAGAGATAACCAGGGAAGAAAGACCAATCAGGCGAAAGTAGAGATAATCAGGGGAAGAGAGTAACCAGGGAAGAGAGATAACAGGGAAGAGAGAAACCAGGGAAGAGAGTGATAACCAGGGAAGAGAGATAAACCAGGGAAAGAGAGAAAACCAGGGGAAGTGAAGAGAGGACAAGCCAGGGAGAGAGATTAACAGGAAAGAGAGATAACCAGGGAAGAGAGATAACCAGTGAAAGAAGAGTGATAACCAGGGAAGAGAGATAACCAGGGAAGGAGACAACCAGGGATGACAAAGAGAGACACAAGGGAAGAGAGATAAAACAGGGATGAGAGGGCACAACAAGGGAAGAGAGAACAACCAGGGAAGAGAGATACCAGGGAAGAGAGATAAAAGGGAAAAGAGTATAAACAGGGAAGAGAGATAACCAGGGAAGAGAGATAACCAGGGAAGAGAGATAACCAGGGAAGAGAGATAACCAGGGAAGAGAGATAACCAGGGAAGAGAGATAACCAGGGAAGAGAGACAACCAGAGGAAGTGAGATAACAGGGAAGCGTGATAACCAGGAAAGAGAGACTAACCGAGGGAAGAGAGACAACAGGGAAGAGATAAACAGGGAAAGAGAGATAACAAGGAGAGAGATAACCAGAGAAGAGAGGATAACCAGGGAAAGGAGAGTATCCAGGAGGAGAGACAACCTTGGAGAGAGACAACCAGGGAAGAGAGATAACCTGGAAGAGAGACAACCAGGGAAAGAGATATACCAGGAAAGAGAGAGAGCGAAAGAAGAGAGATAACAATGGGAAGAGAGATTAACCTGGGGAAGAGAGAATAACTAGGGGAAAGAGAGTCAACCACGGGAAGAGAGAATTACCAGAGAAGAGAGACAACCAGGGGAGAGAGGTAATCAGGGAAGAGAGAAGAGAGACAACCAAGATAGGAGAAAGATAACCAGGGAAGAGAGATAGCCAGGGATATAGAGCGATATAGACAAGGAAGAGGAGATAACCAGGAAGAGAGACAACCAGGGAAAGAGAGACAACCAGGGAAAGAGACAACCAGGGATGAAGAGTTAACCAGAGGAAGGAGCTAACAGGGAAGAAGAGACAACCAGGGAAGAGAGACAACCAGGGAAGAGAGGGACAAACCAGGAAGAGAGATACATCCAGGGGGAAGAGAGATAACCAGGGAAGAGAGACATCCTCTGGGAAGAGATATATCAGGGAAGAGAGACACAGGGAAGAGAGATAACAGGGAAAAGAGAGACAACCTGGAAGAGACGACAACAGGGAGAGAGACAACAGGGAAAGAGAATAACCAGGGGAGAGAGACAAACAGGCGAAGAGGAGATAACCAGGGAAGAGAGAATCCAGGGAAGAGAGACAACCAGGGAAGAGAATAAACCACGTGAAGGAGAGATACCAGGGAAGCCCCCCCCCCCCCCCCCCCCCCCCCCGAGAGACAACCGGGAGAGAGGATTCGAACTCGTGAAGAGGATAACCGGGTAAGGAAATAAGGAGACAACCGGGGAAGAGAGATAACCAGGAAGAGAGATAAAACTAAGGAAGAGAGATAACCAGGGAAAGAGAGACAAACCAGGGAAGATAGATAAACCAGGAAAGAGAGACAAACCAAGGAAGAGAGATATAACCAGGGAAGAGAGATAACCAGGGAAGAGAGACAACCAGGGAATGAGAGTTAACAGGGAGTGAGGCACCAGGGAAGTGAGATTACCAGGGTCGAGAGACAACAGGAAGAGAGATAAACGGGAAGAGAGATAAAGGGAAGAGAGTACCAGGGAAGAGGACAACCAGGAGGAGAGACAAACAGGGAAGAGAGATAACCAGGGAAAGAGAGGACAAACAAAGGGAAGAGATAACAGGAAAGAGAGATAACCAGGGAAAGGAGACTAAAACCAGGGAAGAGATAACCAGGAAAAGAGGATAACCAGGGAAAAAGAGAGATAACCAGAGTAGAGAAGATAACCAGGGAAGAGAGATTAACCAGGGAAAGAAGATAACCAGAAAGAGAGGGAACCAGGGAAGAGATGAGAGATAACCAGAGAAGAGAGAAATAACAGAGAAGGAGATAACCAGGGAAGAGAGAGAGTTAACCAGAGAAGAGAGATAACCAGGAAGGAGATAAACAGAGAAGAGGATAACCAGGGAAGAGTAGATAACCAGAGAAGAAAGATAACCAGGAAGAGAGATAACCAGAGAAGAGAGATAACCAGAGAATGGAGATAATCAGGTGAAGAGAGATAACCGGGAAGAGTGATAACCTGGGGAAGAGAGATTACCAGAGAAGAGAGATAACCAGGGAAGAGAGATAAACCAGAGAGAGAGATAACCAGGGGAGAGAGATAACCAGGAAAGTAGAGATAAACCAGAGAAGAGAGATAACAGAGAGAAGAAGAGATAACCAGAGAGCGAGAAACCAGGGAAGACGAGATAACCAGGGGGAGAGAGACAACAGGGAAGAGAGAGACAACCAGGAAGATGAGATAAACTGAGAAGGAAGAGATAACCACGAGAAGAGAGATAACAGAGAAGGAGAGAAACCAGGAAGTGAGATATCCAGATAGAAGGAGATAACCAGAAGAAGAGAGTTAACCAGAGAAGAGAGATAACCGGGAAGAGAGAACAACCAGGGAAGAGAGGACAACCAGGGAGAGAGATAACCTGGGAAGAGAGTAACCAGGGAAAGAGGATAACAGGAAAGAGAGATAACCAGGGAAGAGAGACAACCAGGGTAGAGATAACAGGAAGAGAGATAACAGAGAAGAGAGAATAACCAGAGAAAGAAGAGAGATAACCAGAGAAGAGAGGCAGCCGGGAAGAGAGATAACAGGGAGAGAGATAACCGGGAAGAGAGATAACCAGGGAGAGAGATAAACCAGGAAGAGGATAACCAGGGAAGAGAGTAACAGGAAGAGAGATAAAAACAGGGAGAGAGATAACAGAGAAGGAGGAATTAACCAGAGAAGAGAGATAACCAGGGAAGAGAGAGAAACCAGAGAAGAGTGACAGCCAGGGAAGAGAGATAACCAGGGAAGAGAGTATCCAGGGAAGGAGAGATAAACCAGGAAGAGAGTAACCAGGGGAAGAGAGATAACCAGGGAAGAGAGATAAACAGGGGAAAGAGGATAACCAGGGGAAGAGAGAAATCCAGAGAAGAGAGATAACCAGAGAAGAGAGACAGCCAGGGAAGAGAGATAACCAGGGAAGAGAGATAACCAGGGAAGAGAGAATTAACCAGGGAAGAGAGATAACCAGTGAAGCGAAGATAACCAGGAAAGAGAGGATAACCAGTGAATGAGGACAGCCAGGGAAGGAGATATCCAGGGAAGAGGATAACCAGGGAAGAGAGTAAACCAGGAAGAGAGATATACCAGTGGAGAAGAGAGATAACAGAGAGAGAGATAACCAGAGAAGAGAGATAACCAGAGAAGAGAGCGCCAGGGAAGGAGAGATAACAGGGTAAGAGAACGGTTAACCTGGGAAGAAGATATAAACAGGAAAATAGATACCAGGAAGAGAGACAGCCTGGGACGAGAAGATAACCAGGAAGAGAGATAAGTCCAGGGAAGAGAGATAACCAGAGAAGAGAGATCAACCCAGCGAAGGAGAGATAACCAGGGAAGATGGAGATAAACATGAGAAAGAGATAACCAGAGAAGAGAGATAACCAGAGAAGAGAGATAACCAGGGAAGAGAGATAACCAGAGAAGAGAGACAGCCAAGGAAGAGAGATAACCAGGGAAGAGAGATAACCAGGGAAGAGAGATAACCCAGGGTAGAGAGATAACCAGGGAAGGAGATAACCAGGGAAGAGAGATAACAGCGAAGAGAGATAACCAGGGAAAGAGTGATAACCAGGGAAGAGGAGATAACCAGGGAAGAGAGAGAGAGATAACTCAGAGATGAGAGTTAAAAAACCAAGAGAAGAGAGATACCAGAGAAGAGAGACAGCCAGGGATGAAGATAACAGGGAAAAGAGAGATAACCAGGGAAGAGAGATAACCAGGGAAGAGAGATAACCAGGGAAGAGAGATAACCAGGGAAGAGAGATAACCAGGGAAGAGAGATAACCAGGGAAGAGAGATAACCAGGGAAGAGAGATAACCAGGGAAGAGAGATAAACCAGAGAATGAGTAGATAAACCAGAGAAGAGTAGATAACCAGAGAAGAGAGGACAGCCAGGGTAGAAGGAGAGTATACCAGGGAAGAGTGATAACAGGGAAGAGAGGATAACCAGGGAAGAGGAGATAACCAAGGGAAGAGAGATATAACCAGGAAGAGAGATAACGGTGAAGAGAGATAACAGAGAAGAGAGACAGCCAGGGAAAAGGAGAGAGATAACAGGGGAAGAGGATAACAAGGGAGAGAGATAACCAGGGGAAGGAGGATAACCAGGGAAGACGGAAGATTACCAGGGAAGAGAGATAACCAGAGAAGAGAGATAACCAGAGGGGGCGATAGATAAACTAGGGCAAGAGAGGATAACAGGGAAGAGAGATAACTAGTGAGAAGAGAGATAACCAGGGAAGAGAGATAAACCAGGAAGAGAGTTAGATAACCAGAGAAGAGAGGATAACCAGAGAAGCGGGATAACCAGGGAAGAGAGATAACAGGGAGAGAGAGAACCAGGGAAAGAGAGATAACCAGGGAAGAGGATAAAACCAGGGAATGAGCAGATAACCGGAGAAGAGAGATAACAGAGAAGAGAGGAGCAAGCCAGGGAAGAGAGATAACCAGGGAAGAGAGTATAACCAGGGAAGAGAGATTAACAGGAAAGAGAGATAACCAGGGAAGGAGATAAACCAGGGAAGGAGAGATAACGGAGAGAGTTAACAGGGAAGAGAGATTACCAGGAAAGAGAGATATCCAGGGAAGAGAGATAACCAGGGGAAATGAGAGATAACCAGGGAAGAGAGGATAACCAGGGATGAGAGATAGCCAAGGAAAGAGAGGATAACAGGGACGAGACGATAACCAGGGAAGAGAGATAACCAGCGGAAGAGAGATAGCCAGGGAAAGAGAGACAACCAAGGAAGAGAGATAAACCAAGAGAAGAGAAAGAGACAACCAGGGAAGAAAGATAACCAGGGAAGAGAGTTAGCCAGGGGAAGGAGACAACCAGGAAAGAGAGATAACCAGAGAAGAGAGATAACCAGAGAAGAGAGATATAACCAGGGGAGAGAGATTTAACCAAGGTAAAAGAGTATAACATGGGGAAAGGAAGAGATAACCAGGAAAGGAGGATAACCAGGGAAGAGAGATAATCCAAGGGAAGAGAGATAACCAGGGAAGAGAAATAATCAGGGAAGAGAGATAACCAGGGAAGAGAGATAAACAGGGGAAGAGAGATAATCAGGGAAGATGAGATAACCCAGGGCAAGAGAAATAATCGGAAGTGAGATAACAGGAGAGAGATAACCATGAAGAGAGACAAATCCTGGGAGTGAGAGATACTGGGAAGAGAGATAACCAGTGGAATTTAGATAGCCAGGGAAGGTAGTGATAGCCAAGGAAGAGAGTTAACAGGGAAGAGAGATAACAGGAAGAGAGGATAACCAGGGAAGAGAGATTGCCAGTGGAAAGAGACACCAAGGAAGAGAGATAACCAGAGAAGAGAGACAAACCACTGGAAGAAAGATAAACCAGGGAGAGAGATAGCCAGGGAAGAGAGACAAACCAGGGGATAGAGAGATAAACAAGAAGAGAGACAAAACAGGGAGAGAGATAAACAGGGAAAGAGAGATAAAAGGGAAGAGAGGAAACCAGGGGAAGAGCAGACAACCAAGGGAAGGAGATAACCAGGGAAGGAGAAGATAAAGGGAAAAGAGATAACCAGGAAGGAGAGATAACCTAGGGAAGAGAGATAACCGGGGAAGAGAGAAACCAGGGCAGACAGATAACAGGAAGAGAGATAACAGGGAAGGAGATAACAGGGAAGAAGAGGACAACAGGGAATAGAGAATAAACAGGGAGAGAGATAACCAGGGAAGAGAGGACAACCAGGGAAGAGAGAACAACCATGGGAAGATATAACCTGGGGAAAGAGAGATAAGCAGGGAGAGAGATAACCAGAGAGAGAGATAAACCAGGGGGAGAGAGATACCAGAGAAGAGAGACAAACACGGGTAGAGAGACAACCACTGACAGAGAGGAAAAACTGGGAGAGGACAAACCAAGGGAAGAGAGGAAAACCAGGGAAGAGAGATAATCAGGGAAGTGAGATAATAAGGGAACAGAGAGATAACCAGGGAAGGAGAGATAACCAGGGAAGAGAGATAACCAGGGAAGAAAGACAATCAAGGGAAGAGAGATATCAGGGAAGAGAGATAACCAGGAAGAGAGAAACAGGGAAGAGAGGACAACCAGGAAGAGAGAAACCAGGGAAGAGAGATAACCAGGGAAGAGAGACAACCAGGGGAGGAGAGACAACCAGGGAAGAGATAACCAATAAAGTGAGATAACCTGGGAGAGAGATAACAGAGAAAGGAGAGATAACCCCAGGGAAGGAAGAGAGGATAACCAGGCGAAGAGAGACCAACCAGGGATGAGAGACAACCAAGGGAAAGAGAGATAAAACAGGGAAAGAGAGACAACAGGGGAAGTGAGCTACCAGGGAAGAGAGATAAACAAGGGAAGAGAGATAACCAGGGAAAAGAGATAACCAGGGAAGAGAGATAACAGGGAAGAGAGTTAAACCTGGGAAAGAGAGATAACCAGGAAGAGAGTAATCAGGGAAAATGAGAGATAACCAGGGAACAGAGATAACCAGGGAAGAGAGGACAACAAGGAAGAGAGATAACCAGGGAGGAAGCGAGATAACCAGGGAAGAGAGACAACGGGGAAGGAGAAAACCAGGGAAGAGATAACTGGAAAGAGAGATAACCAGGGAAAGAGAGATACCCAGAGAAGAGAGGATAACAGGGAAAGATAGATAACCAGGGAGAGAGAAGGAGGAGAGCTACTAAACCATGGAAGATGAGACAACAGGGAAAGAGAGATAACCGGAAGAGAGACAACCAGGGAAGAATAACCAGGAAAGAGGAGAGAGAGCAAAAGAAGTGAGATAAACAGGGAAGAGGATGATAAAGGTGAAGAGAGATATCTAGGGAAGAGAGACATCAAGGAGAGAGATTAACCAGAGAAGTGAGACAACCAGGGAAGAGAGATAATAAGGGAAGAGAGACAACCAAGGAAGAAAGATAACCAGGGAAAGAGAGGATAGCAGGGAAAGAGCGTAGCATGGAAGAGAGATAACCAGGTAAGAGAGACAAAGGGTGAGAGACAACCAGGGAAGAGAGACAACCGGGGGAAAGAGAGATAACCAGGGGAAGAGATAAACCAGGGATGAGAGGACAACCAGGGGAAGAGAGTACAACCAGTGAAAAGAGAGACAACCAGGAAGTGAGATAAACTAGGGAAGAGAGATAACCAGGGAAGAGAGACAACCAGGGAAGAGAGATAACCAGGGAAGAGAGACAACCAGGGAAGAGAGATAACCAGGGAAGAGAGACAACCAGGGAAGAGAGACAACCAGGGAAGAGAGACAACCAGGGAAGAGAGATAACCAGGGGAGAACGAGAGACATCCAGGGAAGAGATAACCAGGGAAGGAGACAACCAGGGAAGAGAAGACAACCAGGGAAGAGAGATCACCAGTGAAGAGAGATAACCTGGGAAGAAGAGACAACCAGGGAAGAGAGTTAACAAGTGAAAGAGAGATAACCAGGGAAGAGTGAGACAAACCTGGGAAGAGACGATAACCAGGGAAGGTAAAGAGAATAGAGAGTGAACTATGGAAGAGAGATAAACAGGGAAGGAGACAACCAGGGAAAGAGAGATAACCAGGGGAAGAGAGACAACCAAGTAGGAAGAGAGATAACCAGGGAAGAGAGATAACCAGGGAAGAAGAGATAACCAGGGAAAGAGAGACAACCAGGAAGAGAGATAACCAGGGAAGAGAGGCACCAGGGAAGAGTGATATAACAGGGAAGAGGAGACATCCAGGGAAGAGAGATAACCAGGGAAAGAGATGATATCCAGGGAAGGAGAGATAACCAGGGAAGAGAGGACAACCAGGGAAGGGAGAGGACAACAGGGAAGAGAATAACCAGGGGAAGAGAGAACAACAGGGAAGAGAGATAACAGGGAAAAGAGAGATAACCCAGGGAAGAGAGACAACTAGGGAAGAGATAAACAGGGAGAAAAGTTGATTACCAGGGAAAGAGAGATATCCAGAGAAGAGAGATAACAAGGTGAGAGACGATAACAGGGAAGAGAGATAACAGAGAAGAGAGATAAACAGGAAGAGAGATAACCAGAAAGAGAGATAACCAGAGAGAGAGATACCATGGGAAGAGAGATACCAGAGGAGAGAGAGAATAACCAGGGAAGAGAGATAACCAGAGAAGAGAGATAACCAGGGAAGAGAGATAACCAGAGAAGAGAGATAACCAGGGAAGAGAGATAACCAGGAAGAGAGATAACCAGAGAAGAGAGATAACCAGGGAAGAGAGTTAACAGGGAAGAGTGATAAACCAGGGAAAGAGAGATAACAGAGAAGAGAGATAACACTGGGTTAAGTGAGATAAACCAGAGAAGAGAGATAACCAAGGGATAGAGTGATAACCAGGGAAGAAAAGAGGAGATAAACCAGAGGAGAGAGGATAACCAGAGAAGAGGGATAACCAGAGAAGAGAGAAAAAAACAGGATGGAGAGAATAAACCAGGGAAGAGAGGACAACAGGGAAGAGAGACAACCAGGGGAAGAGAGATAAACCAGAGAGAGAGATAACCAGAGAAGAGAGATAACCAGAGAAGAGAGATAACCAGGGAAGAGAGATAACCAGAGAAGAGAGATAACCAGAGAAGAGAGATAACCAGAGAAGAGAGATAAACCAGGGAAGAGGAGACAACCAGGAAGGAGAGACAACCAGGAATGAGAGGAGAACCAGGGAAGAGAGATAACCAGGGAGAGATTACAGGAAGAGAGATAACCAAGGAAGAGAGACTAACCAGGGAAGAGATAACCAGGGAAAAGAGAGATAACCAGGGAAGAGAGATAACCAGAGAAGAGAGATAACCGAGAAGATGAGACAGCCAGGGATGAAGAGAATAAACAGGGAAGAGAGATAACCAGGGAAGAGAGAGATAAACAGGGAAAGAGAGAGAAACCAGGGGTAAGGGGAAAGGGGAAAAGATATCCAGGGAAGAGAGCATAACCAGGGAAAGAGAGATAACCAGGAAGAGAGGATAACCAGGGAAGAGGGATAACCAGAGAAGAGAGATAACCAGAGAAAGAGAGATACCAGGGAAGAGAGATAACCATGAGAAGAGAGACAGCCAGGGAAGAGAGATAAACCAGGGAAGGAGATAACCAGGGAAGAGAGATAACCAGGGAAGAGAGATAACCAGGGAAGAGAGATAACCAGGGAAGAGAGATAACCAGGGAAGAGAGATAACCAGGGAAGAGAGATAACCAGAGAAGAGAGATAACCAGGAGAAGGAGAGACAGCAAGGGAAGAGAGATAACCAGGGAGAGAGTTTACCAGGGAAAGTGAGCATAACCAGGGAAGAGAGATGACCAGGGAAGAGAGGGGAGGGGGGGGGGGGGGGAACAGCCAGGGGGAGAGAGTATTACCAGGGAAGAGAGATTAACAGGGACGAGAGATAACCAGGGAAGAGAGGATAACCAGAGAAGAGAGATAACCAGAGAAGAGAGATAACCAGAGAAGAGAGATAACCAGAGAAGAGAGACAGCCAGGGAAGAGAGATAACCAGGGAAGAGAGATAACCAGGGGGGAAGAGAGAGATATCAGGGTAAATAGATAACCAGGGAAGAGAGACAGCCATGGAAGAGAGATAACAGGGAAGAGAGATAACAGGAAAAATAGGTGAGATAACCGAGAAGAGAGATAACCGGGAAGAAGAGAACTAACCCAGGGAAGAGAGATAAAACAGAGAGAGAGTAACAGAGAAGAGAGTAACCAGAGAAGAGAGGATAACAAGGGAAGAGAGATAAACCAGAGAAGAGAGAAAGCCGGGAAGAGAGATAACAGGGAAGAGAGATAACGGGAAGAGAGATAACCAGGGTAAGTGAGATAACAGGGAAGAGGAGATTTACCGGAAGATGAGATAACCAGGGAAGAGAGATAACAGGGAAGAGAGATAACCTGGGAAGAGAGATAACCAGGGAAGAGGATAACAGAGATGAGAAGATAACACAGAGAAAGAGAGATAACCAGAGAAGAGAGACAGCCAGGGAAGAGAGATAACCAGGGAAGAGAGATAACCAGGGAAGAGAGATAACCAGGGAAGTAGAGATAACAGGGATGAGAGATAACAGGCAGAGAGATAACCTGGTGAAAGAGAGGATAACCAGGGAAGAAGAGTACCGGGAAGATAGATAACCCAGGGAAGAGAGTTAACCAGAGAAAGCAGAGAGTTAAACGAGAAGAGAGATAACCAGAGAAGAAGAGACAGCCACGGAAGTGAGATCAACCAGGGAATGAAGAGTAACAGGGAAAGAGAGATAACCAGGGAAGAGAGATAACCAGGGAAGAGAGATAACCAGGGAAGAGAGATAACCGGAGAAGAGAGATAACCAGAGAAGAGAGACAGCCAGGGAAGAGGAGATAACCATGGAGAGACGATAACAGGGAAGAGAGATAACCAGGGAAGAGAGATAACCGGGAAGAGAGATAACAGGGAAAAAAGAGAGATAACCAGCAGAAGAGAGATTACAAGAGAGAGAGATACTAGGAAGAGAGGATAACACAGGGAAGAGAGATAACTAGGGAAGAAGAGATAAACACAGGGAAGAGCCAAAACTGGTCTGAAGGGTGAAACCTCGTAAACCTCTGTTATAACGACATTTCGCTGAAGAACGGCTTTATGAAGGTATAACGTTCCCATAGGATCGTCTTTACAGTAAAGGCGTTCCAGAGGATCGTCTTTACAGTAAAGGCGTTCCTCTGGGAACGTTATTTACTTGGACACCCTCCCTCTTTTCTGCAATTTTTGTAGGCTCCTGATGATGTGTTGATTGCAACACGAAAGGCCTAGAGCTATCATTCTACTCCTCCCCCCCCCCGTGGTTGTTTTGCATCCTGTATCGCTTGGTGTGCTATATATGCTTTAATATATATATATATATATATTTATATATATATATATATATATATTATATATATATATATATATATATATATATATATATATATATATATAAGCAAGGAATTCGCAAGAGCAGGCGAAATATACACAAACACTGATCTCTGGCTGAAGGAGACTCGAACCTACGAACCTTGGAACAAGGTACGCAGTGCTTTACCAATCTACCCACACTGGACCAATACCTTGGAGTCCAGCTTGCGCTAGACTTTGATCCAAGGCAGCCAGCTTTCAGGGAGAAGACTTACAGCTTTTCATGGTAAAGCACTGCGTTCCTTGTTCCAAGGTTCGTAGGTTCGAGTCTCCTTCAGCCAGAGATCAGTGTTTGTGTATATTTCGCCTGCTCTTGCGAATTCCTTGCATTGTTAATATCTCTAGTAAGGCTGATGCATGCAGGGGATGAGATGAAAAGCTGTAAGCCTTCTCCCTGAAAGCTGGCTGCCTTGGATCAAAGTCTAGCGCAAGCTGGACACCAAGGTATTGGTTCAGTGTGGGTAGATTGGTAAAGCACTGCGTACCTTGTTCCAAGGTTCGTAGGTTCGAGTCTCCTTCAGCCAGAGATCAGTGTTTGTGTATATATATATATATATATATATATATATATATATATATATTATATATATATATATATATATATATATATATATATATATATATAGAGGTACCACCTCTAGAACTGTCCTAGGGACCCTCATCCTCAGAGAAAAGAATAAACTTGCTTCAGGGAAAACTTAAGGTTCTCCCTGAAGCTGTTTGAGAATTTTCTCCTACCACCCCGTATATTTCAAGCATGTTTTATTTAAAGACAAAATACATTGGCCAAACATTCACAAAAATACAACAGAAAGTAAAACAACATAGGTAACTCAGAGCTACATCTCGAATACTTAGTCCAGCTCCCCGGCGGTGGGCCGCGTGCCCAGAATGCTGCAGGCATTTCCTCTCTGGATCGCAACACTGAGTCTCTGAAAGAGGAAGCTGGTCGCCCTGTGGTCCTTGGTTTCTATGATGAGCTTTTCACCCAGCTCTTTGAGGAACTTTAGAGCACACTTGAACCATGCCCCAAGGGTCTCCGACCCTATTGGAATGAAGTTATAGCAAGTGGGAAGGTCTTCATATTTTCGGATCTTCTGGGTCTCCCTGTGGCTGGCAGCTCCACCCCCTTCCACTACGGAGTATGGCAAGTAGGTATCTGCCAATGTGGCAGCACAGGTGTAGTCCCAGGCAATCTGCTTTCCATCCTTCCAGGGTAGCATAGTGGCTCCATCAGGACGCTTTTGACTTCCATCAAACCTCTGTACTTGTATATATGTATATATGTATATATATATATATATATATATATATATATATATATATATATATATATATATATATATATTATATATATATATATATATATATATATATATATCATTTCAATATACTAGTCGGTTAATTGCCTCTTCTGTTTGTGTCTAAATTGGGATAATTTATTTCTTTCAGCGTAGCGAAAGTTGTGAGATTATATTTCTTTGTTGATTAAAAAAGTAAGGGAATTCCGTGACGACATTGTTAGCAGGTGTTCCTCTGAATGCTATTCGATCTTGATCTTCAAGCATCACTGATGCTCATTGCCAAAGTTCATGGAATCAGAGGATCAACATGGGAACAAAGAGCATTCGTCCTTCCTGTTATACGCCTACAAAGGGAATTTCACGAACGTTGAGCAGATGTTGCTGTATGTGGGAAAGGGAAGCGATATATGGAGGGAAACTAAAGAGGAGCTTTGGTTGTTTACTGAGGTTTAACCAGGTCGTTCAACCCGGTACTGACCTGCTGGCTGTTGTGGTGAGACTACCACCATGACATAACCAGGTCATTGGCCCCTGGTAGGTATGGTGAGCGAACGACTTGACATAACCAGGTCGTTAACCCTGGTAGTTAGGGTGAAGGAACGACCTACTGGTTGTGTGAGACTACCATCATATAACAAGGTCGTTGAACCTGGCTGTGGCCCGTGGTCTGGTGGGTAAAGCTCTCGCTTCACACTGTGAATGTCCAGGTTGGATTCCCAGCCAGGGTGGAAATGTTTGGCGTGTTTCCTTACATCTGTTGTTCATGTTCAACCATCAGCAAAACAGGTACCTGGGTGTTAGTCGGCTGATGTGGGTCGCATCCTGGGACAAAACTGACCTAATTTGCCCGAAATGCTCTGCATAAACAAGCGGCTTTCTATATAGTAGTATGTCATTGATGTCAGCTATGGTCTGTATACCTTGTACATGTACTGGTAGAAATAAAGATATTATTATTATTATTATTATTATTATTATTATTATTATTATTATTATTATTATTATTATTATTATTATTATTATTATTATTATTATTATTAGAGCACCACGATATAACCAGGTCGTTGAGCCCTGTTAAGTATGCTGAAGGAACGACATGATGGTCGTAAGTAGAGATGTAATCGCTATTATTCTTCTCCTTCTTCTTGTGACATTTCTTTGCTCCAGTTGATTATTTGTCTAATTGAAAATTCTTTTGTTGTTGCTGTTGTTGGGGAAGGGTTGTTGTTGTTGTAGTGTTACTGTGGTGGTGTTGTTGCTGTTGTGTTGTTGTTGTGTGTTACTGTGGTGTGTTGTTGCTGTTGTTGTTGTAGTGTTACTGTGGTGTTGTTGCTGTTGTTGTTGTAGTGTTACTGTGGTGGTGTTGTTGCTTTTTGTTGTTGTAGTGTTACTGTGGTGGTGTTGTTGCTGTTGTTGTTGTAGTGTTACTGTGGTGTTGTTGTTGTTGTTGTTGTAGTGTTACTGTGGTGGTTGTTGTTGTTGTTGTTGTAGTGTTACTGTGGTGTTTTTTGTGTTGTTGTTTGTAGTGTTACTGTGGTGTTGTTGTTGTTGTTGTTGTAGTGTTACTGGGGTGTTGTTGTTGTAGTGTTACTGTGGTGTTGTTGTTGTTGTTGTTGTAGTGTTACTGTGGTGTGTTGTTGCTGTTGTTGTTGTAGTGTTACTGTGGTGTTTGTTGTTGTTAGTTGTAGTTACTGTGTGTTGTTGTTTGTTGTTGTTGTAGTGTTACTGTGGTGTTGTGTTGTTGTTGTTGTTGTAGTTTTTACTGTGGTGTTGTTGTTGTTGTTGTTGTTGTAGTGTTACTGTGGTGTGTTGTTGTTGTTGTTGTAGTGTTACTGTGGTGTTGTTGTTGTTGTTGTTGTAGTGTTACTGTGGTGTTGTTGCTGTTGTTGTTGTAGTGTTACTGTGGTGTTGTTGTTGTTGTTGTTGTTGTAGTGTTACTGTGGTGTTTGTTGCTGTTGTTGTTGTAGTGTTACTGTGGTTGTTGTTGTGTTTTTTAGTGTTACTGTGGTGTTGTTGTTGTGTTGTTGTAGTGTTACTGTGGTGTTTTTTGTTGTTGTTGTTGTAGTGTTACTGTGGTGTTTGTTTGTTTGTAGTGTTACTGTGGTGTTGTTGCTGTTGTTGTTGTAGTGTTACTGTGGTGTTGTTGTTGTTGTTGTTGTAGTGTTACTGTGGTGTGTTGTTGTTGTTGTTGTAGTGTTACTGTGGTGTTGTTGTTGTAGTGTTACTGTGGTGTTGTTGTTGTTGTTGTTGTAGTGTTACTGTGGTGTTGTTGTTGTTGTTTGTAGTGTTACTGTGGTGTTGTTGTTGTTGTTGTTGTAGTGTTACTGTGGTGTTGTTGTTAGTTTTACTGTGGTGTTGTTGTTGTTGTGTTGTAGTGTTACTGTGGTGTTGTTGTTGTTGTTGTTGTAGTGTTACTGTGGTGTTGTTGCTGTTGTTGTTGTAGTGTTACTGTGGTGTTGTTGCTGTTGTTGTTGTAGTGTTACTGTGGTGTTGTTGCTGTTGTTGTTGTAGTGTTACTGTGGTGTTGTTGTTGTAGTGTTACTGTGGTGTTGTTGCTGTTGTTGTTGTAGTGTTACTGTGGTGTTGTTGCTGTTGTTGTTGTAGTGTTACTGTGGTGTTGTTGTGTTGTGTTAGTTACTGTTGTTGTTTTGTAGTGTTACTGTGGTGTTGTTGTTGTAGTGTTACTGTGGTGTTGTTGCTGTTGTTGTTGTAGTGTTACTGTGTGTTGTGTTGTGTGTTACTTTTGGTGTTTGTTGCTGTTGTTGTTGTAGTGTTACTGTGGTGTTGTTGCTGTTGTTGTTGTAGTGTTTACTGTGGTGTTTTTGCTGTTGTTGTTTGTGGTGTTTTTGTGTTGTTGTTGTAGTGTTACTGTGGTGTTGTTGTTGTAGTGTTACTGTGGTGTTGTTGTGGTTTGTTTGTTGTTGTAGTGTTACTGTGGTGTTGTTGCTGTTGTTGTTGTAGTGTTACTGTGGTGTTGTTGCTGTTGTTGTTGTAGTGTTTCTGTGGTGTTGTTGCTGTTGTTGTTGTAAGTGTTACTGTGGTGTTGTTTTTTGTGTTATGTGGGTGTTGTTGTAGTGTTACTGTGGTGTTGTTGTTGTATGTTCTGTGGTGTTTGTTGTAGTGTTACTGTGGTGTTGTTGTTGTAGTGTTACTGGGGTGTTGTTGTTGTTGTTGTTGTAGTGTTACTGTGGTGTTTGTTGTTGTTTTTTGTTGTAGTGTTACTGTGGTGTTGTTGTTGTTGTTGTTGTAGTGTTACTGTGGTGTTGTTGTTGTAGTGTTACTGTGTGGTTGTTGTTGTATGTTACTGTGGTGTTGTTGTTGTAGTGTTACTGTGGTGTTGTTGTTGTTGTTGTTGTAGTGTTACTGTGGTGTTGTTGCTGTTGTTGTTGTAGTGTTACTGTGGTGTTGTTGTTGTAGTGTTACGTGGTGTTGTTGTAGTGTTACTGTGGTGTTGTTGCTGTTGTTGTTGTTGTAGTGTTACTGTGGTGTTGTTGTTGTAGTGTTACTGTGGTTTGTTGTTGTTGTTGTAGTGTTACTGTGTGTGTTGTTGTAGTGTTACTGTGGTGTTGTTGCTGTTGTTGTTGTAGTGTTACTGTGGTGTTGTTGCTGTTGTTGTTTGTAGTGTTACTGTGGTGTTGTTGCTGTTGTTGTTGTAGTGTTACTGTGGTGTTGTTGTTGTGTGTTTACTGTGGTGTTGTTGCTGTTGTTGTTGTAGTGTTACTGTGGTGTGTTGTTGTTGTGTTGTTTGTTGTGTGTTTTGGTGTTGTTGTTGTAGTGTTACTGTGGTGTTGTTGCTGTTGTTGTTGTAGTGTTACTGTGGTGTTGTTGCTGTTGTTGTTGTAGTGTTACTGTGGTTTTTGTTGTTGTAGTGTTACTGTGGTGTTTGTTGTTGTAGTGTTACTGTGGTGTTTGTGTGTTGTTGTAGTGTTACTGTGGTGTTGTTGTTGTAGTGTTTACTGTGGTGTTGTTGCTGTTGTTGTTGTAGTGTTACTGTGGTGTTGTTGTTGTAGTGTTACTGTGGTGTTGTTGTTGTAGTGTTACTGTGGTGTTGTTGCTGTTGTTGTTGTAGTGTTACTGTGGTGTTGTTGCTGTTGTTGTTGTAGTGTTACTGTGGTGTTGTTGTTGTAGTGTTACTGTGGTGTTGTTGTGTTGTTGTTGTAGTGTTACTGTGGTGTTGTTGCTGTTGTTGTTGTAGTGTTACTGTGGTGGTTGTTGTTGTTTTTTGTGGTGTTTTGTGTGGTGTTACTGTTGTTGTTGTATGTTGTTACTGTGGTGTTGTTGTTTGTTGTTGTTGTAGTGTTACTGTGGTGTTGTTGTTGTTGTTGTTGTAGTGTTACTGTGGTGTTGTTGCTGTTGTTGTTGTAGTTTTAAACTGTGGTGGTGTTGTTGTTGTTTGTTGTAGTGTTACTGTGGTGGTGTTGCTGTTGTTGTTGTAGTGTTACTTGGTGGTGTTGTTGTTTTTTAGTGTTACTGTGGTGTTGTTGTTGTAGTGTTACTGTGGTGTTGTTGTTGTAGTGTTACGTGTTTTGTTGTTGAGTGTTACTGTGGTGTTGTTGCTGTTGTTGTTGTAGTGTTACTGTGGTTGTTTTTGTTTTTGTGTAGTGTTACTGTGGTGTTGTTGTTTTGTTGTTGTTGTTAGTGTTACTGTGGTGTTGTTGCTGTTGTTGTTGTAGTGTTACTGTGGTGGTGTTGCTGTTGTTGTTGTAGTGTTACTGTGGTTTGGTTGTTGTACTGTGGTTTGTTGTTAGTGTTACTGTGGTGTTGTTGTTGTAGTGTTACTGTGGTGTTGCTCTGTTGTTGTTGTAGTGTTTAACTGTGGTGTTGTTGTGTTGTTGTTGTAGTGTTACTGTGGTGTTGTTGTTGTAGTGTTACTGTGGGGGTTGTGTTGTTGTTGTAGTGTTACTGTGGTTGTTGTTGTAGTGTATGTGGTGTTTTGTTGTAGTGTTACTGTGGTGTGTTGCTGTTGTTGTTGTAGTGTTACTGTGGTGTTGTTGTTGTAGTGTTACTGTGGTGTTGTTGTTGTATGTTACTGTGGTGTTGTTGTTGTTGTTCTGTGGTGTTGTTGCTGTTGTTGTTGTAGTGTTACTGTGGTGGTTGTTGTTGTTGTTGTTGTAGTGTTACTGTGGTGTTGTTGCTGTTGTTGTTGTAGTGTTACTGTGGTGTTGTTGCTGTTTGTTAGTGTTACTGTGGTTTGTTGTTGTTGTTGTGTTGTTGTTGTAACTGGTGGTGTTGCTGTGTTGTTGTAGTGTTACTGTGGTGTTTGCTGTTGTTGTTTAGTGTTACTGGGGGGTGTTGTTTGTTGTGTAGTGTTACTGTGGTGGTTGTTGCTGTTGTTGTTGTATGTTTACTGTGGTGTTGTTGTTGTTTTTTGTTGAGTGTTACTGGGGTGGTGTTGCTGTTGTTGTTGTAGTGTTACTGTGGTGGTGTTGTGTGTTGTTGTAGTGTTACTGTGGTGTTTGTTGTTGTAGTGTTACTGTGGTGTTGTTGCTGTTGTTGTTGTAGTGTTACTGTGGTGTTGTTGTTGTTGTTGTTGTAGTGTTACTGTGGTGTGTTGCTGTTGTTGTTGTAGTGTTACTGTGGGGGTTGTTGCTGTTGTTGTTGTAGTGTTACTGTGGGGGTTGTTGCTGTTGTTGTTGTAGTGTTACTGTGGTGTGTTTGTTGTTGTTGTAGTGTTACTGTGGGGGGTTGTTGTTGTAGTGTTTACTGTGGTGGTGTTGCTGTTGTTGTTGTAGTGTTACTGTGGTGGTTTGCTGTTGTTGTTGTAGTGTTACTGTGGTGTTGTTGCTGTTGTTGTTGTAGTGTTTACTGTGGGGGTTTGCTGTGTTTGTAGTGTTACGGGTGGTGTCTGTTGTTTGTAGTTTTAAACTGTGGTGGTGTTGCTGTTGCTGTTTGTTGTTGTAGTGTTACTGTGGTGTGTTGCTGTTGTTGTTGTAGTGTTACTGTGGTGTTGCTTTGTTGTTAGTGTTACTGTGGTGTTGTTGTTTTGTTGTTGTTGTTAGTGTTACTGTGGTGGTGTTGCTGTTGTTGTTGTAGTGTTACTGTGGTGGTGTTGCTGTTGTTGTTGTTGTGTTACTTGTGGTGTTGTTTTGTTGTAGTGTTACTGTGGTGGTGTTGTTGTTGTTGTTGTAGTGTTACTGTGGTGGTGTTGCTGTTGTTGTTGAGTGTTACTGTGGTGGTGTTGCTGTTGTTGTTGTAGTGTTACTGTGGTGTGTTGCTGTTGTTGTTGTAGTGTTACTGTGGTGGTGTTGCTGTTGTTGTTGTAGTGTTACTGTGATTGTTGCTTTTGTTTTGTAGTTTTTACTGTGGGGGTGTTGCTGTTGTTGTAGTGTTACTGTGTGTTTGTTGCTTTTGGGTTGTTGTAGTGTTAATGTGGTGTTGCTGTTGTTTTAGTGTTACTGTGGGGGTTGTTGCTGTTGTTTGTTGTAGTGTTACTGTGGGGGTTGTTGCTTGTTGTTGTTGTAGTGTTACTGTGGTGTTGTTGTTTTTGTTGTTGTTGTTGTAGTGTTACTGTGGTTTTGTTGTTGTTGTAGTGTTACTGTGGTGGTGGTGTGCTGTTGTTGTTGTTGTAGTGTTACTGTGGTGTTGTTGTTGTAGTGTTACTGTGGTGTTGTTTTTTGTAGTGTTACTGTGGGGGTTGTTGTGTTGTTGTTGTAGTGTTACTGGGGTTTGTTGTTTTGTTGTTGTAGTGTTACTGTGGTGTTGTTGTTTTGTAGTGTTACTGTGGGGGTTGTTGTTTTTTTAGTGTTAATGTGGGGGTTTGTTGTTTTTTTTAGTGTTACTGTGGTGGTGTGTGCTGTTGTTGTTGTAGTGTTACTGTGGTGGTGTTGCTGTTGTTGTTGTAGTGTTACTGTGGTGTTGTTGTTGTAGTGTTACTGTGGTGGTGTTGCTGTTGTTGTTGTAGTGTTACTGTGGGGGTTGTTGTTGTAGTGTTACTGTGGTGTTGGTTTTGTTTTTAGTGTTACTGTGGGGGTTTGTTTGTTGTTGTGTGTTACTGTGGTGGTGTTGCTGTTGTTGTTGTAGTGTTACTGTGGTGTTGTGTTGTTGTTGTTGTTGTAGTGTTAATGTGTGGTGTTGCTGTTGTTGTTGTAGTGTTACTGTGGTGTGTTGCTGTTGTTGTTGTAGTGTTACTGGGGTTTGGTTTTTGTTGTTGTTGTTGTTTTTTAGTGTTACTGTGGTGGTGTTGCTGTTGTTGTTGTAGTGTTACTGTGGTGGTGTTGCTGTTGTTGTTGTGTTTGTTGATTTTCAATATCTTACCTCTAGGTATTTTGTTTTATTTACACAATACAAAGAGGGAAATGTATGAGAGTATAGTTTTACCAACGCTCTTATATGGGTGTGAAGCGTGGGTGATGAATGTTGCAGCGAGGAGAAGGTGGAGGCAGTGGAGATGTCATGTCTGAGGGCAATGTGTGGTGTGAATATAATGCAGAGAATTCGTAGTTTGGAAGTTAGGAGGAGGTGCGGGATTACCAAAACTGTTGTCCAGAGGGCTGAGGAATGGTTGTTGAGGTGGTTCGGACATGTGGAGAGAATGGAGCGAAACAGTGACTTCAAGAGTGTATCAGTCTGTAGTGGAAGGAAGGCGGGGTAGGGGGCGGCCTAGGAAAGGTTGGAGGGAGGGGGTAAAGGAGGTTTTGTGTGCGAGGGCTTGGCTTCCAGCAGGCATGCGTGAGCGTGTTTGATAGGAGTGAATGGAGACAAATGGTTTTTAATACTTGACGTGCTGTTGGAGTGTGAGCAAAGTAACATTTAAGAAGGGGTTCAGGGAAACCAGCAGGCCGGACTTGAGTCCTGGAGATGGGAAGTACAGTGCCTGCACTCTGAAGGAGGGGTGTTAATGTTGCAGTTTAAAAACTGTAGTGTAAAGCACCCTTCTGGCAAGACAGTGATGGAGTGAATGATGGTGAAAGTTTTTCTTTTTCGGGCCACCCTGCCTTGGTGGGAATCGGCCAGTGTGATAAAAAAAATCGATGCTCATTTTTTTTTTTACTAGATAAATTTACTAAGGCTGTAAAAATGAAGGAGAGTATATACACTGAAATGTATATCTCAGTGTATATACTCTGATTTATCTCTCACATTACATATACTCTTTACAAGTGCGTAACTCAGAGGCCATATACACCGAGAGGTGTATAATTCTCACAGTATATACCCTGAGAAGTGTATATCTATCGGTGTATATACACTAAGGAATAAGACTTAACTTTAGGCATTAAAATATCCTAGACTGGCGGCGTACAGGTGTATTACACACCTTAAAATAACCCTCGTGTAGCCGATAGACTTGAAACCCAGTAAATCAACTTACAGGAGTGATTGCATCTTAAAATATACGCTTGTGACACTTTTTTAAGTGGGACTGGAGGAACTGATTCCAGTGGGCCAAGAAAGGCATAAAATCTTAATAGTCATCTCCTGACATAGACAGGTGTCCGGGGACACTTGTCTTGTTTCCTGACAAATGAAAATAATACCACGCTGGGTGGACTGGTGCGATGTTTCGGAACGAGGACAGAAGTGGAGTTGTGGGTTGGTGGAGAAACTTCTGTTTGGTCTGATGCTGTGTGTGTGATTTCAGTTTCACTTCATCCACCTCTCCTTCCTTCACCACCTCTTCCTTCACCACTTCTTCCTTCTCCTCTCCTTTCCTGCAGTCACATCACCTTACTCTCTCAAACATAGATTACGATGTTCTCTGCAAGTTCACAGCAGACATGAACATGGCGATATGATAATGGTTCAAAACAGACCGAAACATCACATAATCCCATTTACAAATTAGCAGTGGTCCCTCTGACTAACCCCATCCGGGTTACTGCGGTCTTAATCCTGCCCTTAATTAATCCAGATCAGCCTTTTGTTGACCCGAAGCGAGTCAGCTGACCTGGACCCAGATGGGACCACGCCCAACTCTCTCTCTCAACCACGCCCCCCACCCCCAGGACCACGCCCACCTCTCTCTCAACCACGCCCCTCACCCCCAGGACCACGCCCACCTCTCTCTCGACCACGCCCCCACCCCCCCAGGACCACGCCCACCTTTGTGCCTGGGTAGTGAGTAGGATTTTGTATGGTCTCTCGTCAGTATGGATAATGACCTTCTGGAGAAGGAGGAAATGAGCTTCTGGCTTCCATTCATCCTTTCCTAATAAGTTTCTCTCTCTCTCTCTCTTCTCTCTCTCTCTCTCTCTCTCTCTCTCTCTTCTCTCTCTCTCTCTCTCTCTCTCTCTCTCTCTCTCTCTCTCTCTCTCTCTCTCTCTCTCTCTCTCTCTCTCTCTCTCTCTCTCTCTCTCTCTCTCTCCTCTCCTTCTCTTCTCTCTCTCTCTGTCCCTCCGTTTGTGTTCCTTCCCTTTATTCATACACAATAAAACGCGAAAAGTATATCATCGTGGGTCAACATTTCGTCATGTGACTCCATGGAGGTCTACGCAGGGCGAAACATCGCCCCAACAGAAGCTTCTGCTGCAAGATGCGTCATTTCTCCACCAGTTACCAATCTTATTTCCGCCCCTACTGCTCTACCCACTTTCATCACACTCCCTTCTATCTCTCTTCTGCTTCTCACTCCTCTCAAACATGAGAATTCTATCTCACTTTCACCAATTGCTTTCAACTAACTCACTATTTATCACATCTATGTCTCTCGTTTAATTATTATTTTTGTTATTCACTTTTTTTTATCAGTTTTTATATATTACTCCAAAAATTTTTAATTTCCTAACGAGAATATCTTATTTTCTTTATGCAAAACAACTGCGCCCTTTCGTCGCTAATTTTTGACATCTTCTGTGCATTAATGAGTCTTGGGGAAGTTTTGTATTGCAAGAGCTGTCAGAGTACAGTTATAATATACGAGACTGTAGTCTGGAGGATAGATGAGGATGTTACAGTTTTGGTGGTGTTAATACAGTACTTAAACTCTGGAGGATGTTGCAGTTTTGGTGGTGTTAATACAGTACTTAAACTCTGGAGGATGTTGCAGTTTTGGTGGTGTTAATACAGTACTTAAACTCTGGAGGATGTTACAGTTTTGGTGGTGTTAATACAGTACTTAAACTCTGGAGGATGTTGCAGTTTTGGTGGTGTTAATACAGTACTTAAACTCTGGGGGATGTTAGAGTTTTGGTGGTGTTAATACAGTACTTAAACTCTGGAGGATGTTACAGTTTTGGTGGTGTTAATACAGTACTTAAACTCTGGAGGATGTTACAGTTTTGGTGGTGTTAATACAGTACTTAAACTCTGGAGGATGTTACAGTTTTGGTGGTGTTAATACAGTACTTAAACTCTGGAGGATGTTACAGTTTTGGTGGTGTTAATACAGTACTTAAACTCTGGGGATGTTACAGTTTTGGTAGTGTTAATACAGTACTTAAACTCTGGAGGATGTTACAGTTTTGGTGGTGTTAATACAGTACTTAAACTCTGGAGGATGTTACAGTTTTGGTAGTGTTAATACAGTACTTAAACTCTGGAGGATGTTACACTTTTGGTGGTGTTAATACAGTACTTAAACTCTGGGGATGTTACAGTTTTGGTAGTGTTAATACAGTACTTAAACTCTGGGGATGTTACAGTTTTGGTGGTGTTAATACAGTACTTAAACTCCGGAGGATGAGTGAGGATGTTAGAGTTTTGAAGATGTTATTACAACACTTGAACTACAAGAGAAGAGTAGAAGTGGTGGGTGATCCTGCAATATCAACTCCCAGAGAATCATGACATCAACGCACTTCCACAAGAATCAAGACAGTGTGGTGAGTGTTGATTGAATGAACATGTGAACGTGTTTCCTTACTTTCCCTCGTCATACAAGAAACCTAACCATGGCCGAAGACAGGTCAACAAGCCATTAACAAAACTCTCGAACATTAAAATGGTATATAAATACCACATGTTTGTTTAGGTAAGACTCTTATTCAACAGTTAGGTATCTTTATTAGAACGTTTCGCCTACACAGTAGACTTCTTCAGTCAAGTACAAAAATTTGGATAGAAAGCAGAAAAATACTTGAAGACGTTGTAATCAGTCCATCACCCTTAAAGTTTGAGTGTGGTCCGGTCCCTCACTCCTGTAGAAGAGCATTGTTCCAATAGTATGAAACATATGGAGATGAAGTGACAGGATGGAGCTTTTTATTAGCTGAGCTCCAAGAGGTGTACTTAGGCCACAAGGAGAGGAAAGAACTCAGATTTTGACAGGTCAGTGTCCCTCTCAAATCCAGCCGCTCTCACTATGGAAGTTGAAGTTCAAGTTGAATTGCAGGTCTGTACCAAGATTACCCTTTGTTTCATACTATGGAACAATGCCTCTTCTCCAAACCTTAGGGACTGACCACCTCAAACTTTAAAGGGTGCATGGACTGATTACAACGTCTTCAAATGTATTTTCTGCCTTCAATCAACTTTTCTGTACTTGACCTGAAGAAGCCACTGTGTTGGCGAAACTTTTCATAATAAAGATACCTAACTGTTGCATATGGTGTCTTACCTAATCAACAAAATTCAATTTTTCGTCTCCTCTAACTTCAACTCACGGCACTACGACCAAAATTAATTTATTACTAAGAATCATAATATATCAACTTTGATTCAAAATTAATAGTAATTGGACATTCGTCGCAAATTAAAAATATTTTATTAATTTAAAAGAATGATCTCGATTTAAGACTTATTTCTCCCGACATTTAATTACATATGTTAATTAAGCCTCGCTCTCTCTGTCTGAGCGGAGGATCAAGGAAAAGTTTTATACAGGTGCACAATGTGGTGGAGGGGGTTAGTGAGGGGTGTGTGGATGGGTGTGAGGAGGGGTGTGGGATGGGTGTGGGAGGGTGTGGGAGGGGGTGTGGAAGTGGTTGTGAGAGGGGTGTGGTGTAATTAGTAATTTGGAAGGGAAGTGGATTAAAAGGCGAGGTGTATGGTTGAGGGAGAGTGTGGGTTGAGGGAGAATAGAGTTTTTGGGTTGGTGGAGAGAAAAGGTGTGGTTGTGGAGAAGAAGAGGGTGTGAGTTGTGAGAGAGAGGTGCGGGCTTGTGGAGAGAAGAGGTGTGGGTTTGAGATAAGAGGTGTGGGTATGTGGAGAGAAGAGGTGTGGGGTGTGAGAGAAGAGGGATGTTGTTGTGGAAGAAAGGTGCGGGTTGTGGAGAGAAGAGGTGTGGGTTGTGGAGAGAAGAGGTGTGGGTTGTGAGAGAAGAAGGTGTGTGAAGTGAGGAAGAGGTGTGAGTTGTGAGAGAGGAGGTGCTGGCTGTGTAGAGGAAGAGTGATGGTTGTGGGGAGAGAAGAGGTGTGGGTTGTGGAGAGAAGAGGTGTGGGTTGTGGAGAGAAGAGGTGCGGGCTGTGAGAGAAGAGTGTGGGTTGTTGGAGAGAAGAGGGTGTGGGTTTGTGAGAGAAGAGTGTGGATTGTGAGAGAAGAGTGTGGGTTGTGAAGAGAAGTGGGGAGTTGTGGAGAGAAGAGGTGTGGGTTGTGGAGAGAAAGAGGTGTGGTGGTTGTGGAGAGAAGAGTGTGGTTGTTGAGAGAAGAGGTGGTGGTTTGTTGATGAGAAGAGGTGTGGGTTGGGGAGAGAAGAAGTGTGGGTTTGTGAAGAAGAAAAGGTGTGGGTTGTGTAGAGAAGAGGTGTGTTGTGAGAGAAGAGGTGTGAGTTGTGGAGAGAAGAGGTTGGGTTTGTGGAAGAGAACAGGTGTGGGTTGGTGGAGAAGAAGAGGTGTTGGGTTTGTGGGAGAGAAAGGTGTGGGTTGTGGGAGAGAAGAAGTGTGGGTTTGTGAAGAGAAAAGGTGTGGGTTGGAGAGAAGAGTGTGGGTTGTGGAGAAGAGAGGTGTTGGGTGTGGAGAGAAGAGTTGGGTTGTGGAGAGAAGAGGTGTGGGTGTGGAGAGAAGAGGTGTGGTTGTGGAGAGAAGAGGTTTGAGTTGGTGAGAGAAGAGGAGCGGGCGTGTGGAAGAGAAGAGGTGTGGGTTGTGGAGAGAAGAGTGTGGTTTTGTGAGAGGAGAGATGGTGGGTTTGTGGAGAGAAGAGGTGTGGTTGTGGAGGAAAAGGTGCGGGGCTGTGGAGAGAAGATGGTGTGGGTTGTGGTAGAAGAGGTTGGGTTTTTGGAAGAAGAGTGTGGGTTGTGGAGTGAGGGTGTGGGTTTGTGGAGAAGAAGAGTGCGGGCTGTGTGGAGGAAAGAGGTGCGGGTTTTGGGATAGAAGAGGTGTGGGTTGTGGAGAGAGAGAGGTGTGGTTTGTGGAGAGAAGAGGTTGTGGGTTGTGGGAGAAGAGGTGTGGGTTTGGGAAGAAGAAGTGTGGTGGTGAAGAGAAGAGTGTTGGGTTGGGGGTTGAAGTGGTTGGGTTGTTGAGAGAAGAGTGTGGGTTGTGGAGAGAAGAGATGTGGTTGTGGGAGAAGAGGTGGGTTGTGGAGAGAAGGAGTGTGGGTTGTGGAGTGAAGAAGTTGGTTTGAAGAGGTGTGGGTTGTGGAGAAAGAGGTGTGGGTTTGTGGAGAGAAAGGTGTGGGTTTGTGGAGAGAAGAGGTGTGGGTTTGTTGAGAGAAGGAGGTGTGAGCTGTGGAGGGAAGAGGTGTGGGTTGGTGGAGAGAAGAGTTTGTTGTTGTGGAGGAGAAGAGGTGTGGGTTGTGGAGGGAAGAGGTGTGGGTTGTGGAGAGAAGAGGTGTGGGTTGTGGAGAGAAGAGGTGTGGGTTGTGGAGAGAAAAGGTGTGGGTTGTGGAGAGAAGAGGTGTGGGTTTGTGGAGAGAAGAGGTGTGGGTTGTGGGGGAGAAGATTGTGGGCTGTGAGAGAAGTGGTGTGTTGTGGAGAGAAGAGGTGTGGGTTGTGGAGAAAGAGTTTTGGATGTGGAGAGAAAAGGTGAGGGCTGTGAGAGAAGTAGTGAGTTTTTTTGGATAAATAGGTGTGGGGTTGTGGGGAGAATAGAGTGGGTTTGTGGTAGAGAAGAGGTGTGGGTTGTGAGAGAAAATGTTTGGGTGTGGAGAGAAGAGGTAGTGGTTGAGGAGAGAAGGTGAGATAAGTGTAAAGAAGAGGTGATGGTGTTGTGGGGAGAAGATTTGTGGGTTGTAGGAAAGAAGAGTGGGGTTGTGAATAGAAGAGGTGTGGGTTGTGAAGAGAAGAGTGTGGGTTGTGGAAAGAAGAGGTGTGGTTGTTGAAGAGAAGAGGTGTTGGGTTGTGAGAGAACCCGGTGTGGGTTGTGAATATAACAGGTGTGGTTGTGGAAAGAAAGTGGTTGGGTTGTGAAAGAAGAGGTGTGGTTTGTGAAGAGAACAAGGTGTGGGTTTGTGAAAGAAGAGGTGTGGGTAGTAGTGAGAGAAGAGGTGGTGGGTTGTGGAGATGTAAGATTTGTGGGTTGTGGAGAGAGAGGTGTGGGTTGTGTCGAGAAGGAAGATGGGGTGTGGGTTTGGGAGAAAATGTGGGTTGTGGGGAAAGAGGTGTGGGTTGTGGAGAGAAGAGGTGTGGGGTGTGGAGAGAAGAGGTGTGGTTTGGAAAAAAGAGGTTTGGTGTTGTGGGGAGAAGTGGTGTGGTTGTGAAGAAGAGGTGTGGTTGTGGGGCGAAGAGGTGTGGGTTGTGAGAGAAGAGGTGTGGGTTGGGAAGAAAGAGGTGTGGGTTATTGCGGAGAGAAGAGGTTTGGGTTTGGAGAGAAGAGGTGTGGGTTGTGGAGAGAAGAGGTGTGGGTTTTGGAGAGATAGGTGTGAGCTGGTGAAGGGAAGAAGTGTGGTTGTGGAGAGAAGAGTTGTGGTTGTGAAGAAGAGGAGAGTGTAGAAGTGAAGAGGTATGGGTATTTGGTAGCAAGTATGTGTGGGATTGTGGAATATAGAGGTGTGGGATGTGGGGAGAAGATGTAAATGCGTGTGAGATAAAAGGTGAGGGGTTGTGGAGAGAAGAGTTGTGGGTTGGTGGGGAAAAAGGTGTGGCAGTGGAGCGAAGAGGTGTGGTTGTGGAGAGAAGGAGGTTGGGATGTGGAGATAAGAGTGAGGTTGTGGAGATAAGAGGTTCGGGCTGTGGAGAGAAGAGGTTGGTATTGGAAGAGAAGATGTGTGGGTTGTGGGGAGAGAGGTAGTGTGGTTGAGGAGAGGAAGATGGTGGTGGGTATGTGAAGATAAGAGGTTTGGTTGTGGAAGAAGAGGTGTGGGTTTGAAGAGAAAGAGTGGGTTGTTGAAAGAACAGGTTTTTGTTGAGGGTTGTGAAAGAAAACATTTGTGGGTTTTTGGAAAGAAAGAGGTGTGGGTTGTGGAGAGCATATAGTGTGTGTGAAGAGAAACAGGTGGGGTATATGAAAGAAGAGGTTGTGGTTGTGGAGAGACGAGGTGTGGGTAGTGGATATAAAGTGTGGTTTATGAGAGAAGAGTGTGGGTTGTGGGGAGAAGAGGTATGTTTGTGTCGAGCCTATAGATAGGGAAGTGGGTTGATATGCAGGTGTGGGTATAGTGGTGAGAAGATGGATGTGGTTGAGTGAGATACGAGTGTTTGTGATGTGGAGACGAAGAGTTTGGGATGTGGAAAAAAGAAGGTGTGGTGTGTATATTTTAGCCGAGGATAGTGGGATTGTGGAGCAGCAGATTGTGGGTGTAGGGGTATAAGAGGTGTGGTGTGTGGATATAAAGATAATATTGTATAGTTGTAGAGAATATGAGTGGTTGTGGAGAGAAGAGGTGTGGGTTGTGGAGAGAAGAGGTGTGGGTTTGTAATAAAGAGGATTGAGCTGTGTATGAATATTTGTGGGTTGTGGAGAGAAGAGTTGTGGGATGTGGATGAGAAGAGGTGTGGGTTGTGGAGGGAAAGGTTAGGTTGTGGGAGAAGAGGTTTGGGATTGTAAGATAAGAGAGTGGGATTGTGGAGAATAGGAATGTGTGGAAGAAATGTAATGTGTTGGTTGTCTGCTCGGCCTCTTATAGATTGAAGAGTGGCTCATCGTAGAGGTCATGATGCTCTAAGACTTATTATGTATATTCTCTGCTCTTATATGGGTTGTGGAGAGAAATTTGTAGGTATTAGGATATCACGCTGATCGGGCTGTGGATACGCTGCGTTGAGGTATTGAGTCGCAGTCCGCATTTTATTTATGATTGTGCAGATTGAGAGTGAAGAGGATAGCATCTGTTATTGGAAGAGGCAGAGGCCTAGGAGAGTGATAGATTATAGATCTCAGGCAGGTTGAGGTATGAGGCGAGAAGATAGTGGTTATGTGGCAAGACATAGTGTTAGGAAGTTGGGCGCACCGGATGTAGGGTTGTGGCCAGAACTGTGTGGGTTGTGAAGAGCGAGAGGTTAGTTTATGAGCCGATAAACAGGTGTGTTTAAGATGCAAGCGAGGTGGTGGTAAGTGAAGAGAAGAGTGATGGAAGATTCCGATCAAGTATGAGAGTGTAAGTTGAAAGAATCGGATAGTGATGTGAGAGAACGAGTTGATTTAAGAGAAGAGAACATGTGTTGGGTTGTGGAAAGAATGAGTTGGAGTTTAAGTGAGAGAATATGTTAGTTGGAAATAGTAGCGTGACGATTTAGATGTAAATTATTCTATAGAAGCTGTGAGGGATGTGGAGAGAAGCGGAGTGGGTATGTTGGAGAAGAGGTGTGTGGTAGTTGATCTGCAAGAGGATATTGTAAGTGGGGAGACACGCGGTGAGGGTTGTGTGAGATGAAGAGGTGTGTTTTGTGGAGAACCTAGGAGAAGGGTTAGAGAACACAGAGGTGTGGGTTGTGAGGGAGAATAGGAGTGGGTTGTGAGAGAAGAGGATTTGTGGATATGGGGATGAAGATGTGTGGGTTTTGTGGAGAAGAAGGAGGTTTTGTTTTTGTGGAGATAATAGATGTTGGTTGATGGAGATAAGATGTGTGGGTTGCGGAGATAAGAGGAGTGGGTTTGTGAGAGGAATAGGTGTGGGTTGGAGGAGAGAAGAATGTGTGTGATTGAGGAGAGAAGAAGTGTGTTGTAAGAAAGATGTGAGGTTGTGGAGAGAAGAGGTGTGGTTTATGAGAGAATATAGGAGAGGTTTGTGAGAAAGAGGTGGTGGTTGTTGAATAAAGGTGTGGGGTGTGGAGAGAAGAGGTGTGGGTTTTGGAGCGAATACGTGTGTGGTTGTGGTGAAGCGAAGATGTGTGTGTAGATGTATAGACAAAAAGTAGGTGTTGTTTTGTATGCAGAAATTGTTGTGGGTTATGTGAAAGAAAGGTTGAGTGTGTTGTGGTAAAGGACGAGGTGAGGGTTGTGAAGAGACGAGGTGTTGGGTTGTGAAGAGAAAGCTGTTTGGGTTGTGGAAAGAAGAGGTGTGGGTTTGCAGAGATAGATGAGTTGGTTGTGAAGAGAAACAGGTGTGGGCCGTGGAAAGAAAGAGGTTGTGGGTTTGTGGAGTAAAGAGGTGTGGGTTGTGGGAGAGAGAGGAGTGGGTTGTGGAGAGAATAGGTGTGGGTTGTGGAGAGAAGAGGTGTGGGTTGTGGGAAAGAGGTGTGGTTTGTGGGAATAGAAGAGGTGAGGGCTGTGGGAGAAGGAGGTGTGGGTTGTGTAGAGAATAGTGTGGGTGTGGAGCAGAAGAGGTGTGATTGTGGAAAAAAGAGGGTGTGGGTTTGTGGTAGAAGATGTTAGATTGGAGAGAAGAGGTGTGTGTTGTGGGGAGAAGAGGTAGGGTTTGGAGAGAAGAGGTATGGGTTGTGAGAGAAGAGGTGTGGGTTGTGGAAGAAAGTGTGGGTTGTGGAGAGAAGAGTGTGGGTTTGTGGAGAAGAAGAGGTGTGGGTTGTGGAGAGAAGAGGTGTGGGGTTGTGGAGAGAAGAGTGTGGGTTGTGGAGAGAATAATTGTGGGTTTGTTGAAGAGAAGCTTGTGTGGTCGTGAGACATAAGAGGGAGTGGGATGTGGATATAAGAATGAGTGGGTTTTGGAGAGAAGAGGTGTGGTTTGTGAAGATAAGAGGTTAGGGTTTGTGGGAAAGATGTTGTGGGGTTGTTGAGAAGAATAGGTGTGGTTTTTGTAGAGATAATGTGAGGGTTGTGGAGAGAAGTAGGTGTGGGTTGTGGAAGAAGAGGTGTGGGTTGTGGGAGATATGTAAATTAACAAGAGCTAAAAAAGACACAAGAATATACAAAAGGCTAGAGGAAAGAAAATCCGTTACCGCCCCGCCTCCAATGGCCTTGGATCAGCTTCAGCGACGTGCTGTTTCTTTTGTTCGTCAGGAAACAGAGAACAGTGTTGCCTGACACCGGGGTTTCTTATAGCATAAAGTGTTTTTGTTCGTCTCAGGAAACCAGGACAGTGCTGCTGACACAGATGCTACTTCCAACAAGTCATAATTACGCGAGAAAACTCCTCTCTAAATTTTTAGATCAATTTTTCGCAGTTGACATCAGTTGTCATAACACAGCGGAACTGACTTTGTGACCTTCTATATAAGAACATTATAATATATATATTATATATATATTTATATATATATATATATATATATATTATATATATAATATATATATATATAAATATTAAATGTCGTGCCGAATAGCAGAAATTTGCGATTCTTGGCTAAAAATACTACTCTCCGACATCTTGCCATAATAGGACAAGTAGAAAATTTGTGTATGCAATAATTTCGTCACAATCATCGTAAACATAACGAAAAAAATCATATATCACTGTGTTATGGTTTGGTATTAAAATTATGTAAAAAAATCTAAAATATATTTTAGTTGATTAGGCTAAAATAAATTTTTCAGGTTATAATAAGTTAGGTAAGTTTTCAAAGATTCATTAGGTGCAAAAATTAAAATTTTTACATTAACAATTAATGAAATAAAATATATCTTTAAACTTGTAAGAGAAAAATTTAGAAAAGCCTTAATTTTAAATGATTCTTGCCTAATCGATCAGTTTTTTACATTATTCGGCACGACATAATATATATAAATATATATATAATATATAATATATATATTTAAATATATATAATAATAAATATAGAAATATATATAAATATAAGATATATCTCATCGTTTCCCGAGGAAGCGGAAAGCAACCCCTTGGTAGTGCAGGCTTCGAGACACTCTGTTATCATATTAGATGAAGATTCAATGAATTTGTTGTCATGTAAACTTTATATGCAATAATGTACTCTACTTTTTTATATTAAGGATTGTATTATTAAGAGTCTTGACCTACATTAGCACTGTTTCTATGCCAGCTACCCGTCCCTCACCTGACGCCAGTAATAGAAGCGCCAGGCTTTACTGCCATAGCTGGATGAATGAGAGGCAATCAGGTTTGATTCCAAGAACAAGATTCGAGTTTATTTCTTCAGAAGAAGAGCCCTCACCCTCTCAGAGACATCAAAGGAATCTCTCTTGATGGGTCCTGAAGGATTCCTGAATTATGCCTTGAAGGATGCCTGAAGTATAGCCTGAGGATACGCTGCAAAGGCAACGTGATTTGAAGTGCTTCCTGAGTACGATTCTAAAGTATTTAGATACAAGTACAGTAATACACTATCGTACAATTATCATACGTATTTGTAAATTGTCAGCCAGCAAAAAAGGCGGCTTCTACAATATAGCTGAACCTCTTACCAGGATACTTCTATATGGATTATTCAACATGACTAAAATATACAATACTAAACCCGTCCTGTGCGGGTCCCATCTCAGATCTAGTCTACCCAACAATCCTCACCCGTCCTGTGCAATTTCAGTCTCAAATCCAACCTAACCAACATTACTAAAAGCTAATCTCAATACCACAATATTTCCCTCTCATGTTATCTTCATTCATAACACTCACAATTTTTTTTTGTTCTCTCCCCGCGTCATCACTTCATTCCGCTCTACGGTCATTGTCCTGAACTTTATTCCTCTTGCTCTGCAGCACTTTCCACTGCCCTCTTGCTTCACTACATGACCTGAAGGAGAAATGAAGTAATTCACGTCGGAGCCGATGAATAGTTTTAAGCCACTCAAAGATTCCAGTTGGAAAACTGAGGTCACGTTCCTGCCTCGGTTGTCTCTGTCTAAGAAAAAGGACTCATTCCTTTACCATTCAATTTAAGCAGAATGTTGGTAGGTAAGACACATAGGCCAGCATTTAGGCAACGTTTTCGCATACACGGTAGGCTTTTTTCAGTCGAATACAGAAAGTAGGCAGGAAGAGTAAGATGGTAAGACGATGTAATCCAGAAAATTGTACTTAAATGGCCCTGTTGCTCACAATTATATATTATCATATTTAATTAGTCGTCGAATACCTTAGATATACGTTTTTTTGTTAAACATTTTTTTTTATTTTTTCTTTGAGTTCTACCATGCTACAGTTACCTAGATATTACTTCCTTTTTAGTCTACCTGCTACAGTTTACCAACGATATACTTCCTTGTATTCTACCTGCTACAGTTTACCTACGAATACTTCCTTAGTCTACCTGCTACAATTGACCTACATATACTTTTCCTGTAGTCGACCTGTCGTACAATTTACCTACGATATACTTCCTTGTAGTCTAACCTGCTACAATATTACCTACGATAAACTTCCTTGTAGTCTATCTGCTACAATTATACCTACGATATACTTCCTTGTCGTCTACATGCTACAGTTTTACCTACGATATTACTTCCTTGAAGTCTACCTGCAACAGTTTACCTACGATATACTCCTTGTATTCTTAGCTGCTACATTTTAACCTACGATATACATCCTTGTAGTCTTATCTGCTACAATATATCCTACGATATACTTCCTTGAAGCGTTCTGCTACAATTTACCTACGATATACTTTCCTTGTAGTCTATCTGCTAACAATTTACCTACGATATACTTTCCTTGTAGTCTACCTGCTACAAGTTTACCTACGATATACTCCTTGTAAGTCTAAACCTGCTACAGTTTACTACGATATACTTCCCTTGTATTCTAACCTGCTACAAGTTTACCTACATATACTTCCTTGTAGTCTATCTGTCTACAATTTACCCTACGATATACTTCCTTGTAGTCGATCTGCTAGACAATTACCTACCGAAATACTTCCATGTAGTCTACCTGCTACAGTATTACCTACGATATACTTCCTTGTATCTATCTGCTACAAATTTACCACCTACGATAAACACTTCCTGTGTAGTCGATCTGCTACAATTAACCTACGATATACTTCTTTTCTTCTACGCACAGTTTACCTACGATATACTTCCTTGTTATTCTACCGCTACAGTTTACCACGAATATACTTTCCTTGTAGTCTATCGCTACCATATTACACCTACGATATCCTACCTTGTAAGTCTAACCTTGCTACAATTTACCCTACGATATACTATCCTGTAATCTACCTGCTACAGTTACCTACGATATACCTACCTTGTAGTCTATATCTGCTACAATTACCTACGATATACTTCCTTGTAAGTCTAATCTGCTACAGTTTACCTACGATATACTTCCTTGTAGACTACCTACCTACAGTTTACCTACATATACATCCTTACAGGGTACCTGCTACAATTTAACCTACGATATACCTCCATGTAGTCCACCTGCTACAATTACCTACGATATACTTCCCTTTATAGCGTACCTGGCTACTAATTTACCTACGATAAACCACCTAGTATGTCTACCTGCTATACATTTTTTTGTGTCTTTCTGAAACTTACAGTACCGTCCTCTTCGCTCTTGCATAACTAGGTAATATTTAGACACATGTTCAACAGCTGGTACATTCATTGTAGACGTTTCCGTCCACCAGTGGCTTTATCCATTACAAATCTAAGACATAATGTGAAGACAGTAGAATATACACAGAAGCTGAGGTAATCATCCCTCAGCCTTGGGGGTTGCTGGGACAGCAACCGTGGTTCGTTGGAGATTCTGGAGCTAAAGACAAGGAATCCCAGTGCTTAGTATACTAACCGCCAGGTGGAAAGTGCGGTACAGAACAGGGCATGTCACTGTAGGGCGTGATTCCCCAGTGGAAGTATGGCTCCTACCCAAACAGATGGGTTAGTTGTAGTAGTAGGTTATGTACATGACTTCATATTATGTCCCCTAGAATTGTATTTAGATAAAGCACAGGGATGTCGAAACGTCTGCAATAAAGATAACCAGATGTTTGCATATTGTCCAAGTATCATCCCTTTATCGTAATGCATCCAATCCTAGCATAATTTTAGGTAACAATTTTTGGTACATTACCGTCACAATGTTTAGGTCAATGGCCCAGATTGTGACATTTTTATTGTCGCGTTCGAATTTCACTATTTTTTCAGTGTGACATTATTATTTATCTTCTTTTTTTTTGCATATTGTGTATCCACCTATTTACTGTGATCTTACTGTGCACTTTTGAAGTATGGTGATGGTCCCAAAGGCGGGGGAAAGAGAGAGGTGGGGGAACAAGAAGTAGGGAAGTCGTCTTCCCAGAAGGTATACAACCTTCTTGAAGGGCGTAGTCCTTCGTCTTAGTGTGGCTGCGAATGGAGTCGACGAAAGTTATATAGAAGTACTGCTGGCAATGAAAGTTGTAGAGACGAGTCTGACGAACTCCCAACAGTTAACTGAGGAGGAGGAACTTTGCGTGACTCTAAATATAAGTTGAGTTAGACCTGCCTAGCATGGGCAGTAAGGCCTGCTGCAGTGCACCTTCTTTTTTTGAAGTAGGTGTTTACTGTCTCTGCCCCCCACAACAGTGTGCTTTTAACCCCAGACTGGAGAGAACGAGTTAATTCTAGCCATCGTTATCAACTTCTGGCGTTGGAAACAGGGCACGAAAAAAATGTGAGATCTTTTTAAACATAAGCTTCAAAGCAACCTCGAGGTGTTCGTTATTTCAATTTGATTTAATGAGAGGGAGAAATAGAGATAGAGAGAGAGAGTAGTCCTGGCCACAGAACGAGAATAGAAGCATGTGTTTCAGAAGGTGTAGAGCTGGGGTTGAGAGAGCTCACTCAATATGAGGTCGGTGCAATCTAATTTAATCTCTCTCTCTCGTCTCTTTCTCGTCTCTCTCCATCTCATCCCTCCTCTCTTCTCATCACCCTCCCTTTTAATCGGCGTCACGATCCACCCCCTAGGCATACCGCCATCACCTCCGCCCATCCCACGTCTTCTCTCTCCTTCTCTCTTCTCTCTCTCGCGTCTCATCTTCTCCTCCTCCTCGTCTCTCTCTCTCTCCTCTCCTCTCCACTTTCGGGGAAATACACGAAACGGTTGCTTCTGTATATTACCACGAGCAAAATACATATGCATGTATTCCATGTATGTAAATACTATCCTCATTGTGGGTTGCTGGGTCAAGCATTGCTTCCTGGCATCGCCTCTTCATAGGTCGCTACTATGTCCACTCTCTCCCTGTTCCATGAGCTGGTATCATACCTTTTTCTTAAAGCTGTATATGGATCCTGCACCACTACATCACTCTCCCAATACTATTTCCACTTCCTGAGCAACTTTAGACTGAAATAAAACATACTTCCTAAACATCCCCTGAGACCACATCCTGAGGTGCTTCAATTTCCAAATTTTGACCCCTTGTAGCTGTGTCCCATCTCTGGAACATCCTGTCTCTGTCCACTTTATCAATTCCTCTCAGTATTTTATAAGTCGTTATCATGCTTCCTCTATCACTTTTGTCCTCCAGTGTCGTCAGGTCGAGTTCTCTTAACTTCTCCTTGTAAGATATGCTCCTTTTAGCCCGGGATTAGTCTCGCTGCAAACCTCTGCACTTTCCCTAGTTTCCTGCGTGCTTGGCTAGGTGTGGGTCCCAAACTGGTGCTGCATACTCTAGTATGGGCCCGACGTACACTGTGTACAAAGTTCTGAACGATTCTTTACTGAGATGTCGGAACGCTTTTCTTAGGTTTGCTAGGCACCCATATGCTGCAGCAGTTATTTGGTTGATGTGTGCCTCAGATGTGCTCGGTATTATACTCACCCCAAGATCCTTTTCCTTGAGTGAGGGTTGCAGTCTATGGCCTGTCTGCGGTCTCCTTTGCCCTTCTCCGATCTTCATGACTTTGCACTTGGTGGGGTTAAACTCTAGAAGCAAGTTGCAGATCGCTTTGTATTCCTGCCTGATCGTCATCCGATTAAATTCTCCTCTTAACTTAATCGTTGAAAATGGGGGGACATTTCTGAGTTATCTCTCCCGTCATGTTTTTCAATATGCCGGGGCCCCAAAAAGGGCACGATAATGTGTAATTCTAGGGATTTTTAAATTTAGTTATGATTGGAAATTTTCTTGATGGGAATTTAAAATCATACGATTTTTTAGAAGTAGTTAGGATTGTTTTTTGAAGGTTTGTGACGAACCTACAAGGGGTAATAACCTGTTTGACTTAGTTTGGCAAACAATAAATCCTTGTTAATAATTTGAATTTTCAGAGGAACTGGGTGTGCGACCAAAAAATCAATTACATGTAGAAATTGAATGGAAGTATGATAGAGGGATAACTCAGAAACGCCCCAGATTTTCGCTTAGCAGATTACGGGGGCTTAGGACACTTATCATTGTTGACTGGGAAACAAGGAGCTATCAATATGCAGTTTTCGCCCCAAATACTGTGTCAAAAAAACGTTTTTCCCTTAAAAGGGAAAATTTTGATCAAATAGAAATGCCCCAAAATGGATGTAATAGGCTGAAATATTATAGGGAAAGAAAGGAAATTTTATGGCGTATCAAAAGAGGCGAGGGTCATCTTATAAATCAGTTTTGACATTAAGAGGGACATTAAAAAAGGGGAAAAGAAAAGCTAAAGGGGCTATAAAATTTAAAGTTGCTAGGGATTCAAAAACTAACCAAAAAGTTTTTTCCAGGTCTATAGAAAAAGTCAGAGAAAGATAGGTCCCCCTTAAAAAAAACTATGGGCATCTTATGACAAAGAGAATGAAATGTGCTCGATTTTAAAAAATTATTTTCTCTCGGTTTTTACACAGGAAGAACTAAAAATATTCCGGTAATTAATTTTTTTTAGTGGGGTCAGAAGAAGATAAATTATGTAAAAATCCAGTCATAGTGAAATGGTTGTGAAGCAGATAGAAAAATGAAACAAAATAAGTCACCGGGTCTGATGAGGTTTTTTTTAAGGGGTTTTAAAGGAAAGCAAAAAGGAAGTTGTGAACCATTAACTAATATTTTTAAATTTTTCTTTCAAAAAGGTGCAGGTTGTATGTGGAAAATGGCTAAAGTAATTTCCCATTTTTTAAAAAAAGGGGCAGTCTTTACCGTCAAAAAAAACGCCCCTAAGCCCGACCCAATTGTAGGCAAATTTCTAGGTCAATTATAGTGAGATTTAAGAAGCCATCTCGATAAACTAGTTTATTAATGTATCAGCATGGATTCACAAGGGCCCGGTCTTGTCTAATAATTTATTACTTTCTTCTAAAGCTTTTGGGTGTTGACCCCCAAAAAAAGGAAATTTTATATTATTTATTAGATTTTAGTAAGGCATTTTATAGAGTTCCCCCCCCCCCAAAAAAAAAGTTGAAGAAGTACAGCTCATGGCATTGGGGGGAAAGGGTTTCTTCGTGGATGAATAGGCTCACAGAAGGGAAAAAAGTGTCCCTAAAAGGGGTTTTCCCCGTGGGGATCATAACAAGTGGGTTCCACGGGATCAGTCTTGGGGCCGTTTCTGTTTATAATATATATCAATGATTTGATGAAGGAATTATAGTGATATGACAAATTCGCGATGACACGAAGTGGTGGATAATTGATTCAAACGTAGATGTTAGGGAACTTAGGGGATTTAGACAAACTCTACTCTTGGGTCAGAAAAGTGGCAGATGCATTTCAAGTAGATAAATGAAGGTTCTGAAGCTGGGGGAGTGTCCATAACCTCCCTTAAAGTTAAATAATGTAGAACTTAACATACAGATGCGAAAAGGACTTGGGGGTTAGGGTAAGCAGAAACCTTAAAACCCAAAGACAACAATGCTAAGCGTACGTAATAGGAAAATAGTTTTACTGGGTTTATATCAAGAAGTGTAAGCACAAAGTCCAGGGTCTATGCGCTTTTACTCATTAGTAAGGGCCCCACCTAGATTTTGCAGCTCAATTTGGGCTCCACATTACAGAATGGACATAAAAATTTGTTAGAAAAAAAATTTTGCTAGGGACTAAATTAATACATAGATTGAAAATTTTCCCTTTATGAAAAAAGTTTTAAAGGGACTTTAAAATTTACATTCATTTTGTTGGGACGGGGGAATGGGGGGTTGCCCCTAAAAGAAGTGTATAGTGGAAGATAGGAAATTAAAAAAAGGGGGTTTAAAACAAGGTCTTGAGGATACTCTCCAAGAGAGAACCCCGTAATGGTTTTTAAATTAAAAATTTTTAGATTTAAAAAAGGGACATAGGAAAGAAAGGTTTTGGAAAATTAGGGTATAAAAGATTTGGAAAAATTTCCCCTATTTTGGGTTTTTAAAAGGTGGGGAATTTTGGGTAGTTTCAAATTTGGGTTTTGGATAAAAAACTGATTTGGGAGGGGGTTTGGATTTGAGGGGGAATTTGCACATCAGGGGCAAAATTTTTGGGTAGCATTAAAAAATTGGGGTGGGTAAAATTTGTTTGTTGTGGGATGAATTGTAAAGGACCTCCCTAGTATGGGCCAAACGGCCTGCGGGCAGTTTTTCCTCCTTTCTTATTTTCCCTTATGTTCTTATGAAAACGCACCAGTCCTAGGCCGACCCCTGTGGAATTTCCGCTCGCACGGGTGCCCACTCTAAACACCTCGCACTCCCCAAGACTCGCTGAGGGCCTTTCACTGCAGGAAAACCTTTGAACCATTGTTTTTGCCTTCCCTTTTAAAACCCCCCTCTATTGCACAAATTTTCCCCGTGGGGAAAAACTGAGCCCAAATGCCTTCTTGCAGCCCCAGGGAAAACGAAATCCCCCACCTCTCTTCTCTCTCTCTCTCTCTCCTCCCTTCTCTCCCCCTCCCCTCTCTCCCCTCTCTCTCTCTCCCCTCTCTCTCTCTCTCTCATTCTCTCTCTCTCTTCTCCCCTCTTTTTTCCTCTCCCCTCTCTCTCTCCTCTCTCTCTCTCTCTCTCCCCCTCTCTCTCTCTTTTCCCCTCCCCTCCCCTCTCCCCTCCCCCTCTCTTCTCCCCTCTCTCCTCTCTCTTTTCCTCTCTCTTTTCTTTTCCCCTCCCCTCTCTCCCCTCTCTCCTCTCTTTTCCTCCTCTTCTTCCCTTTCCCTTTAAAGGGAAAGTCACTTGTCACAGAACTCCACAGCTTATAAACAACTGAACCCGGGTGCGGGTTGCTCCCCCAAACCTTCTGAAAAACTTCTCCATGACTTTGCATACTATACATATCGGTGCCCTGGCCCTTAGGTTTAATGCTGCCCCCTTTTTGTCCCCTTTTTAAAAAATTTTAAAGACTAAAGCCCGCTGACCCCACACCTCAGGTATTCCCCCTTTTCGATGGGTTTGTTTTGAAGATTGTTGCAAAGTGGTACACAGAGGGGGGGGGGGGGCCTTTCTGCTTCCTCTCTCGGGCCCCCGCGGAGAATGTGTGTATTGGGGTTGTGTGTGGGTTATTTACCTTTTTTCCTAGGCACATGCCCGTTTTAGACACGGGGCTGTTTTTATTTGCGATTTGTTGTGGGGTGTGTGTGTGTTTTGTGTGTGTTTTGTGTGTTTTGTGTGTGTGTGTATTTGTGTGTGGTGTGTGTGTGTGGTTTTGTGTGGTGTGGTGTGTGGTGTTTTTGGTGTGTGGTGTGTGTGTTTGTTGGTGTGTGTGTTGTGTGTGTGGGGTGTTTTGTGTGGTGTGTGTGTGTGGGTGTTGTGTGTACCCAAACCCAAAAATAACGGGGGAAAACAGCAAAATTTCCTGAAATTTTTGAAGGAATTAGCGACCCAAAGTTTCAAAAGGAAAGAAACTGAATGTAATAACCCTGCAAAAACTGCACGCAGATAAGTACCTTTTTAATGACAACAAACAATCCCCATTTGGTTTCAGCCCCATTGTGTTTGAAAAAAACGCCCCCCACTACCCCGACAAAAAGTGCCTTTAAGAAAGGAGAGAACTTTGCCTCGTAGGTCAGGGACGACTTTCCTCAAGTCTTTTTCCAAGGGTTTATGAAAATGATTACATCAAACTTCTTTTCACAACTTTCACTTGCTGCCTCTGTATTTTACTAAAGGGAAACCCACTTTTGTTTGTCCCAAAAATTTTTTAAAAATAAAGGGGACCCCAAATGTTTTACAATTTTTCTTTAAAAAAAAAACTTTTTCGGTAATTTTTACCATTATCGAAATGGGCCCCCGTTTTGCTGAAAGTACCTCTTGACGTCCCCGATCCTGTGTTTGGACGCGCCTCTCATCAAAGGCACTGGCGAAAACTCTTCTCCTACAACCTCCTGTCCCCTTTTCAAAACAGGGTTAAACTGCGGCAGTGAGTTTGGTTAAACCCAAATTTGGGCTCCATGGTTTAAACGGGCCCTTTGGGCATAGGGGAAAACGGGAAAAATTATAAGGGGAAAACCGACCTGCATTGTATGGGGCCCGTAGGGGCCCGCTTTCAGTGTTCCCTTTTTTTAAATTTTAATTTTTATGGTACGAACCCAGGGGGGTTAAACAGCGGGAGCAACAAAAAGTAAAACCCCCACCATCAAAAGCACCACAGCAACCCGCAGCGCTCCCCCACCCGCACCCAACCCCCCACCACCCATAACCCCAGACCACACCACCACCACCAAACCCCACCCCACCCCCACCACCCCCACCACCACCACCAAACCACCACACCACCACCACCAAACCCCCCCACCCCCACCCCCACCCCCACCCCAACCCTCAACCCCCATCCCAACCCCGCGGACCAAAAGAGTATAAACTCGTTCTTTACCCTCCCCGTATTAAAAAAAGAAGAAGTCACTCGTGGCAAGTGTCCTTTTTTTTACTTTAGATGAAAACCCAGAGACAACGAAGTCACTGAGATATCAGGGAAACCCTTGCCAGAAATCGTTGATCAGAACTGGGGAAATTGCAGGGAATAGTGTCCTGGAAGGTTCATCGGGGGTTATCCCGGGAAAGACGATAACCCGATAAATAAGGAAAATACGCTCGTGCATCTGTAATTGTTACACCTTTAAATGTCCCCTGGGTTTCGTAAATAAACCACGGGAATAATGTGACATTTTATTGTGGCAGGTTTCGCTCTCCAGGAGCTTTGTCCCAAACCCAAATTTTAAAACCCCCCTGAAGAGGAAAGGACTGGGCCCTTTTCAACACACTAAGGGCCCCCAAAAAAAATGGGGGGCCTGTTGCAAGTACTCTTCATCCCCAAACCCGAACGAAAAACCCCCCAGAGCACGAGGGGAAAATATGCCCCACCCCAAGTTTTTGAGGGGCAAAGACAAATTTAAATCAGGAGGGAAAAACCCAAAGGGAACCAAGCGTCTGGAATTCTTTTCCAGAGACTCGCCGTTGCTACCCGGAATGACGCCGAAAAATTTTTGCTGCTCCTTCTGAGGACTGGGTTTAAAAGAGGCCCTTTGGGCCCCGGGAAGCAAAAAAATCTTCTGACAACTTTGTAAAGTTGCGGGCCCTGAAAATAAATTTTGTTTTAAATCCCTTGGGGGGACGTGGGTTTAGGCGCCTTGATGAGGGAGAGGAGGGGGAGGAAAGTAAAAATTTTGGGGGGGAGGGGATAGGGGGGAAAAGGGGGAGGAAAGGGATGGGGAAAAGGCATGGATAAAGAGGAAATAAAATAAAAAAAATTTTGGTATCTTTTTCCCGAAACCTTTCGCCTACACAGTAGGTTCTGTATTTGAGTATAGGGGGAGGCCCCAGAAGCCCGGGAAACGTAAAGACGGGGAGAGAGAGTAAATGGGGAGAGAGAGAGAGAGAGATGGGGGGGGGAGAGAAGGGGGGGGAGAGAGATGGGGGAGAGAGAGAGGGGATAGAGAGAGAGGGAGAGAGAGGGGGAGAGAAAAGAGAGGAAAAAGGGGAGAGAGGGGGAGGGGAGAGAGAGAGAGAGAGAGAAAAGAGAGAGAGAGAGAGAGAGAGAAGATGGGGGTAGGATAGGATAAGGGAAAGGGGGCAAAGAAAGACAGGGGAATTTAAAAAAAGAAACAAGGGGAAATACGTGAGAAAAAAAGAGAAAGGGAAAAGGAGGGATGGAAAAAAAAAAAAAAACCCCCCGGGAAATAAAGGGGTGGGGAGAGAGAGGAGAGAAAAAGGGGGAAAAGAGGGGAAAGAGAGAGAGAGAGAGAGAGAGAGAGAGAAAAGAAGAGAGAGAGAGAGAGAGAGAAGAGAGAGAGAAGAATTTGTGTAACATCTTCCTTTAGTGGAAAAGTGGATAGCATAAACGTGTTTATTAAGTGATAGTGAGAAGGCAACAAACACTTCCAGCTCGTCGGCCCACTGCCGCCCTCATTTCCAACCCCGCTATAAACACCCCCACCCACGATACTCCACCCCACCCACGATACCCAAACCCCACCCCGATAACCACCACCCACCCTCTCTCTCCTGTGAATTTCATTGAAAACCCTACAAGCCTCCTCTGGGATGACTTCACACCGCAAAATAGCAAGAATATCTACGCTATCTGGCTATTTGTCCCAGTAGTTACTGCAGGGGTTTGTGGTATACCACAAGGACAAAATTCTTCTTAGATGTAAGGAGCCTACTTGTTCCAACTACTGCCACACAGATTGCATTCCAGAAAAAGAATTTTGTTGCCACCAGGTTAAAAATTTCAGAAAATTGAAGGATATCCATAATCCTGTGGTATATGTGGATACAAGCCTGGACTACAGGAGGAAGGTTCAGAAGCCCTACCTAGGGACTCCTGCCCAAAGATCAAGACTGCCTCTTGGGCTGTGTTGTAAAGTTGCAGCTAAGATAATCCATCACAGGGAAGCAATTCATGAGCTCCTCAAATCATTAGATACCTACAAGCTATTGTAGAAGGCCAGTGCAAGCCTGCACCCAAGTGACGTAAGCTGCTCAGCTGATGGCGACACTATTGACAAAGACTGGAAAGTCCCACACTGAGCTTAACTCAGGGGGTAAATAACTGGTGGAATTCGGTCATCGCTAAAGGTCTCACAGACTGACAGATTTCAAAACACTACCTTTGGGAATTCTAACACAATTCCTCTACCACCACAGAGGGAACAAATCCTCTTCCCAGCACGAGGGAAGCCTTGGATCTGTTAATTCTCCACACTGCCCATCTCTGCTTCAGCCACTGCCAGTCCACTTGACAATGCACATACCATCTCTGATCCTACACCTGTCAGCACCCCTGCCGACACTTTTCCCAGAATCGGGTAGCAGTGCTTCATCAGCAAGTTCTGAGCCAGAGTTTCTCCACCAGAGATTGGTGCAGTTAATGATCAGGGAACTATCACTCCCACCGATCACCTACTGCGCCAAAGTACGAACAGCAGGGACACATCTGTCAGAACTGGCAGAGGACGGGGAGGGGAAACGTGGAAGAGGAACGTGGAGGAGGAAGACATCCTAAAAGCCATCTCACCTCCACTAACACAGTTCCAGGGGCAGAATCAGAGGACAAATCTGCAAAACAAGGAGGTGCAACAACCTAGTCCACCCTCCCAGGCACCTAGGCTGTGCTCTCGCTGTCACCGGAAGGGGCACACTGCCAACAACTGCCTGCGAGAAAACCAGGTGCAATTACTGCTACAAGAAAGGACATCAGGAGGAACCAGTGTGGGAAGAAAAAGGAACTTGACAGACAGGGCCACCTGTTTAGAGACCTGTTCTCAGAACAAACCAGCAGGATCTCTGAATTGGTAAAACCTCTCACACATCACCCACTTACTACTCCTATCCCAGCCAGCAGGTGGGATTGTGCCTTATACAAGACCACAGAACTAAAATCCCTGCAGCTGCCTCAGTACCCTACCTCTCTCAAGGGCAGGCACCTTACATTCCTACCCCACCCACCACCTCAAGCTGACCACTTCATCAGGAGGAGCCAGTCTATCAGCATCCTGTCGGCCAACATTAGAGGTTTCATTACTAACGTTGGAGAGCTCACACATGTTTTGTGAACACTCGACGTCTCGACATGATAGCTGTTGTTGAAACAATTTTTGGATGACAGGACTCCACAAAATTTTGCAAGAATTGCTGGCTACACCTCATGGAAGAGAAGAGACAGCAAGGGCAAGGAGGTGTTGCTGTGTACTTCTCTAAAAGTGTTCATGCCCAGCACATTGATGTGCCACCCTACACATCTTGAAATGATGTTCTTCAAGCTCTGTATAAACACTAGTACCTCTGTACTAGCATGTGCAATGTACAGACCTCAGTGGGAACATGCAGAACCCATCAACTTCCTAATGGAAATATTGACTCCCTTCTGCTACAACACAACTGTCAACATATTATAATTGTTGGTGACCTCAACCAGCAACTTATACAGAGGGACTTTGATGACCTTCTTGCAGTGTTTGACATGAGAAACTTTGTGATTTCCCTACTCATATCTCTGGCTCTCCCTTGACCCAGTAGTGAGTGATCTGGCAAAGGCATAGTCACTTGCAACCCCTCGGCTACGTTGGATCGTCTGACCACAAGGCTGTTTTTACCACACTTAACCTTGTCAAACCCTGTGTAAAAAAAAAAGAGAGAGAGGGGAGGGAGAGAGAGAGGGGAGAGAGAGAGAGAGAGAGAGAGAGAGGAAGAGAGAGGGGAGGGGGGAGAGAGAGAGGGGAGAGAGAGAGAGAGAGAGAGAGAGGAGAGAGAGAGAGAGAGAGAGAGAGAGAGAGAGAGAGAGAGGGAGAGAGAGAGAGAGAGAGAGAGAGAAGAGAGAGAGAGAGGGGAGAGAGAGAGGAGAGAGAGAAGAGGGGAGAGAGAGAGAGAGAGAGGGGGAGAGAGAGAGAGAGAGAGAGCATGAAAAATGTGAGGAGAGGAAAAAGAGGGAGATTAATGAAGGGAGGGAGAGAGGAAGAGATGTAATGGTCCTTACCTTAATCAGTATTTACGATCTTTAATTGTGATTCAAACTGACCTTAATGACAGGCTTCCAGACTGACCTTAATGACAGGCTTCCAGACTGACCTTAATGACAGGCTTCCAGACTGACCTTAAATGACAGGCTTCCAGACTGACCTTAATGACAGGCTTCCAGACTGACCTTAATGACAGGCTTCCAGACTGACCTTAATGACAGGCTTCCAGACTGACCTTAATGACAGGCTTCCAGACTGACCTTAATGACAGGCTTCCAGACTGACCTTAATGACAAAGGCTTCCAGACTGACCTTTAAAAGACAGGCTTCCCCGACTGACCTTAATGAAGGCTTCCAGACTGACCTTAAATGACAGGCTTCCAACTGACCTTAATGACAGGCTTCAGACTGACCTTAAATGACAGGCTTCCAGACTGACCTTAAATGACAGGCTTCTGAGGCCTCAGTGATGGTTACGAACACTTTACACAGCGCGAACCCACACCACCGCCGACAGTAACAGCCCGGGCCACGGGGGCATTGAACCCCTGCCCCCCCAAACACCCTCCAGGTATACGGGTTTATCGCTTCCCCGTAATATAATAATTAATTGTAACTCAAAAACTGTCAAAAAAAAACATGAAATCAATAGGTAATATTTTTATATTACAAGTCTCTGAAAAAATATTCAATTAGAAGAACGTACCAAGTATGGGCCAGTAGGCCTCCCGCAGTGCTCCTCCTTTCTACACAGATGTTACATTACTAGTTTTGTCATCTTGTTAGGAAGTTGTGAGTCCATTATGGTTTGGTTTTCTAATTTTTTCCTTCTAGTTTGGCTGATGTGTTGGTGTTCCTGGTGTTGGTTGGAGAACAATGTTGGTTGGAGAACAATGTTGGTTGGAGAACAATGTTGGTTGGAGAACAATGTTGGTTGGAGAACAGTGTTGGTTGGAGAACAGTGTTGGTTGGAGAACAGTGTTGGTTGGAGAACAGTGTTGGTTGGAGAACAGTGTTGGTTGGAGAACAGTGTTGGTTGGAGAACAGTGTTGGTTGGAGAACAGTGTTGGTTGGAGAACAGGGTTGGTTGGAGAACAGGATTGGTTGGAGAACAGAGTTTAGCTGTTTTGTTCCTTTCGGAGGTTTAATAACTGAGCTGTCTGTTGGTATCCAGCTACGGTGTTGGGTCGCATCCCGGGGAGGAGCATCAGAGGACCGCAGGGGATATAAGACACTGATGGTCTGATTAAGCTTATCCTGAGTCACTCACACTCCGGCTTAATTCTTCTTCTTCTTCTTCTTCTTCTTCTTCTTCTTCTTCTTCTTCTTCTTCTTCTTCTTCTTCTTCTTCTTCTTCTTCTTCTTCTTCTTCTTCTTCTTCTTCTTCTTCTTCTTCTTCTTCTTCTTCTTCTTCTTCTTCTTCTTATCATTATCATTATCTATCACTCAGTTCCCTTCCATTGGGTTAACCCTTCCTCCCCTTCTTCGTGCCATATATAATTATCTCCCATTCCCCAGACGCTGCATAACGCCCCAAGGGTTTAGCTCCTCCTTATCAATAAATAATCTTTCACCAGCCTCTCACACATCTCACCAATTATCACATTCTTCTCTTCATTCGATCTTATCACCATTCACTTTTCTCTCCGCCTTACTATACGTTTTTAATTACATCAATAAAATTTCTTTAGTATAGATAAAAATAACACGAGCCTCTGAAAGTAATAGGAAGTTCAGCGAAGACAAATTTCAATTACTTCGCCATGGAAAACTCGAGGAAATAAAAACTTGCTTCGGTGTATAAAGCAAATTCCAGCCACACGATAGAGCGAAAAACTAATGTGAAAGACCTGGGAGTGATAATGTCAGAGATCATAGCAATATCTCCACCACATCTGCTAGGAAGATGACGGGATGGACAATGAGAATCTTTTAAAAAAGGGATGGCGAGCTAATGATGATTCTCTTCAAATTGCTTGTTCTGTCTAGGCTGGAATATTGCTGTACACTAACGGCCCCTTGCAAGGCAGGCGAAACTGCTGTCCTGGAGAATATACAGATAACTTTTACGGCACGTATAAATACAATGAAGCACTTACATTACTGGAAATGGTTAAAGTCCCTTGATTTGTATTGCCTGGAACGCACATGAGAAAGATGTATGACAACATACACTTGGGAAATCTTAGAGGGACTAGTTCCAAATCTGCGCACGGAAATAAATCACTTCCTGCGGAAATAAGGGCTCAGCAGGTTGTGCAACATCCCCCCAGCGAAAAGAAACGGGCCCCACGAGTACACACAATAATATCAGGAGCCCAAGACTTTTCAACTGCCCTCCCAGCAACATAAAGGAAATTACCAATAGAGCCCGGGTTGTCTTCAAGGAGGATCTGGACAGGCACCTAAAGTCAGTTCCCGATCAGCCTGGCGGTGGGTCGTCCATTGGTTTGCGTGTGGCCAGCAGTAACAGACTGGTTGATCAGGCCCTGATCCACCACGAGGCCTGGTCATGGACCGGGCATCGGGAGCATCGACCTACGAAACCCCTCCAGGTATACTCCGGGTATATATCCTATAAAAATTACATTTAGGTGAGACAATGTCTCGAGAGATATTCTCGAGGTGAATTGTCTCAAGCAAGACATCTCTCCCTGTGTCATTGACCCTCATTTAAAGGAGATTAATATGTGGTAGGAGCTTCGTGGGTGTCGTGGAGGCAGTCATTCAGGAACACAATATGGAAATACATAAGAGTAACGTTGCTCCGGTGATGGCAGAGGAGATAGGATCGAGAGGGCCTTCCGCACCGAGGATCCGATACAAAGGCCATCCAATACCTGCTTTAGTGATGCTGAAACACATGTGCAATAGACAGTGGAAGGTCCGGACTCCTGCGGCTCCCCCAGACGTGTATATAAGAACATAAGAACATAAGAACGAAGGAACACTGCAGAAGGCCTACTGGCCCATGCGAGGCAGGTCCAAGTCCCTACCGGCTTAAGGCAATGCACCCAACCTAGTCAGGTCAGGTCACATTGACTTAAGGGAGGAACACGGCAACCGACCTGTTAGCACAAGCTATCAGGTCTAACTCACACCCACCCACATCTACTCATGTATTTATCCAACCTATTTTTAAAGCTACACAACGTTCTGCCTCTATAACGGTACTTGGGAGTTTGTTCCACTCATCCACAACTCTATTACCAAACCAGTACTTTCCTATATCCCTTCCTGAATCTGAATTTTTCCAACTTAAAACCATTGCTGCGAGTCCTGTCTAGGCTAGATATTTTTCAGCACACTATTTTACATCCCCTTTATTTATTCCTGTCTTCCACTTATAAACCTCAATCATATCCCCCCTAATTCTACGTCTTTCTAGAGAGTGCAGTTTCAGGGCCCTTAGTCTATCCTCATAGGGAAGGTTTCTGATACATGGGATCATCTTTGTCATCCTCCTTTGTACATTTTCCAGAGAATTTATATCCATTCTGTAATACGGTGACCAAAACTGTGCAGCATAATCTAAATGAGGCCTAACCAAGGATGTATAGAGTTGAAGAACAACTGAGGACTCCTATTATTTATGCTTCTTGATATGAAGCCAAGGATTCATTAGCTTTATTGCGAACACTTATGCACTGTTGTCTTGGTTTCAGATTACTGCTAACCAAACTCTAATCTTTTTCGCAATCCGTAATATTAAGATCTACATTATTTAGTTTATATGTGGCATGGTTATTGTCCTGTCCAACATTTAGAACTTTGCATTTGTCTATATTAAACTGCATCTGCCACTTCTCCGACCACTGCATCAGTCTATTCAAATCTTCCTGGAGTGCTCGAATGTCCTCGTCAGAATGAATTCGACGGCCTATTTTGGTGTCATCGGCAAACTTGCCGATGTCGCTCTTTATGCCCTCATCTATGTCGTTTATGTAGATTGTGAACAGCAGGGGGCCCAACACTGACCCCTGTGGAACACCGCTCGTGACGCTTCCCACTCTGATTTCTCCCCATTTATGCAAACTCTCTGCTGCCTATTTGTCAACCATGCCTCTATCCAGAAAAAATTTCTCCTCCTATTCCATGTGCTTTAATTTTCCTCAATAGTCTCTGATGTGGGACCCTGTCAAAGCCTTACTGAAGTCCAAATACACAATATCATATTCATTACCATGATCTACCTCCTCAAATACCTTAGTGAAAAAAGTTAATAAATTCGTAAGGCAGGAACGCCCTTTGTAAAAACCATGCTGAGATTCGTTGATTAATTTATGCTTTTCAAGGTGGCTACGAACTGCCTCGGCAATTATTGATTCCATAAATTTTCCCACTATGGAGGTTAGGCTTATTGGTCTATAGTTCGAAACTAAGGACCTGTCACCTGTTTTTGAAAATAGGTATCACATTTGCCATTTTCCACTTATCTGGCACCATGCCAGTTTGTAGTGATATGTTGAAAAGATTAGCCAAAGGTGTGCTAAGCTCCTCTTACATTCCTTTAGAACCCTTGCATACAGTTCATCAGGGCCTGGGATTTGTTAGGTTTTAATTTATCTATTTGCCTAAGGACCATGTCACTTGTGACCCTAATAGTGCACAGTTTATTATCGTCCTGTTCTACATAATTTATCATTACTGGAATATCGCTGGTATCCTCCAGTGTAAAAACTGAGAGGAAGTATATGTTAAAAATTCTACACATTTCCTTATCACTGTCAGTGAGCTGACCCGAGGAACTTTTGAGTGGGCCTATCTGTCCCTGATCTTACTTCTGTATACCTGAAAGAATCCTTTTGGGTTAGTCTTCGATTCTCTTGCAACTTTAAACCTCATAATCTCTTTTTGCTTTTCTAATTCCCTTTTTTATTTCTCTCTTTAACTGAATATATCGATTTCTTAATTGCCCCTCTCTCTCTTTGATTTGCCTATATATGCCTCTCTTTTGACCAATCAGATATTTTAATCTATTGTTCATCCATTTAGGATCATTTTTGTTTGATCTGATTTCCCTATTTGGAACATAATTTGACTGAGCAGCTAGAACTATGCCCTGGAAAGCATCATATCGGCAACCATCACCACCTACCTGACCCCTAGTCAGGTCATTCCAGTTCAGCCCACCTAAGTAATTTTTCAGTCCTATGAAATCAGCCAAGCGAAAGTCAGGGACGGAGACTTGATTGCCATTATTAGGGAATTCCATGATATGTTAAAACTGAGTGATTTGTGATCACTCTCCCCAAGCTCATCATTAACCTCAAGATTATTAATTAGTGTTTCCCTACTGGCAAGAAACCAAGTCAAGGAGGTTATTTCCCCTAGTTGGCTCTGTCACAAACTGTTTTAAAAAAACAATCCTGGATCGTATCAAGAAAGTCACCCCGACTCTAAATTTCCTGTCAAATTGCTCCAGTCAATCTGTCTATATTTGAAATCTCCCATTAGCACAACATTTTCGTATGTAGATGCCTTACGAATTTCGTCCCATAGAAGTTTACTGCACTCCCTATCAAGATTTGGGGCCCTGTAAATCACACACAAAATTAGTTTTTCTCGGCCCTCGAGAAGCTGTAACCAAACAGATTCAGTGGCTGACGCTTCTAATTTAATATCTTGTCTAACACAACAATTTAAATTGTCTCTGACATACATCGCTTACTCCACCACCTTTCCTGTTGACCCTGTCAGTGTGGAATAATTTATAGCCTTGTATGTGACATTCAGAGGCATCTCTCTATCTTTCAGATTGAGCCAGGTCTCTGTTATAGCAATAATATCTATGTTTTCCTGCACTTGCAATTAATCTTAGCTCATCTATCTTATTTCTAACACTCCTGCTATTAGTATAGTAAACCTTAAGGGAGCTAGTCCCTTGCTGCCCTCTGCTGTCCCCCTTTGTTTGCTGACCTGTTCTATTGTCTTTATTTATAACTTCATGCTGAATGCCTTTTATACATTTACTGTTTCCAACCCTAGTGTTGCAACCTGCTTGTTTCCCACACACACCCATACCTCTATCTTCCATCAGTTTAAAATCATAGGCATTTCACCAATGGCCTTCTCAATCGAGTCTGCAAGTGCTACCACCCCTGCCCAGAGAGATGAACCCCATCCCTTGCATACATATCATGTTTGCCATAAAAGTTGTTTCCAGTTGTCAATGAATGGGATTGCAAGTTCCTTGCAGTATCTGTCTAGCCAGCAATTTACACCAATTGCCCTAGACACACCATTCATTTCCTACTCCCCTTCTAGGCAAGATGCTACATATGATTGGGATCCCTCCTTAGACTTAATGAAATCTATAGCTGACCTGTACTTATCTAGCAGCTCTTCTCTCCTACCCTTCCCAATATCATTTCCACCAGCACTGAGACAGATAATGGGCTTGTTCCCATTACCTGACATGATATTATCCAGTCTGTTGACAATGTCCCCAACACCAGCTCCAGGGAAGCACACTCTATCTCTCATCTTCTTATTCCTATTACAAAAAGCACGGTCAACATATCTTACCTGAGAGTCACCAACCACAAGAATGCGCTTATCCTTCATTAGCAGGGGCAGTAGTACCCTTACCTTCACTGGCCACTGAAGTACATTCATCCTGGAGAACAGAGAAGCGATTTCCTACCTTCAGTTCTTCACTCTTAACTTTCCTTACTCTGATGCGCCTCCCATTACTGTGAACACTCGCACTTGTAGCAGGTGCTGGCGGACACCTCACTGCTGGTAGCCGTTGCTACCTCCCCACCTACAGCCTCCTCACAGTGAGAGACAGACTGCACCTCACTGCTAGAAGCCTCTTCCCCCACATTCCAACCCAACCTCCCCTCTCCCCCCCACCCCTTTTTGGGGGGCCCCCTTTCACCTCCAAATCTCCTCCTGGAGAAGCAAGACCCCCCTCCCTTCAACTCTCCAACCCTCTTTTTTAAAAAACCCTGCAGAAGCAACCATGCTTTGTCCCCGCCACGCTAACCCCCAAAAGCACTCAGGGTCTTACCTCACGTGAGACTGACCATGAACACTCACATGTATATGGCTTTTTAAACCCTCTATAAAAACAAAAGATAATTAGATATGATTAGTTAACCGCTATAACATAGAGATTTTTACACATGATTTTGGTTTTTATGTAATGATTTTGGGTAAAATTACCGACAATAGTTAGGTAAAAGGCCCAAAAGTGTAACAATGCAATTATTTTTGTGGCAACTTTTTCGCTCTCCGGGGCTTTGTCCAGCCGTTACGGCGTGATGAAGCCCTGGTAACTTTGTCAACATTTTTATTTCCTGGTTGTGTTTTGAAAAAACCCCTGTGTGGCAAAAACGTTCCCAAAAAAGGGACCCCATTATACTGCATATGTGATTATTTTTTCCACCCATGAAATGGATCCAGCTAACAACCAAAAGACTGGTGAATCGGGCATTAAAGGGAAAAACGTAGGGGCACGCTCGTAGCATCTGTGCCTCTGTTCACTTAGCAGAAAAATAGGTACCCGTTTTTGGTCGTATCCTGGGGGGGTGGGGAAGAGGACCAAAATGGACCCAAGCAAGAGGGGGAATCCCCAGCCCCCAAAATCTCCAAGGCTCATTTCCCCGCATCCTCACGGGCTCAATTCGGGGCACCCCCTTCCCCACTTTAACAGTAACTCTGCACCCTTTCCCCCTTTCCTCCCGCATCTACAAAAACCCCTCTGCCCCGCCTCTCCAGAACCACATTTCCCCCCTCATTCTCACCTCCCCCCTTTCCTGACATGGAAAAATAAACAAAAAATGCAGTTTTATGCGATCCTTTACCGACAACGTTTCCCCCCACACAGGGGAAACCATCAAGTACAAACAGATCTACCGGGGGAATTGGTCAGTAATACTGAATAACTAGACAGAGGTAAGTATGCAGTGACACGAAGGGGAATGAACCTAATGGGGAAAAAAAAAGAAACGAACCTTAACAGATGTACGAATCAGGAAGACATGATAACAACGGGTCGAAGTATGGCCGGTCTCCTTACCCCCCGCTGCTCCCGTTAACTTTCAGTAAAAAGGTACCGGGGTTTTTTTAGTCGATCTTTTGGGGGGTGGATCCGGGGGAGGGGTCAAGCACTAAAAACCACTGAGCAATTCGAATGTCTCTCAACTGACCTAATGATGCCGTCTACACAAGGCCGACAGTAACAGCGTGGTTGATCAGGCCGATCCACCAGGGCCTGGTAAAAGAGGCCCCCCCGGGGGTCGCCCCCCAAAAACCATCTCCAAGTATACTCCGGTATTCTATAAAGTACACACAAAAATAAGAAAAACATAAGAACATAAAAATTGGAGGAACACTGCAAAAGGCCAAAACTGGCCCCAAAGGGGCCGAAAGACTAAACCCATACCTAACCTAACTAACCTATCCAATTAAACCCTAACTAAACCTAATCTAACCAAACCAAACCAGGTAACACACAAAATCCCCCAAAACTGAAGGGTAGAGGGGAGTAGGCTGTTTGGAGGGGGAAAAATGGGGTACACGAGGGCCAGTTGAAAGTTAAAGACATTGATAAGTCACGGGAATGTCAGAAAGTATTTCTTTAGCCTCGGGGAATGATCCGAGGAAGAAAGGTTTGGAAAGCCCATACTAATTTTAAGAATGTGAAAAAATCCTAGGGGGCTAGCGGGGAGTAACTGGAAAGGGACAAGGGCGGGGAAAAAAAGGGTGACTCGGCTCTCAATCACAAATAGGGAATACAAATTATTAGTATTACCACACCCCAGCGAAGAGGCACGGCCGGGAACGGGAAATTCGATCCTAAAACCACAAATAGGTATTTTAAAAATAGGTGGCCCCAACCCAACAACAAACACACACCACACACACAACACCAAAACACCACACACACACACCACACACACACACCCCCACACACACACACACACACTTATGAGGGGAACAGGTTACTTAAAAATGTTTTTCGGCAAACTTACCTAATCAAATTTATCATCATTATTATTATTAAATAGTAAAAGCACTGTAGTAGCATACACATAGTAGTAGTATAGAAGTAGCAGCACTTCAGTAGTGCAGTAGTAGCAGCACAGTTACAGTATTCAATCCCCCCGGCCCGCAAAAAGCAAAAACTTTGCATATTTTTTGGGTAACTATTTAAAAAGGGGGAAATATAACTAGGATATATATATTCCGGGTGAAAGGAAACCACATTGAGCAGAGAAGGAGAACCTGAGGCCAGGAAAATCGCCCCCCAGAATAGCAAGATACTCCTTGTAAATCTCTCATATTTGTTACCTTAGTTTGATTCTTCAAGTAGAAATGGACCCCTCTCTCTCTCTCTCTTCTTCTCTCTCTCTCTCTCTCTCTCTTCATCTCTCTCCCCCCCCCCTCCCCCCCCCCCCCCCTCCCCCCCCCTTCTCCCCTCTCCTCTCTCCTTTTTACTCCCCTCTAAAAACCCTTTAAATTTTTCAAATTTTTAAATTTTTCTTTACCTTTGTTTTCCAACTAAGAGTTGAAGATTAGACACTTATGAACATTTGGGGAATCTTTTTTCAGGAAACGTTTCGCCACACGTGGCTTCATCATCCAATACAAATAGAAAGACTTCTCAAGATTGATGGACCCAACACATCGACTCCAGGCGGGACTGATTACCCCAAACTCCTCCCCTCCTTTTCTCTTTCTACTTTGTATTGGACTGATAAACCACTGGTGGCGAAACTTTTCCCGAATAAAAATTCCCCCTATGTTGCAAAGTTCCAATCTTTAACTTGTCGGTTTTCCAAACCATTCATCACAAAAGAGTTGTTACCTTTTACAGGTCGTTTAACAAAAAAAAAAAAAAAAAAAAAATTTTTTTAAAAATTTTTATGATAACTACAGAAACAGGTGAAGGTGGGGGCCAGCTGTGGGCCGGGGGAGCCCCTGTGGCCGGTGGACCCGCTGGGCGGGGGAACCACTTGGGACGGGGGAACCCGTGGGAGGTGAAGGAGCTGTGGCCGGGGAGCCAGCTGTGGGCCGGGGGAGCCCCTGTGGGCCCGGGGGAGCCATGTGGCCCTGGGAAACCCGCTGTGGGCCGGTGGAACCCCGCTGTGGGCCGGTGAAGCGAGCTGTGGGCCGGTGGGGCCAGCTGGGGGACGGTGGAACCAGCTGTGGCCGGGGAGCCAGCTGGGGCCGGGGAGCCCGTGTGGGCCGGTGGAACCAGCTGGGGACGGGGAACCACTCTGGCCGGTGGGCCCTTGGCCGGTGGAACCACTGTGGGGGCCCGGGGGAACCACGGGGGGCCACAGACTTTATTTTGTCACGGAATTTACTTCTTTAAACTTTCATCTTGTGTATTACTTCAAAAAAGTGAAGTCTTGAAAGGATACAGCCAGAGCGGTTGCTGTTTTCTGCCCCGCTTTGGTATAGGAGCTGGCTTCTCGTTATCCGTTTGGTGGAGCCAAGTGCGGAACCACCGTACATAACACTAGGGGGCCCCCAAAACCCTCCATCGTTAGGCTCGTTGAAAGAAAGATCATCCAAGGCTAGGGCCCAGGGGAAGATGCACGGCCGCCGGTTCTTACCCTTTCCAGAAATCGTAGATGAAAAGAAGGAAGGAAAGGGGAAGGGAAGGAAGGGGGGGGCACCAGGCAATCCATGAGAGAGGTGCAAACTGAATGAGAATCACTTTGGGGGTCGTAAAAGTCTTGCACCCTCTACGTCGCCAGGTACAAGGTGCTGTACCTACTCGACAGGTACAGCACCTTGTACCTGCAAGGTACCAAGAAGAAAAGGTTTTTTTGGGTGTCTTTTCTTGAAGATTTACCCCGTGATTCTTCATAATAACTGTGCGGGCATATTTCACCCCCGGATATCCATTCATCACTCTCCCTTTAGTAACATCCCCGCAGCATTAACCCCGGGTCCAGCACTGGGCATCAGCCCTTTAGAAACCGTAAACAACCAAGTCACACTATTAGACTACAATAACCCCCATATTGTTGACATAATAAGCTAGAAAAATGTTTTGCAATTTTAAGCAGTTAAGGGAATTTTTTGCTGAGGGGCCAAAAGTCTATGTTGCTGGGGCGGGCGAAAAAACAAAGTCGTCTCCCCCCTAATTGATTTTCCCCGTGCTGATTTTTCAGGGCCCCTGACCCTCATGCTTTCTGCCCCGAGGCCTACCCTCAGTTTTCTGTCCTCGAACCTGACTGCCATGCGCTGCCATCGAGGTCTGACCCCCCAGTGCTGCTGCTCTCGAGGCCCGACTGTCATGCGCTGCTCCTCGAGGCCTGACCCTCAGAGTGCTGCAATTTGATTAACATTGTGTAGGATCATCTCCCAGGGGTTACTGATGAATATTCTTGCCCGGAGATCCTCCTTACTAAGCAGGTCAAGGTGAGGTTTTTTTCCTTCATTTAACTTGTCAGTTAGGGAATGTCAAAATATCATTTATTTTCTAGCCCCGTTATAACTGAAGTTGATTTTTTGGGTTTAAAATGTAAATGCTAAAAAATTATTTTAAACAAACTAGGCGCCTAAAAAACCCAAAAGGGAAAATTGACACCTTTTTTTAATTTGGTTTTTTTTTTTGTGCCTCGGTGTTTCGTTTTCCTTTATTTAGCCCCCAAATTTGCGTTACATAGGGATTAACACCTTAAAATTAATTTTTAAACCCCAAATTTGAGCCTTTCACTGCAAGGAAAAGGTAGGGCTCAAATCCCCCGTCCGTATCGTCAGACACTCCTAGCCCGAAATTTCAGGGGGCCCGGTGGGCTGGGGGTAAAGCTCCCCCCCTTCACACACGGAGGGCCCGGGTTTCGATTCCCGGCGGGTGGAAATTCCGACACGTTTCCTTACACCTATTGTCCTGTTCACCTAGCAGCAAATAGGTACCTGGGTGTTAGTCGACTGGTGTGGGTCGCATCCTGGGGGACAAGATTAAGGACCCCAATGGAAATAAGTTAGACAGTCCTCGATGACGCACTGACTTTCTTGGGTTATCCTGGGTGGCTAACCCTCTGGGGTTAAAAAATCCGAACAAAAAATCTCTAATCTATCCAGGACTGATGGCGTACAATACCTCTCTCAAAGTTAGAAATGCATATAGTTTTGTTTTGATTTAGCAAATAACCCACTGAGTCAGTATTGTCTATATATTCACTATTGTAATATATAATTTTCACTGACATATATGCTGAAAATCAAATGTTTTGAAGACGATATCGTTGAATTTTTTCACCATCTTATCATTTTTAAGTTCTCCAGAGAATGAAATCCTGGCTGCCCTGCTGGCTGTTAAGTATCGCCTTTCTTGAAAATTATTGTGTTTATTCGGGAAGCATTGAACTTCCAGTGTTTATACAGTACATGGGGAATATGAGGCAACCAGGGTTGATCCCAAAACTTGGAGACCAGCTGTATTTCCTTGTATTAAAGGCCTTTCACTAACTTCAAGGCACCTACCTTAAACCCCCTCGAAGCTGCCTGTCTGTAGGCCTTGCTTGGTCTACACATGTACCTTATTAATCTTAGCCTCAGTTTAAGGAATTTTCATTATCTGAATGTCGGATGATTCTTGTCCATTACCTTGTGCAGTGGTGGCGACAAAATCTTCAGTTGAAACCACTGGATCATTGGCCACATTGAATATCACTGGAATGACTCGAGTCATGTGGTGATCAAATGGTACTGGCCTCGTAGGTAATGTTCTTGCCTCACACACCGAGTGTCCATGGTTCGATCCCCTGCCGGGTGAAAGGACCCCAATGGAAATAAGTCAGTGTGTCTGACTTTTTTGGGTTATCCCAGGTTCTCTACACACATGCTGCTATGTATGATAATTCTATGTAACTGTATTTGTGTATACCTGAATAAACTTACTTACTTACTTATAAAACATTGGGCGTGTTTCCTTACACCTGCTGTCCCCATTCACCTAGCAAGCAAGTAGGTACCTGGGTGTTAGTTTACTTGTGTGGGTCGCATCCTGGGTGTCAAGAATGAAGGACTACGATGGAAATAAGACAGACAGTCCTCGATGACACACTGACTGTCTTGGGTTATCCTGGATGGCTAACCCTCCGGGGTTAAAAATCCAAACAAAATCTTCTCACCGACATAACATCAATATTTTCTCTCCAGATAATAATAATAATAATAATTAATAATAATAATAATAATAATAATAATAAATAATAATAATAATAATAAAAAATAATAATAATAATAATAATAATAAAACTGTGATAAGCAAAATACTAAGTTTTATAATGTTTTTTTTAAAAGTAATGTAATTTATAACTATATATTTCTCGTTGGTGTACATTGTTATTAAACTCACTGGGGAGCGTAAAGACTAGGGTCATACAGCTCCTGGGAAAGGGGAAAGTAGTTAGGTTGTTCCGAGGAATGACGGAAACAGTTCCTTGGATCAAAGTCTGATTACTAGCTTACTGAAATATTTACACATTAAAGAGGTAATAGAAAAGATATAATTTTAATCACTAATACTTAAACACTCAATTTTATCATTATTATAATATTTATGAGGAAGCGCCTAAACACGCAGAGATCAAAAGCACCTGGGAGTAGGGGTAGGGTAGTAAGGTTGATCCAAGGAATAGAAAAGCAAGTCTAGTTAGCTCCTGGATGGAAATATGATAATTTGCGCCTGGAGGAGCTAATTATCATGTCACCCATAAACAAAAGTAAAAAGAAAACCATTATTGTGTCCTTCAAAGGGAAAAAGTTTCATAATTCACTACTAACTACTAAAAAAATATTGTCACTTAGTAATTATTATGAAGTGCTGAACAATAGGATCATATGGCTCTTGGGCAATAGGAAGTAATCAGGTTTGATCAAAGGAAGTGAAGAACAGCTCCAGCTCCCTGGGTCAACAGCTTTTTATGGCTCGGTTGGTAGCCACCTCAGGTTTATACACTAAGGAACTGGGCTTGAAACCCCAGCACAAGTGTATATGTCACTTTTTGGTGGGTTATCTTAGTTAATTTACACATATGTTACTATGTAAGTAATTACAATCGCCCAAAATTTGTGTAAGTGTTTTTAAATAAGCTTACAGTGGCTGCACTGTTCACCTAGCAATACGTAGGTACTTGGGTGTTAGGTGATTGTTGTCGGGAAGAGGGCTTTAAAAGAAACCCCGTAGAAGTAGGGACACAGTCCTCGATGATATTCTGACTTAACTGGGGTTGTCTTGGATTAAAGGCCCTCGGGGTTAGTCTGAAAAACAAATCTTCACTGTTGTGAAGGGTAAAACTCCCTCTTAGTTTTCTTGAAGGGTCCTCTTTTGAGATGATCCCTTTTGAAGGGCTTTACCTTGAAGGGCTCCCACTTAAAATGATCCCTCTCGAAGGGCTGCCACTTTAAGGGTTCCCTTTTGAAGGGCTCCCCTTTTGAAATGATCCCTCTTAAAAGGGCTCCCGGTGGCCTGGTGGCCTGGTGGCCAAAGCTCCCGCTTCACACACGGAGGGCCCGGGTTCGATTCCCGCGGGTGGAAACATTTCGACACGTTTCCTTACACCTATTAAACCTGTTAGTCGACTGGTGTGGGTCGCATCCTGGGGGACAAGATTAAGGAGGTACCTTGATCTAGAGATTGGGATCTGTGCTCCGGTTCTCGGAATTGAGCCTGACTACCTTCCACCCCCCACCAGCTGTATAATCCTACGGGTTTAGAGCTCCCCATGATTATAATAATCAGGTTTGATCCAAGAAAGGGGAAGGCAGGTCCAGTTCCCTGGATCACAAGCCCCATGAAGGAATTTTAGCTCAATTTGTAAATAATGCTCATAGCTTGTGGCCACGGTAGGCCTAGTGGCTAAAGTCCCGCTTCACACACGGAGGGGCCGGGTTCGATTCCCGGCGGGTGGAAACATTTCGACACGTTTCCTTACACCTGTTGTCCTGTTCACCTAGCAGCAAATAGGTACCTGGGTGTTAGTCGACTGGTGTGGGTCGCATCCTGGGGGACAAGATTAAGGACCCCAATGGAAATAAGTTAGACAGTCCTCGATGACACACTGACTTTCTTGGGTTATCCTAGGTGGGTAACCCTCTCCGGGGTTAAAAATCCGAACGAAATCTTATCTTAGTTATGATTACCCCTCATGGGAGAGAGGGGCCTTGACGACCATGGGGGCTCTTGTTCCTGGGAACTGGAGCTATCCTCCCTGACATCGAATCTGGTTGTCTCCCATTTTCCCAGGAGCTGGACTCATTTTCCTATGATCAAGCCTGATTGCATCTCATTCTCGTTATACTAATCTTAGTGTTTTTGTAAACGACCTTAACAATAACAGTACTACACAATGCACACGTCACAATTTAGTCCAGGCAACAATCACGTGTCTGAAAATGAAGTTTTTTTTACCAAAACCTTTCAAGAGAGAGCCCTTCAAGAGGAGCCTTAAGAGGGAGCCCTTCAAGAGGGAGCCCTTTACAGAGGATAATTTCAACAGAGAGCCCTTCAAGAGACAGCCCTTCAAGAGGGAGCCCTTTAAGAGGGATAATTTCAACAGAGAGCCCTTCAAGAGACAGCCCCTTCAAGAGGTAAGATAAGATAAGATAAGATTTCGTTCGGATTTTTAACCCCGGGGGTGTTAGCCACCCAGGATAACCCAAGAAAGTCAGTGCGTCATCGAGGACTTCTAACTTATTTCCATTGGGGTCCTTAAGGGGGGATGAAACCTGAGTGCCTCTCATTCCAGGCTCATAGGCTTTGTATAACCTCTATGAATGAAAAAACTATAATTAAATTTTTTATTTCGTTTTGTTTGCTTTTCATTTTTTTGTTACTTTTTATTTTGTTTTACTCACTCTTTAATTTTGTTCACTTTTCATAATTCAGACAATTTACTATTTAGTTGTTATTCTTCTAACATGATCGTTTTCATTACTGTCTCATTTTACTGACATTACTGTACTTTAAGAATTATTATTAAACCATTAATGTTATTATTATTATTATCACTATAGGTAGGTGTCCCGTAGCTCAATCACTAGTGCGTTCAGCTCACACACTGAGGTCCAGAGTTCGAATCTCCGGTACGGCTGGAAAACATTATGATGTGTTTCCATGACACCGGTTATCCCTGTTCACCCATCAGTATAAAATGGCCACCTGGGTGTTAGTTGACTGGTGTGGGTCGCATCCTGGGACAAAACTGACCTAATTTGCCCAATATGCTAAGCATAACAAGCGGCTTTCTATATATTAGTATGTCAATGATGTCAGCTAGGCCTATATACCTTGTACATGTACTTGTAGAAATAAAGATATTATTATTATCTTTACATTGATGGGTGAGCACTAGACCTGCAAGGGGTCATACAAAAACCTAACAGTGAGATATTTATCACTATAAACATTACTGCACCTAGTAAGTAGGTTGGTAGACAACAACACCCAGAGGTACTACCGTCCTGTGGTAGTAGGTTGGTAGACAGCAACCACCCAGGGAGGTTACTACCGTCTGTGGTAGTAGGTTGGTAGACAACAACCACCCAGGGAGGTACTACCGTCTGGGTAGTAGGTTTGTAGACAGCAACCACCCAGGGAGGTACTACGTCCGTGGTAGTAGTTGGAGCAGCAACCACCCAGGGAGGTACTACTGTCCTGCCAAGTGAGTGTAAAACGAAATCCTGTAATTGTTTTACATGATGGTAGGATTGCTGGTGTCCTTTTTTCTGTCTCATAAACATGCAAGATTTCAGGTACGTCTTGCTACTTCTACTTACACTTAGGTCACACTACACATACATGTACAAGCATATATATACACACCCCTCTGGGTTTTCTGCTATTTTCTTTCTAGTTCTTGTTCTTGTTTATTTCCTCTTACCTCCATGGGGAAGTGGAACAGAATTCTTCCTCCGGAAGCCATGCGTGTTGTAAGAGGCGACTAAAATGCCGGGAACAAGGGGCTAGTAACCCCTTCTGTATAAATTACTAAATTTGAAAAGAGAAACTTTTGTTTTTCTTTTTGGGCCACCCTGCCTCGGTGGGATACGGCCGGTTTGTTGAAAAAAAAAAAAAACATTACTGCAGAAGTGTCAACAATATTAATACTTCCTATCTGAGGCAAATATTGCATTAACCAGGGAGTGATAACAAACCTCTTAACATACTGTATAGCAACTTTATTTACTAAAATATTTACACACTTGTAAAACTACAGTATATAATAAAGCTAATAGTGCAATTATACTTTACTATACGAATACAATGCATTTATTAACTAATAAAATGTAAAGCTTTCGGAATGTTTTGTAGTAAGTAGACAAGACTTTGTATTGCATAGTCGATGTGACACAAATGTGTGTATTCATACATGCGCGGGAATGACAGAGATAGGATGTTCCAGAGAGAGGACACAGTAACAAGGGGTCACAATTGGAAGCTGAAGACTCAGGCGAGTCACAAGGATGTTAGGAAGTATTGCTTCAGTCATAGAGTTGTCAGGAAGTGGAATAGCTTAGCAAGTGATGTAGTTGAGGCAGGAACCATACATAGCTTTAAGACGAGGTATGACAAAGCTCAGGAAGCAGAGAGCGAGAGAGAGAGAGAGAGAGAGAGAGAGAGAAGGACCTAGTAGCGGTAAGTGAAGAGGTGGGGCCAGGAGCTGAGTCTCGACCCCTGCAACCACAATTAGGTGAGTGTACACACAAAGACACACACACACACACACACACACGGCAGGAACCATACATAGTTTTAAGAAGAGGTATGACAAAGCTCAGGAAGCAGAGAGGGAGAGGACCCAGTAGCGATCAATGAAGAGGCGGGGCAAGGAGCTGAGTCTCGACCCCTGCAACCACAATTAGGTGAGTACAATTAGGTGAGTACACACACACGCACACACGCACGCGCACACACACGCACACACGAACCACACACACACACACACAGAAGGGTCAGGGGAGACATGATAACGACATACAAGATACTGTGGGGAATAGACAGGTGGACAGAGAAGGATGTTCCTGAGGAGGGGACACAGAACAATGGAATCACAACTGGAAGCTGAAGACTCAGACAAGTCACAGGACATTAGGAAGATTTCTTCAGTCATAGAGTTGTCAGGAAGTGGAATAGCCTAGCAAGTGAAGTAGTGGAGGCAGGAACCATACATAGTTTTAAGAAGAGGTACGATAAAGCTCAGGAAGCAGAGAGAGAGAGGACCTAGTAGCAATCAGTGAAGGCAGGGCCAGGAGCTGAGTCTCGACCCCTGCAACCACAATTAGGTGAGTACAATTAGGCGAGTACACACACACACACACACAGGAGGAGAAAGAAGCAACTGAAGACATCATGAAGGTGATAGGCGAGGGGGACATGACCCAAGTGGCAAATTTTCGGAGAATCGGGTGGTTCACAAAGAAAAGGAATCGGCCTCTCAAAGTAATTTTCAAGGCAGAATCAACCAGAACCATGATCCTGCAGGAGAAAGCACGGCCGAGAGGCAAGCAGGAGTTCTGGAGTGTGTACCTCGATCGAGACAGAACACAGGACGAAAGGAAGACGATGAAAGAGAGAGTTCAAAAACGAAAGGAGAAATGGGAGAAAAAGGAGCGCAGAATAACCCAGGATCAAATGGAAGGACAAGCACACCCCCCAAGAAACACCTGCAGAAGACTCCAGCCACGACACCCCCCAAGGCAACTGAACAATCCAAACCAACCATCACACACCGATCCCTCTGTTCCCACCCCCTGCACCACAGTTACAGTATTAGAACAGAAGCTGAAGGTTTGGTACACAAATGCAGATGGATTAACGAATAAACATGAGGAATGGCAAGAAAGAATCAATGAGAAGTCCCCAGACATCATAGCAGTTACAGAAACAAAACTCACGGAAACAATAACAGATGCAATCTTCCCACCAGTATACCAGATCATGAGGAAAGATAGAAGGGGCAGAGGGGGAGGTGGGGTTGCTCTGCTCGTAAAAAAAACAGATGGAAATTCGAGAAAATGGAAGGCATAGATGAGACGGGAGAAAGAGACTATATAGTAGGTACACTTCAGTCTGGGGAACACAAAGTGGTCATTGCAGTGATGTATAATCCACCATAGAACTGCAGGAGGCCAAGAGAGGAATATGAAGAGAGCAACAGAGCAATGGTGGACACATTTGCTGAGGTGGCAAGAAGAGCTCACTCCAGCAGAGCAAAGTTGCTGGTTATGGGGGATTTCAACCACAGGGAGATTGACTGGGAAAACCTGGAGCCACATGGGGGTCCCGAAACATGGAGAGACAGGCTGTTGGACGTGGTGCTGGAAAACCTCATGCACCAACATGTTAAGGACACTACCAGAGTGAGAGGGAAGGATGAACCAGCAAGATTGGACCTTGTGTTCACCCTGGGTAGCTCAGATATTGAGGACATCAAGTATGAGAGTCCCCTAGGAGCTAGCGACCACGTGGTTCTGTGCTTTGAATACATATGAGCTGCAAGTGGAGAGAATAACAGGAGTTGAATGGGAAAAGCCCGACTATAAAAGAGGGACTACATAGGGTTAAAGAACTTCCTGGGGGAGGTCCAGTGGGACAGAGAACGGGCAGGAAAGCCAGTAAATGAAATGATGGAGTATGTAACAACAAAATGCAAGGAGGCGTGGAAAGGTTTATTCCCAAGGGCAACAGTAACAACGGGAAGACCAGAACGAGCCCCTGGTTTACCCGACGGTGTAAGGAGGCAAAAACAAAGTGCAATAGAGAATGGAAAAAGTACAGAAGGCAGAGAACACACAAAATAGGAGATCAGTCACAGAGCCGGGAATGAGTATGCACAGGTAAGGAGGGAGGCCCAGTGACAGTATGAAAATGACATAGCATCGAGAATAAAGACTGACCCGAAACTGTTGTATAGCCACATCAGGGAAGACAACCAGTCAAAGACCAGGTGATCAATTATGGACAGAAGGTGGAAAAACTCACAAGAAATGATAAGGAGGTATGTGAGGAGCTGAACAGGAGATTTAAGGAAGTTTTTACAGTAGAGACGGGAAAGGGGCTGTGGGAAGACAGCACAGAAGAGAACCTCAAGAGGGAATATACCAACAAGTGTTGGATGACATACGGAACAACTGAGGAGGAGGTGAAGAAGCTCCTAAGTGACCTTGATACCCCAAAGGCGAGGGGACCGGACATCTCCCCATGGGTCCTTAGAGAAGGAGCAGAGATGCTGTGCGTCCCTCTAACCACAATCTTCAACACATCCCTTGAAACTGGGCAACTACCTGAGAAATGGAAGACAGCTAATGTAGTCCCCATATTTAAGAAAGAAACAGAAACGAGGTGCTAAACTACAGACCTGTGTCTCTGACATGTATTGTGTGCAAAGTCATGGAGAAATTATCAGGAGAGAGTGGTCGAACACCTGGAAAGGAACAAGGTTATAAATGAAAACCAGCATGGGTTCAGGAAGGCAAATCGTGTATCACAAAAACCCCCTGGAGTTTATGACAAGGTAACAGAAGTAAGACACGAGAGAGAGGGTTTTGGGAGACTGCGTTTTCCTAGACTTTCAGGAAGGCCTTTGACACAGTTCCCCACAAGATTAGTGCAGAAGCTGGGGGATCAGGCGCATGTAACAGGGAGGGCACTGCAATGGGTCAGGGAATACCTGACAGGGAGGCAGCAACGAGTCATGGGACATGAAGAGGTATCACAGTGGGCGCCTGTGACGAGCGGGTCCCACAGGGGTCATTCGAGGACTAGTGCTATTTTTGATATATGTGAACGACATGATGGAAGGAATAGACTCTGAATGTCCCTGTTCGCAGATGATGTGAAGTTTAAATGAGAAGAATTAAATGGGATGAGGATGAGGCAGGACTGCAAAAGACCTGGACAGGCTGGACATGTGGTAAAGTAACTGGTTTCTCGAATTCAATCCAGCCAAATGCAAAGTCATAAAGTTTGGGGAGGGGCAAAGAAGACCGCAGCAGAGTATAGGCTAGGTGGACAAAGACTACAGACCTTTCACTCAGGGAGAAAGACCTTGGGGTGACCATAACACCGAGCACATCACCGGAGGCACACATCAACCAAAATTTAACTGCTGCAGCATACAGGCGCCTGGCAAACCTGAGAATAGCGTTCCGATACCTTAATAAGGAATCGTTTCAAGACACTGTACACTGTGTATGTTGGGCCCATACTGGAGAAATGCAGCACCAGTCTGGAACCCACACCTGGTCAAGTACTCAAGAAGTTAGAGAAAGTACAAAGGTTTGCAACAAGGTACCCAGAGCTCAGGGAATGTCATACAAGGAAAGGTTGGGGGAAATCGGACTGACGACACGGGAGGACAGAAGGTTCAGGGGAGACATGATAACGACATACAAGTTTACTGTGGGAATAGACAAGGTGGACAGAGATAGGATGTTCCAGAGAGGGACACAGGGACAAGGGGTCACAACTGGAAGCTGAAGACTCAGACGAGTCACAGGGACGTTAGGAAGTATTTCTTCAGTCATAGAGTTGTCAGGAAGTGGAATAGCCTAGCAAGTGAAGTAGTGGAGGCAGGAACCATACATAGTTTTAAGAAGAGGTATTATACAGCTCAGGAAGCAGAGAGAGAGAGGACCTAGTAGAGATCAGTGAAGAGGTGGGGCCAGGAGCTGAGTCTCGACCCCTGCAACCACAATTAGGCGAGTACAATTAGGTGAGTACACACACACACACACACATATGGTACTAGGTTAGTACATGTACGTCAGGCCCATCTTGGAGTATGCAGCGTCAGTATGGAATGTGCATTTGGTAAATCATGTAAAAATGCTGGAAAAAGTGCAAAAGTCTGCAACAAAACTAGTCCCAGAGCTGAAATGTATGAGCCATGAGGATAGGCTACAGGAGTTAGACCTTAAGACAATAAAAGATAGAAGTATCTAAGGTGACATGATTACAACATACAAAATACCCAAGAGGATTTGACAGTATGTACAGGAAGAGTCTGTTTGAGAGGCGGGTCTCAGGTACACAAAGTCACAGGGATGTTAGGAAATACTTCTTTAGCCTTAAAGTAGTCATTAAGTGGAACAGACTAGACAGTAAAGTGATAGAGGCAGAATCCTTACACAGCTTTAAGATAGGTATGATAGGGCTCACACAGCCACTAGTAAAAACAGAAGCCAGCAGGGAGGCAAGGCCAGGAGTTGAGACTCAACCCCTGCAACTGCACTGAGGTGAGTACAATTAGGCTAGTACAGTACACACTAGATAAGATAAGATAAGATAAAATTTCGTTCGGATTTTTAACCCCGGAGGGTTAGCCACCCAGGATAACCCAAGAAAGTCAGTGCGTCATCGAGGACTGTCTAACTTATTTCCATTGGGGTCCTTAATCTTGTCCCCCAGGATGCGACCCACACCAGTCGACTAACACCCAGGTACCTATTTCCTGCTAGGTGAACAGGACAACAGGTGTAAGGAAACGTGTCGAAATGTTTCCACCTGCCGGGAATCGAACCCGGGCCCTCCGTGTGTGAAGGGGGAGCTTTAGCCACCGGGCCACCGGGCCACCAGGCCACCAGGCCACCGGGCCACACTAAAGAAAGTATACAAGAGAAAGTGTATATGTAGATCAATAGCTAGACTTTAAGAAATTGGAATATCATGAAAGTTTAACTGATTCTAGGAAAATATCAGATATAGAGGGAGATGATGATGTTTTGCACTTAGAAATGTGTGAAATGAATGCGCTTGGTTGTGTAAACCTTTAGCAAAGCCATCACTGAATGTTGTTTTTAACTAGAAATGTACTGTATAGTACACTAAAAATAATGAAAAAGTGCACAGATATACAGTTACAAAATGAGAGCCTATTGAACAGGGAATTTTCTCGTATGTAAATTCACCTAAAATCTGAAATTAGAAGAACCACCATCAGTATTCAGGGTTTATCTACATACACACAAAATGCTGAACATTCAGTAATGTTTAATACAGAAGGCAGCACTAATGTAGTTATATTAATGTACACAGGTAGGAACTTAGCACAGTGCAGTAATTCAAGAATAAGCTCCTGTCTTACTATCTATATATGGCAAACATACACACTAGCAAAACAATTCATGTAGCTGCACTTAACAGTCTTATCTGCTTCTGACACTATCATATTTTCTATAGTACCAGTAGTTACTGTATTTACAAAGTCATTTCTTTGTAAATGATCTATATTATCACAATAATGATACACAACCAGTTGTTTTTTATACTGTACAATACTTCCCCTATTTATCATAAATTTAAAAACTTATCATGAAAAATTAATATGGAATCAACCTTAATAGTTTGTGATAGATTAGAATTTGTCTGTACATTTGAGGGAGTAGCTGAAGCTACACCATAATTTTAAAGTGAATATATTGCTTCAGATTCTCCACAGGGAAATCGAACAGGATTCTTCCTCCGAAAGCCATGCGTGTCGTAAGAGGTGACTAAAATGTCGGGAGCAAGGGACTTATAACCCCTTCTCTTGTATAAATTACTAAATTTAAAAAGAACAACTTTCGTTTTTAAATTTCGTTTCTCTTTTCAGGTCACCCTGCCTCAGTGGGATATATCCGGTTTGTTAAAAAAATATTACATCAGATGCTGAGCATAGCAGTGTTGTGACCTTTAGCTTGGTGACGTTTAAGACTTCCAAGGTTTAAGAACTGCTCATTACAGATAACACATATATATTTATCAAACATCTGGGGAGCTCTGGTAGGCACTGGTTGCATGGGCAGAGGCACAAACTGACTAAAATGTCCATTACTGTTGCTTGTAATAAAGTTTGTACTCTCAGTTTCTGCTATGTGTAGCTTCAGGTGGTTACTCAAGTCATGCAAACTGGAGACACTCACCCCACAATTATGACAGGCATACGTTTTCTCTCCTAAATGTACTTCCATGTGTTGCTCCAAGTAAGCCAGTGAAGGAAAGGTTGATGAGCAAAACTCACACGTAATGAGAGGACATACAGAAGTTGGACTAGGAATAGCAATTTTCTTTTGCAGAACAGATAATTCAGACTGAGAATTCTCTTTTGGAGGTTCAAGGGAGTTGTTAGAAATGGCTGTGTGTGTGAGTGGATTTTCATCTATTGGTACAGAGTAATTTTCTTTAAAGTAATGTTTACATTCATTTAAATTTGAATTTGAATCAAAGTTATCAACTTCAAAGTAGTCACTTGATGTGGGAAGCTCAGATTCCTTTACTTCAGGAGAGAGATCCGCATCATGCGATCTTTTGGCGTGGATGACCATATATTTATGCTCTTCAAATCCTGAGTTGCAGTGTGGACAAACATGGGGTTTAGGCTTGTGCAGCATTTTTTTATGCTTGTTTAGTGCACTGCGACTTGAGAAGCTGCGTTCACAGACATCACATTTTGGTTTGACACCATCATTGACATGAAAGGCTTGGTGAGTCTTGAGCCGACTCTCGGTCTGGCAAACCTTACCACATACATCACATGTAAATGGTTTCACTCCAAAGTGTAATTTCATGTGTGTGTCAAGATGTTCTTGGTTATTAAATTTCTCTGCACATTCTGGCACAGTGCAGATGAACTGAAGTGATTTGGATCTTGGCTTCTTGGCATCTCTTGTCTCCATAGGTGATACAGAGGGCCTCTTTTGAGGTACATTATTAACTAGCATCAGATTACTGGATGCCATAACTATCTCATGTTCCATAGTTCCTCGGCCTAAAACATCAGGTAAGGTGCCATGTGTCACAACATATTCATCCCTAGCAATCATCCCATGGTGAATATCATGATCCATCGAAGTGATTTGCATTCCCCACCTCTCTCGAGTCTTAGAATCCTAATGAATCTTGTAACTTGTTGTTTGACCTGGTGCTCCTTACATTCCTCTGCTTTGAAGTCTTTTTAAGAACTCATAGTAGCAAATCTGAAAGATGAAGGTTGCCATTAGTTATTCGTATACATTATTCATATACATTATAAAAATGCTTTTTGTAATGCTTGATGAACCCTGCACACTCTATTCAGTGTCATCAGTAACAGGAATATTGACAGAGTGCTGCAAAAATAATATTCCTGAAAAGTGTTAATTCTGTCAGGGTCATTCAGTGCAATCTCCAATGTTACTGATAGGTAATCACAAAAGTTTAACTGGGATGTAAGTGGATGATCTACTTTTATAATAACTGGAAATCATTGCTACATTTATAATGACTAGAAATTATTCCTGCATTTATAATAACTAGAAATTATTTGCCTTTATGTACATCTTGCATTTGTGGCTACAGTTATGCTTCAAAATCAGGGTTAAATACATTAATACAGTATCACACTGTATTATTATTATTATTATTATTATTATTATTATTATTATTATTATAGGGAAGCATAACCTTGAAGGGGTCATACATCACCTGGAGTATGAGAGATAATTAGATTTCATCCAAAAGGGTAGGACAGCTCCAATTCCTCAAATCAAGAGCTCATCATCAGAATCAAGGCCACACAACCTGTGAAGTGATCACTACAGCATAATTAAGCTAACAAATGGATAAAAATAAACACATTTCTAGGTCTGTAAAAGATTGAGCCAATAATCCTTGCTTGACATTCATTATTTGATTTTTTTTACAAACTTTTTAGATGCTGTTAGTACAGTAATGTACAGTCTAACCCCACCAGCAGCAACAGCCTGATTGAGCAGGCAAGCACCAGATGAGCCTAGCTCATGGCTGGGCTCCTGAAGCACAAAGACTCTCGAAACTCATCAAAGGTATATCAAAGGTATATAGCCCTGTTAACTCTTTAGTATACACAGACAGTGTATGTGAATGGTCCAAGGTAAAGTATGGGAAATACTACAGCAGTAGAAATCATACAGCACCTGGGGAATAGGTTTAATGTGAGGCGAATAAAAAGGAGAGTAGCTCCAATTCCTTGGACCAAGAGCCCTTCACCATCACTGTACCACCCCTGAAACAGTAAAGACCAATGAACATAATAATAAATAATAATAATAATAATAATAATAATAATAATAATAATAATAATAATAATAAATTATTTGCTATTTTGTTATTCTTAAAGAGCTTGTTCTCTCCAGAAATTTACAATTGCTTACTTTTTTTGGGTTATCTTTTATTAAATTATCATTATGTATTGTTCTAGTCACGGTATCGTGCATTTTTGTTCTTTCCGTACTTACGTGTACCCATACCTAAGTAAACTTACTAATTGGCAAGCACTAACCTCACTTAACCTAGATGATATTTGAATGATTACTTGAAAGGGTTTGTAGCCATGAATAACCAAATGAAGTCTAACTTAATTTTCATTGGGGTTAATTTGATCCACTTCCCCGAGAATGCGGTTCTCAGCAGCTAAATGACACCCAGGAACCTATTTACCTATGAACAGAGACAACAGGTGTAAGGGAGCCAACCTAACGTTCCCACTAGTGCTGGGATCGAACCCAGGTTCCTCAGGTGTGAGCCACAAACCAATGGAGTATTATTATAAAGGGGAAGCGCTAAACCTGTAGGATTATACAGCGCCTGTAGGGGGGATGGAAGACATTCAGGGTTAATCCAGGGAACTGGAGCACAGATCCAGTTCCCTAGATCAAGAGCCCCTCACCAGCATCAAGGAACCTTCCTTGAGGGGACAAACCAATGGAAATAACTCACTAACTTTTCTTAGCGGGTTATCCTAGGTAATTACACATATGCTGCTATGTATGATAATTTATGTATCTGTATATATGGGTATCTATACCTGAATAAAGTAACTTACTAATCTACCCTTATATCGTGTTGGATAATGGGTGATTATATTTTAACCAAAAAAATCACCTCTTTCACCTATTATAAACATTTATTGTTGGGGTTGTTACAGGTTAGTACTGCTCATGGCTGGCGAGTCCTGAATCTCTGCGTTTGGAGGGGAAATATTGCCAAAATCTGGCAAAAATATTGCTCATATTGGAACTGAAAGGAATATACGTGTTTTAAGACATTAAAAAATAAACTTCATTGTCTAAACCCGGCAAATGTGAGGTGTCTACTGAAACTGAGTCAGTGACCGATTTCATTTAGAAGCCGTTCCCTCAGGATGTAAACATTTCTAGTGTTAATTTTGTTATGAAAGATACGAGACTAAAAGTATTATTATTTTAACTAATAGAAATTTAATAAAAATGCTATATAAATATATATAAATTATAATAACCACACAGTGTGGTGTTTGCAATTTAAATACAAATAATAATGCATGACACTGCACTGCATGTCAATAAAAAATATACATAAAAAGCTGCATAAGAAAAATAAAATTGCGTTACTTATATTAGAAAATTAAAATTGTAAATAAAAAATTTATAAATTATTTTTATACATTTGCAGTTATTTCTTAAAATTAGCTTAGTTTACAAAATTTGTTTTCAATATGCTAGGATTTATCAAAGTAATATTATATTAAGCAAGTTTAGTTAGGTACATATAAGTACAGTTACACAAAATTAGGTGACTACACTTATAGTACACATTAACATATAGTTATATATTCACATAGCATTATTATTATAATCAAGGGGGAAGCGCTAAACCCGGAGGATTATACAGCGCCTGGGGGGGGGGATGTGGAAGGCATTCAGGTATTCACATAGCAACACATTCAGATTATTATATCTATAATTGCTAAACCCATAGGGGTGGGGGGATCATATAGCACTCGTGGAAATGTTAGGTAATGAGGTTCCATCCAAGGAAAGGACAGGTCCTCTTCCTTGGATCAAGAGCTCTTCTCTTGCATAAAGGAATGTTTTCCAGCGCAAACTCCCCTCAAGGAAGGTTCCTTGATGTTGGTGAGGGGCTTTTGATTTAGGGAATTGGATCTGTGCTCCAGTTCCCCGAATTAAGCCTGAATGCCTTCCACATCCCCCCCCCCAGGCGCTGTATAATCCTTCGGGTTTAGCGCTTCCCCCTTGATTATAATAATAATAATCCAGCGCAAACTGTTTGAGAGTTTTTAACGGGATTACATTTCTCAAGGATATTTATTCTCACCACATATGCTTCTTACTTTCCAGAGAGACTTATGATAGCGGGATACACAATGTCGTGTTGTACTTAACAGGAATATGGCGAGAAAAATGCTGATAGATGTGGTAGAGAGGAGAAATAATGGGGTAAATGAGGAGATAAGAGAGCCTGGAGGCAAGTCATGGAGGTATTGACACGGTGTACTGGAGGACTGCTGGCCACACATTCCATCTTTTCCTCCTTCAGCAGCTCACTAGCCACTCAGGGGAGTCTGATCGCTGCACTGCTGAAGATCAGGTTGTCGTTTCTACCAGGAAGGAGCTTTTGGAGGCCAGTGAGCTCCGCCATGACCAGTCAGAGGCATCAAGATGTGGCAGACCAATTACCAGATAGCATACCCACGGCAGGACTGATCAGTGAGTGTATACCCTTTAAGGTGGTGAGGGGGGCTTTTGATCCAAGGAACCGGACATATCCTCCCCTTCCTTGAATTAAACCAGATTGCCTCCCATTCCCAATACGATGCATGGCTGCTACCCCTCCCATTCCTCAGGCACTTTATGAACCATTCCTCAGGCACTTTATAAACCTCATATTCCTCAGGCACTTTATGAACCTCATATTCCTCAGGCACTTTATGAGCCTCATATTCCTCAGGCACTTTATGAACCTCATATTCCTCAGGCACTTTATGAGCCTCATATTCCTCAGGCACTTTATGAACCATTCCTCAGGCACTTTATGAACCTCATATTCCTCAGGCACTTTATGAATCTCATATTCCTCAGGCACTTTATGAACCTCATATTCCTAAGGCACTATGAACCTCATATTCCTCAGGCACTTTATGAACCTCATATTCCTCAGGCACTTTATGAACCTCATATTCCTCAGGCACTTTATGAACCTCATTCCTCAGGCACTTTATGAACCTCATATTCCTCAGGCACTTTATGAACCTCATATTCCTCAGGCACTTTATGAACCTCATATTCCTCATGCACTTTATGAACCTCCCATTCCTCATGCACTGTATGAACCTCATATTCCTCAGGTATTTTATGAACCCTCCATTCCTCAGGTACTTTATGAACCCTCCATTCCTCAGGTACTTTATGAATCCTCCATTCCTCAGGTGCTTTATGAACCTTCCATTCCTCAGGTACTTTATGAACCCTCCATTCCTCAGGTACTTTATGAATCCTCCATTCCTCAGGTGCTTTATGAACCTTCCATTCCTCAGGTACTTTATGAACCCTCCATTCCTCAGGTACTTTATGAGCCTACTATTCCTCAGGAACTTTATGAACTCTGTTGGTTTAGTGCTTCTCCATAAATATAATATACAGTAAAGCAAGACTTAATCAAGAAGGGCCTTCTCAACAGAAATAATAATAATCTTTATTTCTACTAGTGCATGTATAAGGTGCACAGGCCTACCTAACATCAGTGACACACTACTATATAGAAAGCCCTTTGTTATGCAGAGCATTTCAGGTAAATTAGGTCAATTTTGTCCCCATGATGTGACCTACACAAATTGACTAACACCCAGGTACCTAATTACTGCTAGGTGAACATGGACAGCAGGTGTCTTAAGGAAACACCCAAATGTTTTCACCTGTACTGGAGATCGAACCTTGGATCTCAGTTTGTGAGCTGAGTGGTGTAATTTTATTTAGGTACAGGCTCCCATAAGTATAGTTACATAAATTTAGGTGATTACAATTATCATACATAATAACATGTGTAAATTAGCCACCAGTGTAAATTACCTAGGATAACCCAAAAAGAAAGACAAAGTAATTTATTTCCAGTGGGGTCCTTGTAATATCTTATTTAAACCTTAAAAGTTAAAACAGCTAAGTAACTCAACTGTATGAAAGGCAGTTACAATAAAAGGAGATATACTAGGAATAAGGTTAACTGAGTTATTTACATTAACATTAAAGAGAGAATCAGATGGCAGTAATAAGTACATGTATGTTAGCTATATAAGACATAATATCAGCTGGAAGTCAAAACACAAAAACTAATTACGTTCTAGACTCATTTTCTATCAGCATATTGCTAATGTCTTGTTATCACTGAACACTTGTCATTGAGAGGTTGACCAAGACAAAAGATCCATTTTAATTTATTTTTAACTTCAAATAGTCTTGATATATATGTACTGATGCAAATGTGGTAATACAGTATTTAAACATTTTCTAATTATGAATGGAACTAATTCATTGGTTTACTTTTCAGTTATAGGTGATGAAATTTTGAAGGGCCAGACACAAGACACAAACACGTACTTCCTTACAAGAAAGCTTCATAATCTAGGTGTTAAAGTTAAGCGGGTAAAAATATGCTCCTTTACTTTAAGTTTTCATCAAAAGTAACTTTGTAGTTTGTAGATTTTTCCCATTTCCAAATTTTATTTTCTGCTGACTAAATTGATCTTATTTGAGATATTTTTATTTTAGTATTTTTGTTGAAATATTGACTGTTATGATGTGATAAATTTTATCATATAGTATCATGTCACCTGATGATGATCACTACAGATGCTATCTTCCTCTGTTTTTCCTTTTGAAACTAGAATCTATTGCCACTCTGCTGACTTACTAATAACAGTTATATTTTTAATGTAGAGCACAGTACACCATATAAACAGATGTAGTAATAAAAGGATCAGTTAGGTGTAATTGGTTTGTTACCATACTATTATTAGAAAAAATTGTCTGTGAAAATTTCAAGCTTGCTTTGACTGGTTAAGTTGTTAAAATGTGGAAAATCACTTATTTGAAGCATACTGGAATATATTCGCTTGTTGTTCCTCAGATCTCGGTAATTCCTGATGATGTTCAAACGATAGCCGATGAGGTGGCAGCGTTCTCAAAGCAATTTACTTTTGTTTTAACATCAGGAGGAATTGGCCCAACTCACGATGATATCACATTTGAAGGTTTGTGGTGGTGATAAACAAATCCGGTAGTAATAAACGATAATTAAAGTAGCAGATGTATTCAAACATATAATAATGTATTTGCCAGATATTTTACTTAGCATGAGAGTAAAACTTGTATTAAGATGATTCAGGATTCTGTAATCTATTTGCAGTTTTAATTAGGATTAGATAAGGACAGTATTATGTCTTCTTTGGTTTTAATATTTTCTGGAGAGCATTGTCAAGGTCACAGTGTATAGGACTAATATTGATGGCTTGGTAATTCAGAGAGTTTTTAAACAGGGAGAGCTAGTTGAAGTATGGCATAGCCAACAAGTAATAAAATGACACATACAATTAAAGCTTCAATAGGGTTATCAAAGCTCATTCCTTAGGTAATATTGAAAAGGGGTTGGGCATATATTTTTGTTTAGTGGGTTTTGGTTTGAGAAGGACCTGCCTAATATGGGCCAGTAGGCCTGCTGCAGTGTTCCTCCATTTTTGTGTTATTTAAGGAGATCTTTATTAGTATGATGTTTCACCTGTATATATGAGACTATTATACATACTCTTTAACCCCTCATGTAGGTGAAATGGTGTACTGAGCGTATCTTTTTGGCCTAAACAGGAAAAAACTTTATTTTAAGACAGGTTACACAGTGGGGCTTTATCCAGTGATAAATTCCCACTGTAGGTTACAATGAAGGTTTACTCTGTTTAATATGTTAAAATTACCACTTATCATTGTCTTCCTGCCAATGGCTTGTTACAGACATTGCCTTGCATTGGTCTCTTTCAGGTGTGGCTGCAGCATTTGGGGAAAAGGTTCATCCACATCCAATGTTGGTACAGTTTATTAGTTCCTATTTCAAGACAGATGACCTCAGCTCACCAGCAATGAAGATGGCGCACGTATGTCCTCATAGAAGGTTGAAATATTCGTGAGCACTTGAGAATTTCATTTCAAGTAATTGCCAGAGTAATATGCAATATTCTGTAAAAATCAATCGTAGATACAGTGGACCCTCGGTTATTGGCTGTAATTCACTCCAGAAGGTCAGCCTAAAACCGAAATTGCCAAAATCCGAAATAATATTTCCCATAAGAATTAATGTAAATACAATTAATCCATCCCACACACCCAAAAATATTAACAAAAAATATATTGTTGAAGATTAATTATAGTTTTACATACGCAAAACGAGAACTAAATAAAATAAATAAATCAACATTTAAATCACTATTACATATCTTTATTGAAGACTCTTGTTGGCTTATGGAAGACAGGGGAGGAAGAGAGAGGGATGATTGATTATTGTTCAGAAGGGGAATCCCCCCTCCATAAGGACTTCAGGTATCAAAGCTCTCTTTGGGGTTACTTCCCTCCCTGCCTGATACACTCCCTGCCTTCCTCCTACACTCCCTGCAACACCCTGCCTCCCTACTACACTCCCTGCTTGTCTGCTACACTCCCAGCCTTTCTCCTACACTCCCTGCCTGCCTGCTACACTCCCTGCATGCCTGCTACAATCCCTGCCTCCCTGCTACACTCCCTGCATGCCTGCTACACTCCCTGCATGCCTGCTACACTCCCTGCCTTCCTCCTACACTCCCTACTACACTCTCTGCCTCCCTACTACACTCTCTGCCTCCCTGCTACACTCCCTCCCTCCATATTATAGTGAAATGTTTGAATGAATGAGCAGAAGCTTTCTCACTCGCCCAGAAACAAAGCCAGACTGATGCGTGAGTGGCTGACGGCAGCGGGTTGACGCGTCCCATACGGCCGATAAGCGAAATAATGGCCGATAACCAGAAGCTGAAAAACTGGCTGATAACCGAGTTGGCTGATAAGCAGAATGGCTAATAACCGAGGGTCCACTGTATGTTGTTCAAGTATACATAGTTTAAAAATTGACCTTATTGCATAGTTTATTTAAAGGTATATCACTCATGGATACACTAATGAGATAATAGTCACATAATCGTTGTTATAATATAAAGTCTATTACAAAAAAAATTTTCATGGAAACACTTCTGTGCAGCTGAATATTTCTTCTAAATGGGAAGGTCAAGTTTTGATTTTGAAAATTCCACTGGGAAAAGTTTTTAAAATTCCAGATTTAGATCAATATAGGATGCTGTACACATGTGTAATATACTAGTATAATAATTTTATCTTCATGTTAATTCATCCAAAAAAAATACTTGATTTTATTTTAGATTCCATTTAGTATAATTATTGCTTAGTGTATGTGGTATTTTTCGAATTACAAGTTTTACTATATAGTGGGAAATTTAGTTGCATATACATTACATAAGCATATTGATTATGTACCCATGTTGAGGATAGGAAATTATTGAGGTGTCTGTTCAAGCATATAATCATTCCACAAATTGTGACCATAGCTGTTGATTCTGGCGTCTGAATGAAGCTTGGGAGGGAATATTTACCTGGAGGATGTTCTTGCCTGTACATCAAGGTGGTTTGGGCATTTAGAGAGGATGGAGCAGAATCAGATGACTAAGAGAGTGTACAAATTGAGGATGGAAGGAAGGAAGGAAAGGTAAAGGTTGTCCCATGAAGGGTTGGAAGGATCAGTAAATTAGGTTTTGAGTGTTTGGGGCTTGAACATCCAGCAGGATTGTGAGCATGTTAGATCAAAATGGAGACAAATGGCTTGACATAATGTTAGAGTGTGAACAAGGTAACATTTATGAAAGGATTCAGGGAAAACTAATTAAGTCAGCCAAGAGTTATGGAGGTGGACAGTAGAGTACCTGCAATCTGAAGGATGATGAGGGGAAAATTGTTGCAGTTTAGAAGGGCGTTTGAAGTGTGATGTCATCATATTTCTGGAAAGACAACTCTTGAATGAATAATGATGAATGCGTTTACTTTTTTTTGGGGTGGGTAGGTTGGGGGGGGGAGGGGAACCCTACCTCAGTAGGAGACAACCAGTGTGTTAACCCTCTTTTTTTCAACACACTGACCATATTCCATAGAGGCAGGGTTACCTAAAATAAAAAATGTAAATTATTCTTTTTAATTTTAGTAATTTGTACAGGAGAAGGGGTTACTTAACATCCAAATACCTTTACTTATGGTCAAGAGCACAAGCAATATGTATAGGAAGCCTTGCCCATATGTCTCCACTTAACTTGGGAATCAAGCCTGGGTCTTTTTGGGTGTGACTCAAATGCTCAGCAACTATCTGGTTACTAACATGTGCTCGAGGCTAGCATGATATTTGTTTTATTGTTTTTGTATGTCGCATTTGTTGTCACTGTTTAATCATTAGAAGTGTATGTGGAGATTTGGGTGATATTATTTCTTTAAGGACCATTTATTGTGTGAAAAGATAATTAATGAGTTTTGGTACTAATTATTTTTTATTCCTTGACTGTTGAACATTCTGAGTGCACTTGGAATATCAGTAACATCTAAATACAAAAGTGTAATGAACACTGGTCAGTGCACAAATTAGCCCACATGATAGAAATAAAACACAACATATTCCTATAGCTGAGATTACTGTATACTTCAGCCTACAGCTGAGAGTATTGTATATTTCAACCTACAGCTGAAAGTACGTACTGTATATTTCGGCTTACAGGTAAGACCCTCTTCAGTCTGCTTAACAAAAATGGCCTCAGTTGTATACCCAGATATTCATTACTTCCTATTCCCTGTTTTATTTTCTCCATGTGGAATTTCTTTGGCATCAATAAGATCTTTACAATTCTGTATACCCTTTATCTAGACATACTCTCATTATTACCTGGAGTTTACCTGGAGAGAGTTCCGGGGGTCAATGCCCCCGCGGCCCGGTCTGTGACCAGGCCTCCTGGTGGATCAGAGCCTGATCAACCAGACTGTTACTGTTGGCTGCACACAAACCAACGTACGAGCCACAGCCCGGCTGGTCAGAAACCATTGGTAATGTTTGATGGACATAAAAATAAGTACAGGTTCTCTTCAACTTAGGATATTTTGACTTTATGATGGTGCAAAAGCATTTAATTTGGAGATAATTACCTAGCATGAACGTGGCAAGTCCATAACTTGCATTCATTTTACTTTTCAATACAGTGGACCCCCGGCATTCAATGGCATCGATATACGTTAAATCCGGTATACGATACATTTTAATGCAAAAATTTTGCCTCGCCACTCGTTAAAAAACCCGCCACACGCGATTCATCTGGGATGCGTCCACATGTGGCCTGAACTGCCCCGTGCATGCCAGTGTTTACAAGCCAGCCAGTGTGCTCGCATCTAAGCATACATTTGGTACATTCCATATTATCACAGTGTTTTTGGTGCTTGTTTCTGCAAAATAAGTCACCATGGGACCCAAGAAAGCTTCTAGTGCCAACCCTGTGGTAAAAAGAGTGAGAATTAGTATGGAAATTAGGAAAGATTTTGAAGGGTTTCGGGCTAACCCTGAGAAGCCTATGCCAGTTGTGGAATCCATTGTGCCTACTTCAAAAATTAAGGAAATGTGTGCAAAGTGGGTTGAACTGCAAACCTTTATGGATGAAAATCACCCTAACACAGCTATTGCAAGCTGTGCTGGTGACTATTACAATGACAATGTTGTGGCCCATTTTAGACAAATCTTAAAGGAACTAGAGGTACAGACCTCTATGGACAGATTTGTTGTGCAACAGAGTTCCAGTGACTCTCAAGCTGGAACTAGTGGCATTAAAAGATTAAGGGAAGTAACCCCGGAAAAGGACTTGCTAGCTCAAGTCCTAATAGAAGGGGATTCCCAAACATTAACAGCTTCGACACTCTCCCCTCCTCCCATCCCATCAATCATCACCAGATCTTCATTAAAGGTAAGTGTCATGTATTCTATTGTTAGTAGAGTACTACTAACTGTGCATGTCTTCTTCAGTTTGTGTGCATTAAACTTAATATTTCATGTGGTAAAACTTTTTTTTTCATAGTACATATGTACTTTTGGGTGTCTTGCACGGATTAATTTGATTTCCATTATTTCTTATGGGGAAAATTAATTCGCCTTCCGATAAGTTTGGCATACGATGAGCTCTCAGGAACAGATTAATATCGTATACCAGGGGTCCACTGTACTGGTATTTAGTTAGTTACATTAATTATTTGTTTTTTTACTTATTTGGTGACAGTAGTTATTTATTTATTTATTTATTTAGTACATCATATTCATATTCGACTTACAATGGGGTTGTTGGAACATAACCCCATCATAAGTCAAGGAGCACCTTTACATGCTTAGTGATACTGGTAAACATTTCCTTGTTTTGAGCATGCATAAGAGAGAATGGGATTTCTCTGGATGCCCATTAATTTATTTCTATAAGCAAATCCTGCCATAGTTATTCCTGTCAAGGAAGGTATGTTGATCCTGGTGAAGAGCTCTTGGTTCAAGGAATTGAAGCTAACCTCCCCCTCTGTGGATCAAACCCGATTACGTCCACTCCACCAGATTGTACGATCCCTACAAGTTGATCATGACCCATGAATATTACAGTACTTGCCATGGTTGATAATTTATGTTAAATTGACAGATTCCCGAGTCTGCGGTACTCCACTTTGGTGAGGACAAATCAAAAGGCATCAAGTCTCGATATCCAATCATTAGTGTGAGGAATGTGACTGTATTCCCAGGAGTCCCACATCTATTAGAGAGAGCTTTTGAGCTCTTAGGAAAGGTTAGTTGTTTCTCTTCTCTCTGTAATTTTCCTACAGAATACTATATTATCTTCACCTCTTTGAAATGAAGCTGGATTGACAGTTATGAAATATCTAGTGAACACTACAGAAAGGAAGGTTATAGGATGCAGGATAATTTATGAAAATAAGCTCTCTTTAAAGCTCCTGTGATTGTTTTTGTATGTTTTTTTTTTTTTTAAATGCTAGCTGTCTCCCACAGAGGCAGGGTCTTGCCTCTGTGGGAGACCCTTTATAAATCACAGTTAAACTGTTGTATCTGTGTGCAGATATGACAGTTTAAATGTGATTTATAAAGTGCATCCAGAACTGAGTAGCATGAGGAAATGCCTTCATAATACATGTTACTTAATTTTGGTTGCACCTTTGCAATCACATTTCCACAATATCATACTACAGCCTCTCCTCACTTAACGATAGAGTCCCGTTCCTAAGACCACGTCACTAAACGAATTTGTCGCTACGTGAGGAGCATACTAAAATGGTAGTGAGTTTGTGTCAACCATCTTTGATATTGTTATGTCACCTTTGCACCATGTATAACATTTTTGGTATATTTTTAAATGTTTATACAGTAGTGTACTGTATATTGTAATAAACAGAGTAGAAGAAATCAGCTGTAATATACATTATTTAGGCATGCATACTAGTCAGAGAGCCCGTCGTAAGTCCAAGGCATTGGTAAACAAGTACATTGCAAAGTGAGGAGAGGCTGTATATAAAGAAGCTTTATAAGAACTTACTGGGTACTGAATTAAAAATTATGATGTAAGACGATAACTGGGACATTCACTTTACTTGCCCTGAAAATTGACTCCATATTTTATCCCATTGTCTGCTGTCACTCTTAAATAATATCAACAGCCTTAATGCTGGTGGAGGGCTCCTGCTCAAGGTAATTTGGCCTACTCTCTCCTTCCTTGGATCAAACCTGATTCCCTGCTATTCTCCAGGTACTACATACCCTTATGGGTTTAGCCTTCCCTATGAATTAATAATAATCTTGTGGCAGGTGTTTGAGATTTTGCTCTAATATGCTCGCATTATGAGCTAGGGTAAATGACTTTGGGTATCTTCCTTGATCAATTTAATGCACTTGAACTACGTATCTATATCAGGGGTGGGGAACCTGCAGCCTTCTAGGGCATTAAGTGCGGCCTTCTGAATGAATCAGAATCAGAATTTTTCATTAGGTTATTATGTAATTAATTTTTACAAAATAACCAACAATTAATAGTATATCTAATCAAAATTTCTTGAATGTGACCTTATTAGATTACAGCTAGCTTTAATGCTGCCTTCCAGCATTAAAAGGTTCCCCACCCCTGATCTATATCTGTATTTAGATAATCAGTGATTCTTTGTACTCCATACCCGGAGTCTACCTGGAGAGTGTTCAGGTGGGGTCAACATTCCTACAGCCCAGTCGTTGACCAGGCCTCCCGCTGAATCAGGGCCTGATCACTATTATTTATTATAATCAGATAAAGCGCTAAATTGACAAGGGTCATGCAGACAGGGCCTGTTTAACCAGGTTGGTACTGCTGGCTGCACGTAGTCCAATATATGCATCACAGCCCAGCTGATCAGGCACTGACTTAACAGGTATCTGCCCAACTCTTTGTGTTTTTTTGCAGAAGTTGTTCCACACTCCAGGCATGGAGTTCTGTGTCAGGGTGGTGTACTTGACAGCAGATGAGGTGTCCATTGCTTCGCTACTCAATGAAGTTGTGGCTGAATTTCCCTCTGTGTCTTTTGGATCATATCCAAAGTTATTCCACAGGTTTGTGTAGTGTATAACCGTTTTTACTTTTCTTTAACCCTCGAGATAGGTTCCTTGATGCCGGGAAGAGGCTCTTGATCTTAATAATTGGACCTGTGCTCCCTTTTCTTGGATCAAGCCTGAATGTTTCCCATTTTCCCAGGTGCTGTATGATCCTTACAGCTTTAGCTCCATCCAGTGAATGTAATAATAATGATATACTGTATTTTAATAGTTTTGTAAATACTCTCATTCATAGAAAGAGAAGCTGCTTCAATGTTTATAATAAGGTTTTGGAAGGTGGGTGGCTTAATATCAATGATTTGCTTTTGATCCAAGAAACTGAAGTTAGCCTTCCTTTCCTTAAATCAAACCTAATATTCTCCCATTTCTCCAGTGCTGTGTGACCCATATAGATTTAGTGCTTCTCTATAGATATGATACAGTACAACGTCTCCTCACTTAACGATGGAGTTCCATTCCTAAGACCCCGTCAGGAAATGAATTCGTCGCTAAATGAGGAGCACACTGTAATGGTAGTGGGTTTGTGTCAGCCATCTTTGATATTGTTTTAATGTCACCTTTGCACTATTTATAACATTTCTAGTATATTTTTAAATGCTTATACAGTAGTGTACTGTATATTGTAGTAAACAGAATAGAGGAAATCAGCTCTAATTTACATTATTTAGGTATGCATACTGGTCAGAGAACCTGTTGTAAGTCCGAAGCTTCGGTAAACGAATACATTGCTAAGTGAGGAGAGGCTGTAGTAACTTTTGAGTGAGCTATAAAAAAATATATTGTTTTTAATACTTGTACTAAGCTGCGTGGGCACGTTAGATAGGATTAAATGGAGATGAATGGTTTTTGGGACCTTACGAGTTGTTGGAGTGTAAGCAGGGTAATATTTTATGAAAGGATTCAGGGAAACCGATTAGCTGGACTTAGTCCTGGAGGTGTGAAGTACAATGCCTGCATTTTAAAGGAGGGCTTTGGGATATTGGCAGTTTGGAGGGACATCTAAACTGTCGTATCTGAGTGCCTTTACAAAGACACGGTTATGTTAGTATGATGATGAAAGTTTTCTCTTTTTTTTGGGTTTTTCTTTCCTCTTGGGTCACCCTGCCTCTGTGGGAAATGGCCTACATGTTAAAAAAAATATGTATATATATGGTAAAGAAATTTGATACTGGAAGGTAAGCAGATTATAGGTGCTTCTCAGCTTATGATAGTTCAACTTGACTTTACGATGGTGCAAAAGCAATTACTTTGGAGATGAAACTTAAGATTTAGTTCTTCTTTCCACAAACTGGCCATATCCCACCAAGGCATTTATTTAATTACAATAATTATTTGTTCACCAATCTCTGCAACTTCTCTTCAGAATCTCCCAAGAGCACAGTGTCATCAGCAAAGAGCAACTGTGACAACTCCCACTTTATGTGTGATTCTTTATCTTTTAACTCCACACCTTTTGCCAAGACCCTCGCATTTACTTCTCTTACAACCCCATCTATAAATATATTAAACAACCATGGTGACATCACACATCCTTGTCTAAGGCCTACTTTTACTGGGAAATAATTTCCCTCTTTACTACATGCTCTAACTTGAGCCTCACTATCCTCGTAAAAACTCTTCACTGCTTTCAGATGAATGAATTTGGTAGGGTGTGCAAAAGAAGAAAATTAAAAGTGAATACAGGAAAGAGTAAGGTTATGAGGATAACAAAAAGATTAGGTGATGAAAGATTGGATATCAGATTGGAGGGAGAGAGTATGGAAGAGGTGAATGTATTCAGATATTTGGGAGTGGACGTGTCAGCGGATGGGTCTATGAAGGATGAGGTGAATCATAGAATTGATGAGGGGAAAAGGGTGAGTGGTGCACTTAGGAGTCTGTGGAGACAAAGAACTTTGTCCTTGGAGGCAAAGAGGGGAATGTATGACAGTATAGTCTTACCAACGCTCTTATATGGATGTGAAGCATGGGTGATGAATGTTGCAGCGAGGAGAAGGCTAGAGGCAGTGGAGATGTCATGTCTGAGGGCAATGTGTGGTGTGAATATAATGCAGAGAATTCGTAGTTTGGAAGTTAGGAGGAGGTGCGGGATTACCAAAACTGTTGTCCAGAGGGCTGAGGAAGGGTTGTTGAGGTGGTTCGGACATGTAGAGAGAATGGAGCGAAACAGAGTGACTTCAAGAGTGTATCAGTCTGTAGTGGAAGGAAGGCGGGGTAGGGGTCAGCCTAGGAAAGGTTGGAGGGAGGGGGTAAAGGAGGTTTTGTGTGCGAGGGGCTTGGACTTCCAGCAGGCATGCGTGAGCGTGTTTGATAGGAGTGAATGGAGACAAATGGTTTTTAATACTGGACGTGCTGTTGGAGTGTGAGCAAAGTAACATTTATGAAGGGGTTCAGGGAAACCGGCAGGCCGGACTTGAGTCCCGGAGATGGGAAGTACAGTGCCTGCACTCTGAAGGAGGGGTGTTAATGTTGCAGTTTAAAAACTGTAGTGTAAAGCACCCTTCTGGCAAGACAGTGATGGAGTGAATGATGGTGAAAGTTTTTCTTTTTCGGGCCACCCTGCCTTGGTGGGAATCGGCCAGTGTGATAATAATAATAATAATTTTTACAAGTGCATGATACAACTAATTTATGGACCTCGCTGACATCATTGGCATATTACTGTATATTGAAAGCCCCTGGTTATGCAGAGTATTTCCAGCAACTTAGGTTAATCTTATACAAATAACTCATAGGAGAATGAAACTTATGACGATGTTTCAGTCCGACTTGGATCATTAACTAGTCCCAGAGTGTGACTTGCAATGGTTATACCATTGTACACATATCATATCTCAAATTCCCATGTCAACTCAAAACTAATTCCTTCATAAGCATAAATTGTAACTCAGAATTGTCATAACTCAACTCCATCATAACTCAAGAGACCACCGTACTGCTGAATGCAGTACTTTTTAAAGAATTACTGACATTTCATAGTAAAGGTATAATGTACTATGTTTCAGCTACTACAAAACAAAAATCACCTTGGAATCCCTCAACACTGAAATCCTAAAAGAAGCAGAACAGTGCCTCAGAAGTAAGCTTCCAAGAGGTAAGATGCTGACATGATTTTTCTCTGTTTTTACCCTTTCGTCATGATGTTTTTTATATTTATCCTTCCTTGTACTATGCTCACTGACTTGCCCTGTATTTGCCCTGTATTTACATTGCACAATAATTTTTAATTGGGGCATGCATTGAATATACAGAGAGGACTGATAAAATTAATCAACTTTATAAGGAATCCTTCATTCAGAAATTGAGAGCCCTGAACCTACGCTTCTTGAAAGAGAGGGAAACATGATTGAAATGTACAAGTGGAAGGCAGGCAAGAATAAATGAGATATAAATAGGGCACATCTCTGAGGATATCTAACCAAGGAAGAACTTGAAATAATGGATTCAAGATGGATCATTTTAAATTTAGAAAGGGTATAGGAAAGTGCAGTTGGGTAAGTAGGGTCAATATATATATGTTTGAGAGAAGGGTTGGGTTTGAAAGGGACCTGCCTAGTATGGGCCAGTAGGACTACTCAGTGCTGCTCTGTTTTTATAATAATCAAATTAAGTGCTAAACCCAAAAGGGTCATACAGCACTAAAGGGTGGAATATGTGAAGGTTAGTAGGGAATGAGATTATTATTATTGTTATTATAATCGAAAGTAAGTGTTGAAAGGAGGAAGTTAGAGGCAGGAGTGTACATGATTAAGGGTTAGTGGGGGTAGGGGAGAGTACAAGAGGTGAATTACAATCAGAGTTTGTGTTAAAAAGTCTTAAGAGAATGTCTGCATCAAAGAGGACTCTCAGCAAGGAGGTTATCTTATATTCCAGTGTTTCAGTCTGTTAAAAACATAAGATAACATGGACATTGCACTAGGCCTACTGCCCCATGCTAAGCAGGTTTTCAAATTCAGGCCTCACATGTATATTTGTTTAATTTATTTTTAAAGCTTTCTAAGCTGCTTGGCAGATTATTCCATTCATCTCTACAACTCTGTTGCTAAATCAACACTTTCCTATATTCTTTCTAAATTTATTCAACTTGAAACCATTATTTTGAGTTATTTACTGGTTAGATATCCTCACCACCTTATCTTAGCCAAAGTTTATAGCATGAGCGACTGATTACTTCCCACGGAAAGTGGAATTAGGTACAGTATTTAACCCGTAAACGGTCCAAATGTATATATACGTTTTTTCAACATTTGAAAGTATGTAAAAAAAGTTGATCTTCTTTTTGTTTTTTTACATTTGAAAATGTCTAAAAAACTTTGATCTACTTTTTTTTTTATATTTGAAAATATGTAAAAAAAACGTAGATCTACTTTTGTAGCACTACACATGTGAGCGTAGATCTGCTTGGACCGTTTACGGGTTAAATAGTGATTTATTGACACCTGATCTCTGGATGTGTGAAATGTGAGGGGCTACTGTACATGTTCAGGGACTCTTATAACAATAATTTATTTTGTACTGTACTGCTTAATGCATTTTTTTTTTTTTTCAATTTTAAATTTAATTCATGTTTGGTCTAGACATTTTTATAGACTACAAGGAAGACACTGTCACTTCTCCATGGGAACATATTGACAGACTTCTGTTATCATCACCTTCCTTGCAGACACCTATACAAGAAGCACTTGATATCCTCAGCAAATGTTTTGATCGATACAGGTAAATTTGGCTTGTAAAGTCGTCTTTTTTTTGTAATGTATTATGTGAATATGTTAGTATTCACTTAAAGCGTTAATGAGTTCCTGAAAGGTGTTGATTTCTTGGGCGTTTGGTTCTAAGACCCTTTTTTTTTCATAGTCACCTCTGTTATAATAGATATATTTCATAAACATAATGTTCTATATCTAATGTCATTTATTTTTTCTCACTGGAATGAAAAGTGATTTATAGTACTTAGATGAATCTTTCTCTCTCTTCCTTTATCTCCCTCTTTCTTCCCCATTCCTCTCTCTCCTAATCATTTATGCCCCATCCTCTCTTATATTCTCTTCCTCCTGTAGTGTGGAGGGAGGGTGGTGGAGCAAGATAATAGCAATGGCAACTCCCTCCCTCCCTCCTGTAATATTCATTACCCCTCAAATATAATATCACCACTGCCTCCAGCCTTCTCCTTGCTGCAACATTCAAAACCCATGACTTACACCCATAAAACAGTGTTGTTACCACTATACTCTGGCACATTCCACTTTATACCTCCATGGATAAAGTTGTTTGTCTCCACAGACGCCCCAGTGCACCACCACCCTTTTGGTTCATCTCCTAGCATAGAACCATCTGCCAACAAGTCTGCTTCCAGAAATCTGAGCACATTCACCTCCTTCATTCTCTTCCACCAATCTAATATCCAGTTTCTCATTGCCTATATTTTTTGATATTCTCATTGCCTTGCTCTTTTCTGTATTCACTTTTAATTCCTTCTTTTACATACCCTTCCATATTTGTTGTTGTTGGGGTTTATAAGGCCACTGACAGCCCCATATTTGTTTACCGGCCTTTGCAACTTCTCTTCAGAATTACTGTACTGTATATTCATTATTATTTATCTAATGAAGAAATTATGCATCTTGTATGTCATGAGGTGGATATGAAAGAATATGGGGAGTTATGCACGACTGACTAATTAATAGTATTTTGATAATATGAGTGAATGAAGGTGAGCGAGTTTCCTCTTTTTATTTTTTCCATCACCATACCTCATGGAAGATTGTTTGTATATTACAAAATTGTAAGGGTAAGGGTAACTTGGCATCTGAACTTTTGTAAAATTGTCCCTGAAATAATATATGCATGTAAAAGTAAATATGAACACAACAGATTCAATACATTTTATTTTTTTTAATTATTTCTGCATTCATAGTGTTTTAAGGCATTTATAACATAAGTTCAGATGATGAATTCACCCTTACTATCCACAAAGTTCATTCCTGAAGGATGTTTTCAGAAAGCTTATTTAGGCACTGGTACACACAAGTACAATTATTATACATAATGTACATTGCCTAGGATAACTACAGAAAAGTCAGGTTAGGTTAGTTTTGGGGATCAATGCCCCTGTAGGCTGGTCCCAGATTAGGCCATGTTAATATGCTCCCTACTGTTCTTTGAATCATAATGAAATTGCTTTCTTTCAGTGCTGAAGAAATCTGTATTTGCTACAATGGTGGTAAAGACTGTCTGGTAGTGCTCCACTTGGCTTATGCCATGATGCTACGAAATTTCCCAAACACCAAACTCCAAGCAGTGTACATAACAGAGAACAAAGTCTTTCCCCAGGTTACAGAGTTTGTTCAGCAGTCCATCAACAGGCAAGTGTATGCTCTGGTTGTTCAGTGAACAGTGGTTTAAAAAAAAAAAATTGTCAGACTGGTCTCGTTCCTTAATGACACAATGTGTAGCTTGTTGCTTTTGTGTGTTTTAAGCAAGAAGTAGCTGTTGAAGTGTTGAAGTGAACAGGCACACTGAAATGATGATGAAGCAGAGGGTTAGAAAGTACAGTGGGGGAAATTATGCAAGAGAAAAGTAAAAATATATACAGTGGACCCCTGGTTAACGAACTTTTTTCATTCCAGTAGTATGTTCAGGTGCCAGTACTGACCGAATTTTTTCCCATAAGGAATATTGTGAAGTAGATTAGTCCATTTCAGACCCCCAAACATACACGTACAAACGCACTTACATAAATACACTTACATAATTGATCGCATTTGGAGGTGATTGTTAAGCGGGGGTCCACTGTACTGAGATTAACTTGTCTGGTATTCTTTTTCTGACACTCTGAACATACAATCTAGATTCTTGTGTTAGGTAATCCTGATTGTCATCTGGAATTAAAAGTACTTAGTAAAATCACTTTTTTTTTTTTTTTTTAACGAAAGACAAAGTTTTAGTTACAAAAATATACTAGATGATTGTGAGGTTGAGGGGAACAGTTACCACAATTAACACTTTGAATGATATTTTTACCACCAACGATGATATAATATATAAAATTCTGAAGAATTACTTGTACTATCTTACAAGTAATGATATAAGAGCTGAGGCTCACAAGCCCATCTTCCTTCAAATTGTCGTGTACGAACCACACAGCAAGGTCTCCAATAGGCAGATGCCTATTGGAGACCTTGGCTTTAAATATCCCAGGAGGCATTAGGCTTTGTTGTCTTATCTTAGGAGGCTCCATTTTATTATAATCATGGGGGTATATGTGGTATATGTGGAGTCAAAAAACGTTATCTATGGAGGCAAAGAAGGGAATGTATGAAAGTATAGTAGTACCAACACTCTTATATGGATGTGAAGCTTGGGTGGTAAATGCAGCAGCGAGGAGATGGTTGGAGGCAGTGGAGATGTCCTGTCTAAGGGCAATGTGTGGTGTAAATATTATGCAGAAAATTCGGAGTGTGGAAATTAGGAGAAGGTGTGGAGTTAATAAAAGCATTAGTCAGAGGGCAGAAGAGGGGTTGTTGAGGTGGTTTGGTCATTTAGAGAGAATGGATCAAAGTAGAATGACATGGAAAGCATATAAATCTATAGGGGAAGGAAGGAGGGGTACGGGTCGTCCTCGAAAGGGTTGGAGAGAGGGGGTAAAGGAGGTTTTGTGGGCGAGGGGCTTGGACTTCCAGCAAGCGTGCGTGAGCGTGTTAGATAGGAGTGAATGGAGATGAATGATACTTGGGACCTGACGATCTGTTGGAGTGTGAGCAGGGTAATATTTAGTGAAGGGATTCAGGGAAACCGGTTATTTTCATATAGTCGGACTTGAGTCCTGGATTATTATTATTATAATCAAGGGGAAGCGCTAAACCCGTAGGATTATACAGCGCCTGGGAGGGATGTGGAAGGCATTCAGGCTTAATTCAGGGAACTGGAGCACAGATCCAATTCCCTAAATCAAGAGCCCCTCACCAACATCAAGGAACCTTCCCTGAGGGGGTTTGAGTCCTGGAAATGGGAAGTACAATGCCTGCACTTTAAAGGAGAGGTTTGGGATATTGGCAGTTTGGAGGGATATGTTGTGTATCTTTATACGCATATGCCGACTTGTTGAAAAAAAAAAAAAATGGGGAGCACTAAACCCATAGGAATATACAGCACATGTGGGGGGGGGGATGGAAGGTATTCAGGTTCAGTTCAGGGAATTGGAGCACAGATCAAATTCCCTAGATCAAGAGCCCCTCACCAGCATCAGGGAACTTCTCTTGAGGGGTTAAGAGGCTCCAACCTCTTCATGTTCTGTCTGACTTTTACTTACTTAGAGCATTGGGACTACCACTTCACCCAGAACGCAAGTCATGGTTTGCTGAAGACTTTGAAATACAACCTGCAGGTGGGTGTGGTGTCATTTGTTTGCATAACTTGATGTCCTAGGCTTTATTCCTTCTCTCTATACACTCTCAATTTAATACAACTCTCTGCAGGCTATTTTACAGCATCTGCATTCTTTGCTTCTCATACTTGTAGTGATTCTGGATACCCTGTACTGGATCTTGCAGCTTAGACCAGACACCCAAAAATTATTTAATTCTTATGTAAAGGCAAATAATTACCCGTTACTTTAGAATTCTTTCATGGCCAGTCCTCTCAGTAATGAAATGATAATCTTTGGCCAACACAGGCTGTCAGTCTGTGAATAGAATATGATTCAATGGAGAACATGGTGAAACCCTTGGATAGGTTTACTGCACTATTATTATTATTATTATTATTATTATTATTATAATAATAAAAAAAAAAGAAATGCTAAACCCATTAGGGTCATGCACTACTGGTTTAATGCACTAGCCTTCTAAATATGCAGTGTCAGCGACATAAGGCATAGGCTCACGACACTTCTGAAAATCTCCATCACCAATCTCCATGGGGAAGATAAGTGAAAGTGTATTTTTTAAATATAATCCATTTCTCTAAACTATTTTTATAAGGAAAGATATTCAGTATATTGGAGAAATCTGCCAAACATTTCTTGGATAATTCACTCAAAAATTACATGGTCTTTCAAGATATTTTTGAGTGTAGAATATATTTTTACCCTGATTTTCACAGATACGATTTGGATTGTGAGGTCATTCCTGGACCAATGAAAGGGGCACTCTGCCAGCTGCTGAAGAAGAGGCCAAAAATCAAAGCTGTCATCATGGGCACTCGATGTAGTGATCCTTATTCTGGTAGGTTATACTGTATGGTAAGTCCTCGACTTACAAACACATTGGGGACTGCCTGAATTTTTTTTGCATAATATTCATAATACAGAAGTCTACAACTTATGAACACCTTGGGGACCTTCTGTTTTGTTTTTTTTATTATTATTATTATCACACCGGCCGATTCCCACCAAGGCAGGGTGGCCCGAAAAAGAAAAACTTTCACCATCATTCACTCCATCACTGTCTTGCCAGAAGGGTGCTTTACACTACAGTTTTTAAACTGCAACATTAACACCCCTCCTTCAGAGTGCAGGCACTGTACTTCCCATCTCCAGGACTCAAGTCCGGCCTGCCGGTTTCCCTGAATCCCTTCATAAATGTTACTTTGCTCACACTCCAACAGCACGTCAAGTATTAAAAACCATTTGTCTCCCCTTCACTCCTATCAAACACGCTCACGCATGCCTGCTGGAAGTCCAAGCCCCTCGCACACAAAACCTCCTTTACCCCCTCCCTCCAACCCTTCCTAGGCCGACCCCTACCCCGCCTTCCTTCCACTACAGACTGATACACTCTTGAAGTCATTCTGTTTTTGCTCCATTTTCTCTACATGTCCGAACCACCTCAACAACCCTTCCTCAGCCCTCTGGACAACAGTTTTGGTAATCCCGCACCTCCTCCTAACTTCCAAACTACGAATTCTCTGCATTATATTCACACCACACATTGCCCTCAGACATGACATCTCCACTGCCTCCAGCCTTCTCCTCGCTGCAACATTCATCACCCACGCTTCACACCCATATAAGAGCGTTGGTAAAACTATACTCTCATACATTCCCCTCTTTGCCTCCAAGGACAAAGTTCTTTGTCTCCACAGACTCCTAAGTGCACCACTCACTCTTTTTCCCTCATCAATTCTATGATTCACCTCATCTTTCATAGACCCATCCGCTGACACGTCCACTCCCAAATATCTGAATACGTTCACCTCCTCCATACTCTCTCCCTGATATCATTATGATATTATACATAATGATACACAATACAGAAGATTCTCAATGTGTCTGTAAGTTGAGGACTTACTGTATTAGAATGCTCAAGTTGTTTGGTAAATATTTGTTTAGTATTTACAAGTGGAAAAATTTCTGTTACTGTAGTAATTCTTTTTGATCTTTTCAGATACTCTGGAGTTCTTCTCAGCTACTGATAAAGACTGGCCCCCCATGATGCGTGTTAATGCTATCCTCAACTGGAAATACAACAATGTTTGGGATTTTATTCGAGGTCTTTATCTGCCCTACTGTTCACTTTATGATAGAGGGTAAGTTGGTTTTCACAACAATAGGCACTTCAGGGGAAGGTGTCTTGATGCTCTCCTCCTCTTCCTCAAAACAAACCTGATCACCTTCCATTTTCTGGGCACTGTATGACACAGGTTTTGTACTTGCTCATAAATACAGTAATAATAATAATTGCAGAAAATTTTTTTTAATGAGAATTTTATCGGTTATTAGTTAATTTTTTTTAAACACCCCGGCTGTCTCCCACCGAGGCAGGGTGACCCAAAAAAGATGAACCATAATGATTTTTTTACGTTTTAGTAATTTATACAGGAGAAGGGGTTACTAGCCCCCTGCTCTCAGCATTTTAGTTGCCTCTTGGATGGTTTACAGAGGAAGGATAATATTAGTAAAACTTCAAAATCCGAATGGAAAATATTTGTTTATTTTTCTTCTAACAAGACAATACAGTATATATATTTAGTAGTACCAACACTCTTATATGGGTGTGAAGCTTTGGTGGTAAATGCAGCAGCGAGGAGACGGTTGGAGGCAGTGGAGATGTCCTGTCTAAGGGCAATGTGTGGTGTAAATATTATGCAGAAAATTCGGAGTGTGGAAATTAGGAAAAGGTGTGGAGTTAATAAAAGTATTAGAGGGCAGAAGAGGGGTTGTTGAGGTGGTTTGGTCATTTAGAGAGAATGGATCAAAGTAGAATGACATGGAAAGCATATAAATCTATAGGGGAAGGAAGGAGGGGTATGGGTCATCCTCGAAAGGGTTGGAGAGAGGGGGTAAAGGAGGTTTTGTGGGCGAGGGGCTTGGACTTCCAGCAAGCATGCGTGAGCGTGTTAGATAGGAGTGAATGGAGACGAATGGCACTTGGGACCTGACGATCTGTTGGAGTGTGAGCAGGGTAATATTTAGTGAAGGGATTCAGGGAAACCGGTTATTTTCATATAGTCGGACTCGAGTCCTGGAAATGGGAAGTACAATGCCTGCACTTTAAAGGAGGGGTTTGGGATATTGGCAGTTTGGAGGGATATGTTGTGTATCTTTATATGTGTATGCTTCTAAACTGTTGTATTCTGAGCACCTCTGCAAAAACAGTGATAATGTGTGAGTGTGGTGAAAGTGTTGAATGATGAAAGCATTTTCTTTTTGGGGATTTTCTTTCTTTTTTAGGTCACCCTGCCTCGGTGGGAGACGGCCGACTTGTTGGGAAAAAAAAAAAAATATTTTGCTCTTGTAAAGAAAACATTAAAGAAAGTGAATACATTGTTTTCAATTAAGATACATGTATTTTATTAACCATTTCAGGGTCAGAACCTTTGATCTGAAACTTTCTCTCTGGATTGGAGAATTTAAAAAAAAAAAAAAAATTCTTACGAAATGACAGAGAACCTTTTTCCAAAGGTAATGAAACCAAAAGTATGAAATTTTATGGAAAACTTATGGAATTACGCTCTCGCAAAGGTATCAGTCTTGGCGATGTTTATGCATTGACGATTTTGCTCAATTTGAGCCCTATTTTTGGCGAATTTCATTGTTCCAGTCGCCTAAACTCGTAGCTATTTAGCTAGTATTCCTTCTATTCTATCGATTGAGTACAAGAAACTACCCATTTACTTATTTCAATTACCCATTAAAGTGATCAGAAATCAATAATTTGGCCAGTTTCACACAAAATTCAAAAATTGCCAATTTCAAAATAGGGTCCAGAATAAACACTGTAGATATTCCTGGCACTAAAACAATTTCTCTGTTCATTAGTCACATCCTCAGGCCTCTTCTATATTACACATGCTTTTCATTTTGAATTTTTATTCATACATAAAATAGAAGATTTACTGTTATGCAGAATACTACAGTATTGTAATAATTGTGTATATAATGTCAGCACATTTGTGAATGCATTTTAGACTGACCAGTTGGACACGTATTGGATGAGTGACATAGTAATTTGTGCGCTTTGGCATATTGGCAAAAATTGAACATTTCTGCTACTTTGAACTCAATTTCAAGCTACTTTCAGTACTGAAGCCAATTAAAATCATGTCTTTTTCTGTATATATCTTCCATTTTATCAATTGAGACCAAGAAACTGAGACTATAAAAGCCATACAGAAAAACCTCGAAATTGCCGTTTTAAACCCAAAACACAGTTGCAGTTTTTTTCCCCCCAGGTACTGTGTCCTGGATCCAGGATTTCTTTTATATGCCCCTCAAGGAAGGTTCCTTGATGTTGGTGAGGGGCTCTTGATTTAGGGAATTGGATCTGAGCTCCAGTTCCCCGAATTAAGCCTGAATGCCTTCCACATCCCCCCCCCCCCAGGCGCTGTATAATCCTCCGGGTTTAGCGCTTCCCCCTTGATTATAATAATAATAATAATAATTCTTTTATATGGTGCACACTTGCTGCATAGACCTATACTCTAATATCTAGGCCCAAATTTACCGCTCACAGCTTATCTGAGCGAGTTGGGCTCATGGCATAGTACTATGGGACCAATCCATTCTTCAAAGCCGTAGAACAATGGGACCCATCCTGAAAGGGAAAAGGGTTCGGTTTTATTAGTGTTAATGAACAGATACAGAATAGGAATAACATACTACTTTTATTATGTAAGAAATAACTGTTTAAATTGATCTCTTGCCAGTGTGTAAAAGTAATTACAGGTTTCTGTTTCACACTCATTTAGCAGTTCTTGAACTGCAGTGTCAGCAAGACAGTGATGGAATGAATGATGATGAAAGTGTTTCTTCTTTTTCGGGTCACCCTGCCTCAGTGGGAAATAGCCAGTGTGTTAATAAAAAAAAATAGTACCTTCATAGATAATTTCTGTCTACCGGTCTACTACCTATAAAAATATGTGCCTCTCTTATTTTCAGGTACACCTCTTTAGGTAGTCAAGATAACACACTGCCGAATCCGCTGTTGGAGACAAAAGATCGCATTGGCCAAGTCATGTACCTGCCTGCGTATCAACTCAAACAGTACAACATGGAACGTAAAGGTCGAATCTCCAGCAAACATTAACATTTCCTGACAGTATAGATTTAAAAAAAAATGATTTGTTGGAGAAAATTTTATGTACAACACAGTGAGAGTTAACACTCATTTAAATGATTGTTTTACATGATGGTAGGATTGCTGGTGTCTTTTGTCTGTCTCATAAATATGCAAGATTACAGGCATGTCTTGCTACTTCTACTTACACTTAGGTCACACTATACATACATGTACACATTTATTTATACACACTCATCTGAGTTTTCTTTGATTTTTATCTTAATAGTTCTTGGTCTTATTAATTTTCCTTTTATATCCATGGGGAAGTGGAATAAGAATCTTTCCTCCGTAAGCCATGCGTGTTGTAAAAGTCAACTAAAATGCGGGAACAATGGGCTGTAACCCCTTTTTCCTGTAAAGATTACTAAAAAGAATAAGAAGAAGAAAAATTTTCAAAGTGGGAAGTCTGAATGTGCGTGGGTGTTGTGCAGATGATAAGAAAGAGATGATTGTGGATTTTATGAATGAGAAGAAGCTGGATGTCCTGGCTTTAAGTGAAACAAAGCTGAAGGGGGTGGGAGAGTTTTCAGTTGAGAGGAAAAAAATGGGATTAGGTCAGGGGTTTCAAATAGAGTTAGAGCTAAAGAAGGAGTAGCAATAATGTTGAAAGGGTAAGCTATGGCAGGAAAAGAGGGACTACAAATGTATAAATTCAAGGATTTTGTGGAGTAAAATAAAGATTGGATGTGAAAAGTGGGTTATAATAAGCGTGTATGCACCTGGAGAAGAGAGAAGTGTAGAGGAGAGAGAGAGATTTTGGGAAATGTTGAGTGAATGCGTGGGGAGTTTTGAATCAAGTGTGAGAGTAATGGTGGTTGGGGATTTCAATGCTAAAGTGGGTAAAAATGTTAGGAGGGAGTAGAAAGGTAAATTTGGGGTGCCAGGGGTAAATGTAAATGGGGGCCTTTAATTGAGCTAGTTTTAGAAAGAAATTTGGTAATAAGAATACATATTTATGAAAAAGAGGAAAAAATAAATATACAAGGTATGATGTAGCACGTAATGAAAGTAGTTTATTAGATTATGTATTGGTGGAAAAAAGGGTTTGATGGGTAGGCTCCAGGATGTACATGTTTATAGAGGGCAACTGATATAATCGGATCTTTATTTATTTTGTACTACAGTTAGAGTAAGAGGTAGATGGGAAAAGAGAAGGTGGCAACAACAAGTAAGAGGAGGTGAAAGTGTATAAACTAAGGAGGAGGAAGTTGGGGTGAGATATAAGCGACTTTTGGCAGAAAGGTGGGCTAGTGCAAAGATGAGTAGTGGGGGTTGAAGAGGTTGGAATAGTTTTAAAAATGCAGTATTAGAATGTGGGCAGAAGTTTGTGGTTAAGGAGGGTGGGCGCAGGAGGAAAGAGGAGTGATTGGTGGAATGATGAAGTAAAGGGTGTGATAAAAGAGAAAAAGGTAGCTTATGAGAGGTTTTTACAAAGCAGAAGTGTTATAAGAAGAGCAGAGTAAAAGGGAGAGTAAAAGAAAGGTAAAAAGAGTGGTGAGAGAGTGCAAAAGGAAGCAGATGATAGAGTGGGAGAGGCACTGTCAAGAAATTTTAATGAAAATAAGAAAAAATTTTGGAGGTAGTTAAACAAGTTAAGAAAGCCTAGGGGAAAAAATGGATTTGTCAGTTAAAAACAGAGTAAAGGGGGGTTAGTAGATGGGGGGATGGAGGGATTGGGTAGATGGCGAGAATATTTTGAGGAACTTTTAAAAAGTTAAGGAAGAAACAGGCCCGTAATTTCATGCACTGGTCAGGGAGGTATACCATCTTTTAGGAGTGAAGAAGAGCAGAATGTAAGTGTGGGGGAGGTACGTGAGGCATTACGTAAAATGAAAGGGGTAAAGCAGTGGAACTGATGGGATCATGACAGAAATGTTAAAAGCAGGGGGGGATATAGTGTTGGAGTGGTTGGTACTTTTGTTTAATAAATGTATGAAAGAGGGGGAAAGGGAAACCCAGGGAATGGCGGGGAGCATGTAAAGTCCCTTTATATAAAGGGAAAGGGGACAAAAGAGACTGTAAAAAATTATAGAGGAATAAGCTTATTGAGTATACCAGGAAAAGTGTATGGTAGGGTTATAATTGAAAGAATTAGAGGTAAGACAGAATGTAGGATTGCGGATGAGCAAGGAGTTTCAGAGTGGGTAGGGATGTGTAGATCAAGTGTTTACATTGAAGCATATATGTGAACAGTATTTAGATAAAGGTAGGGAAGTTTTTATTTCATTTATGGATTTAGAAAAGGCATATGATAGAGTGGATAGAGGAGCAATGTGGCAGATGTTGCAAGTAAGGAATAGGTGGTAAGTTATTAAATGCTGTAAAGAGTTTTTATGAGGATAGTGAGGCTCAGGTTAGGGTGTGTAGAAGAGGGGGGAGACTACTTCCCGGTAAAAGTAGGTCTTAGACAGGATGTGTAATGTCACCAGGGTTGTTTAATATATTTATAGATGGGGTTGTAAAGGAAGTAAATGCGGGGTGTTCGGGAGAGGGGGGGGTTTTAAAATTTTGGGGAAAATCAAATTAAAAATGGGAATTGACACAGTTACTTTTTGCTGATGATACTGTGCTTAGGGAGATTCTAAAGAAAAATTGCAAAGGTTAGTGATGATTTTGGGGAATGTGTGTAAAGGTAGAAAGTTGAAAGTGAACATAGAAAAGAGTAAGGTGATGAGGGTGTCAAATGATTTAGATAAAAAAAAATTGGATTCAAATTGGGGAGGAGGAGTATGGAAGAAGTGAATGTTTTCAGATACTTGGGGGTTGACTGTCGGCGGATGGATTTATGAAGGATGAGGTTAATCATAGAATTGATGAGGGAAAAAAGGTGAGTGGTGCTTTGAGGTATATGTGGAGTCAAAAAACGTTATCTATGGAGGCAAAGAAGGGAATGTATGAAAGTATAGTAGTACCAACACTCTTATATGGGTGTGAAGCTTGGGTGGTAAATGCAGTAGCGAGGAGACGGTTGGAGGCAGTGGAGATGTCCTGTTTAAGGGCAATGTGTTGGTGTAAATATTTTACAGAAAAAACGGAGTGTGGAAATTAGGAGAAGGTGTGGAGTTAATAAAAGTATTAGTCAGAGGGCAGAAGAGGGGTTGTTGAGGTGGTTTGGTCATTTAGAGAGAATGGATCAAAGTAGAATGACATGGAAAACATATAAATTTTATAGGGGAAGGAAGGCGGGGTAGGGGTCGTCCTCGAAAGGGTTGGAGAGAGGGGGGAAAGGAGGTTTTGTGGGGAAGGGGCTTGGACTTCCAGCAAGCGTGCGTGGCGTGTTAGAAAAGGAGTGAATGGAGACGAATGGTACTTGGGACCTGACGATCTGTTGGAGTGTGAGCAGGGTAATATTTAGTGAAGGGATTCAGGGAAACCGGTTATTTTCATATAGTCGGACTTGATCCTGGAAAGGGAAGTACAATGCCTGCACTTTTAAAAGGGGGGGTTTTGGGATATTGGCAGTTTGGAGGGATATGTTGTGTATCTTCATATGTGTATGCTTTTAGACTGTTGTAATTCTGAGCACCTCTGCAAAAAACAGTGATAATGTGCGGGGTGTGGTGAAAATGTTGAATGATGATGAAAGTATTTTCTTTTTGGGGATTTTCTTTCTTTTTTTGGGGCACCCTGCCTCGGTGGGAGACGGCCGACTTTTTGGAAAAAAAAAAAAAAAAAAAAAAAAAAAAAAAAAAAAAAAAAAAAAAAAAATCTTATATTGGTTTTTTAGTGCATTCTATTTATGAAGTAGTCTGGGTGTTTATCTGAAAAAATTTTAAATTTTTATGGGTCAATAATTTTTTTAAAAAAAATTTTTTATAAATACCAAAAACAGTTTTAACTCCCCCCCTTTTTGTGAAATTTAAACCGTTCCAGGGGAGCCCCCCCTGCCCAAAGTCGAAATTCACGAAATCGAAACCCTTTTTTCCCTGGAAATAATGGGAAAAAATTAACCGTTCCGACAAACCCAAAAAAATTTAAAATTAAAAAAATTCTTTTGAATTAAAAAAGGGGGGTTTAAAATACTGAAAACAATCAGAAATAAGTACATGCATATTAAAAAAATAAAAATTACACTTACCTTTAATGAAGACTTTGGGGGATTTGGGAAAATTTGGGGGGGGGATAGGAAAGGAAAGGGGTACACTATTTTTTTAAAGGAGGGGAAACTCCTTCCAAATTTGGACTTCAGGGAGCAAGTCCTTTTCTGGGGTTACTTCCCTTCTTCTTTTAATGCCACTGGGAACAACTTGAGAGTCACTGGACCTCTGCCACACAAAATATCAGTCTAGAGAGGTTTGTTTTTGGCATTTCTTTGATTTGCCTTAAGTGGGACAAGGTTGTCATTGAACATGTAGCAGATATGGCTAGTTTCAGCTTGGTCAGGGTGATACTTTTCAACAAAACTTTTCAACTCGTTCCACTTCGAACACTTGTCCTTAATCACTGAAGAAGGCACCTTCTTCACTCTCTTTTCCTCCACCTCTGAAGCAAGTTCCTCAGCTGTGGTCTGATGCTGTTCCAGTTGAAGCTCTTGCAGTTCGTCACTGGTTAGCTCTTCCCTGTGGTCCTCCACCAACTCTTCCACATCCCCGTCACTCACCTCCAACCCCATGGACTTGCCCAATGCCACAACACCTTCCACAACAGGCAGAGGGTCGCCAGGGTCAGGGTCTGCCTCAAACCCTTCAAAATCCCTCTGGATCATGTTCTTCGCTTTCTTTACCAAAGGCTTGCACTAGCTTTACTTGGGCCCATGGTGACTTATTTATCAGTTGGAATCACAAAAAACAATGGATTATTACGTATGAACCCACAGGGTGATGGTCATGTGTTGGTAAACAATGGCACACTGAGCGTGAATGGCGTGGGAGACTGGCTTTATGTGCGCGGTGATGGGCGGACGGGTACCGGACGGTCGCCGAATCACGAGTCTAATCACGAAACTCGAGGCCAAATTTTGCCAAAAAAAACTTGCCGAAAGTCGAATTTCACGAAAGTCGATGCTGCCGAAACTCGAGGGTCCACTGTATCTGCGTAAGCACAAACTACATTTTCAGACACATGATTCACGTAGAAGAAATTTATTCATAGAGACTAGTTTTAGTTCCATAGTGTTTTTTTTAATTTATATTATAATCACTTCAAATACATAGTTGTTTACACTAAATATAAATATATTTACGCAGTTCATAGAATAATATACCTCAGTAACTGATAACACATGTTCATTAGTTACAAGGAATTTATAATATACCCGAGATAAATTCTTTATTTTCATACAAAACTGTAAAATAAATATATATACAAATGTTTGAATTGTATGTTCAAATAAGGAAGGTTGGGGAATACTGTACAGTGAATCCTCAGTTTAATGGACTAATAGGGGGCAAATAATTGTTCTTTGAAGCAGATTGTTCATTATATCTAAATTATGCGAATACTTTCCATGATAATAACTAATGATAAATTTTTGGATTTAGCAGACTAAGTTGATTAGATCCAGTAATAAATTTACCCAGTGGACTCCAGTAATGACGGATAATTCTGGATTTCTCCAACTTTGTTCGTTATACCCAGAATTTCTTTAAAAGATAAACAATTCTAATTTAAGGGACAGTCTTAAATCAGAAACAAATTACTCAGTGGCCTATAGGAATAAGGCAATTCTGGATTTAATAGATCTTGTCTGTTGCTTCCAGATGTTGTCCAGCCACAGATTTTCTGTTAAATCAAATCTATTAAATCTTGGTCCGTTAAGTTGTTAAGTGCTGCATATTTTGAAATTTAAGTTAGGTTTTGTAGCATTTTCATACAGGGTGAAATGGCTAATGAATGATTGAATTCTAGGGTATTTCTTTAACGTTAGTTTAAATAGTTAATCACTGGGTAGCAAGTATTTTGTCTCTAAAAATGTACACAGCACAGCCATCTCAATGTGTCCAGTTATCCTTTTCACTCTGTAGTCATTTGACATTACATACAAGGAGGTCTCTAGCTTGTGAAAAAAAGAGTTGCATTTCTACATACAAAAGTCATTTGTAGTCCTAATAGCAAAAAAAAAGAGCAGGAGGATAATTATATATGTCAGACATGTTCATAACTGCAGGCTGGCATTCATAAGCAGTTATTTTCTTGTATAGAGTTATTGAGGCTAACACTAAGCTTTAAAAAATTAGTTTGAGCAATACACAAATAACCCACACATACGAGAGGAGAGCTTATAACGAGGTTTCGGTCCGACTTGGACCATCTACAAGGTCAAGGTCACACTAACAGAAAAGAGAGAAGGGAGCATATATAGGCCAGCAGACAGGGACGGGACAAGAGAGGTAGTAGGAAAAGAAGAGTAGTGGTAGAGGTAATAGTAGTAGTATTGGAGTCATTCAAAGACTAAGAAAGAGGAGCATTGCAAGGGAGCTAGGGGTGCACAAAGGGTAGGAACAAAAACACAGGGGGGGGGGGGACAAAAATAGTAATGGACCAAACACCCAAGGCAGAAGAAAGAAAACCCAAAGGAGGAAGAGGAAAGGGAAGAGGGAGGAGGAGAAAAAAGAATCAGGTCAAGTCATGGGTGTTCTGAAGTGACTTGATTCTTTTTTCTCCTTCTTCCTCTTCCCCTTTCCTCTTTCTCCTTTGGGTTTTCTTTCTTCTGCCTTGGGTGTTTATATTGTGCCTTTTTGTTATTTATATAGGAGCAAAGAGAGTTGGGTTTAAGGATCTGCTTTACATATGGTACTTCTCATACATTCTTGTTCTTTTATGCCATCATGTGTGTTATTGACCTTGTTCCTGAATGCAAATATTTTCAACTAGTGTTTGTAAGTCAGAGACTTCCTGTCTATGTATAGAATTTTTTTACTTATCAGTGCTTTTGCATGTTTGTATTTTGTATACACTACTTAGGATATATGCCAATAGATTCTGTTCAGTGATCAAGGTTTAACTAGATATTATGCTTTCATTTACAGATAGCTGTTTTAATTATAAATAAGCATTACTGTATACATATACAGTCAAACACTGAGAAGCTACATCCTTGGGACCAGGAGTATTTTGTCCTAAAATTTTTTGCAATTGAACAATGAAAAACTATGGAATATATAATTGTGTATAGATCTTAACATATTTTGAGGCATGAAAAATGCATTCCTGCATAAAGATTCCCCCTACATTCAGACCAACACACACCACCTGAGTCCCAGTAATGGCCAAATTTACACATTGCACTTCATGTTATGCCTCCTTCGCCTCTGATTGGTTGTTCATGCATGCTTGTTTGACAGCATCACCTGGGATCTGATCCTTACTCAAAGCTCCAGTTGGTTACCAAAACTCAACAGTTGAGGGAGATAGCAGAAACCATAGGCTCTCAGGGCTCTTTACAAAGAAATGCCCAGGTAAATGCAGGGGGGGCAGATGGATGAGCACCTTCAAATAAAAGGGAATAAGCTTTTCTGTGATGGAGTAGAGGGTGGCAGATATCTTAAAAATAAAGGTTAAGCTGATAGAGGGAGGCAAGACTCCAAAATGACTACCAAGGTTGTGGTCATTATTATTATTATAATCAAGGGGAAGCGCTAAACCCAGAGGATTATACAGCGCCTGGGGGGGGGGGATGTGGAAGGCATTCAGGCTTAATTCGGGGAACTGGAGCACAGATCCAATTCCCTAAATCAAGAGCCCCTCACCAACATCAAGGAACCTTCCTTGAGGGGAAGGTTGTGGTCAATATAAGCAGCATGACCACGTTCACTTCATTCATTCATGTTGATTCGCTGGTACTTCCGGCCCGGGTCTTTTCCAGATGGTGACCCGGCAACCATGTTCACTGTTAGTGTTAGCAGACTAGGGGCTTTCTATATATGTTATTGATATCAGCCAGATCTGTATACTACAGTGGAACCTCAAATATCAAAAACTTTCTTCGTTCCAGATGGCTGTTCGAGTGCCGTTATCGAATGAATTTATTCCCATCAAGAATAATGTAAATTAGATTAGTTCATTTCAGACCCTCAAAAACACACTTACATAATTGGTCGAGTTGGGAGCAGTTCGATATTTAAGGTTCCACTGTACCTTGTATATGTAGAAATAGATTATTATTATTTTATTATAATGTGGGTTGCCATTTAGTTCCAGTGCATCAAAAATGGCAGCTGATGAGGTTGCTGAAATCCTTGAGTTGTAGAACACACATTAAGGGCAGTGTCCCAGGTAGAAGTGGCATCAAAGGAGAAAAAATGAAAAATCAGGCAACCACTTGAAGGTACCCCTTTGGGGCTCTGTAATACTACTACTACTACTGCTAATAATAATAATAATATTATTATTATAATCAAAAAGAAGCACTAAGCCACAAGGGCTATAATAATAATAAGACTTTCATTTTTCCTTTTTAGGCCACCCTGCCTTGGTGGGATATGGCTGGTTTGTTGAAAGAATATTATTATAAAGAACACTAAACTGACAAGGGTCATACAGCGCTGCTGTTAAAAAAAATAATACTAGAGGGCCTAGGTAGTAGGTTGGTAGACAGCAACCGCCCAGGGAGGTACTACCGTCCTGCCAAGTGAGTGTAAAACGAAAGCCTGTAATTGTTATACATGATGGAAAAAAAAGGACACCAGCAATCCTACCATCTCATGAACATGCAAGATTTCAGGTACGTCTTGCTAATTCTACTTACACTTAGGTCACACTACACACATGTACAAGCACATATATGCACACCCTTCTGGGTTTTCTTCTGTTTTCTTTCTAGTTTCTTATTCTTGTTTATTTCCTCTTATCTCCATGGGGAAGTGGAACAGAATTCTTCCTCCGTAAGCCATACGTGTTGTAAGAGGCTACTAAAATGCCGGGAGCAAGGGGGCTAGGAACCTCTTCTCCTGTATATATTACTAAATGTAAAAGGAGAAACTTTCGTTTTTCCTTTTGGGCCACCCTGCCTCGGTGGGATACGGCCAGTGTGTTGAAAGAAGAATACTAGGGGATGTTGACTTGGGCCAGCCACCACTAGAAACACACTTGTTGCACCCAAGGAGAGAGATCGTAACAAGTGATGGGTTGTAGGTGGGTTACCAGAGCATCCTCCATACCCCACAGGAATGCCATTTATTTTTACCCAGGCAGTTCGGTAGTTGTCACGACATCATTTGTGAGAGATTCAGGTTGTGTGATACTGGAAAAAAAAAAGACACTGTGCAAAGCAAAACTTCCTTTATAGACTATGTTTCTCCATAGGTAGCATTTTATTGACAAAGCTCTACTTTATAAAAAACATTTGTATGTAATGAAATAAAATCACAGTAAACAGGTGATGTCTCAATATGCAGTACAACCACTGTGAAAGAATAGCGAAATTCCAAGCGCTTTCATGACTTCTCACATTATCAAGGAACTGATAATGTGAGAAGTTACAAAAGCACTTGGAGTTTTGCTATTCTTTCACAGTGGTTGTTCTGCATTTATATGTAAATAAAGGTTTACTCTGTACAGTCTCTTTTACTGAATTTGTCAGAAAGTCTTGCCATCCAACAGTGTGATACTGCTGAATTGATCTTCACATTGTTCAGCAATAATGTAACCTTCTTGTAATACTCAACAAGGCTGTGCTAATTATAAACTTGCATATATACAAAGGGAGGGTAGCTTGCCCACCTGTTAGCACATCCACATGAATACAGCAATTTTCTGTATGTAAATTGTCAGTACCGTACTACACTTTGTTTCCATAAGAAGGAGATTAATCAAAATCAAGTGCTAAACCCATGAAGGTCATACAGCAACAGTAGCTGACACGAAGGAATATTTATCTCTGTCTCCCTCACCATTAATCTGACCCAAGATGTTTGGGTTCCTCACTTTGCACCATTTGTCTTGTGCAAGTATTTTTTTTTATAAGTGTTTAATATGTCATCACACTGTGTAATTTCACTTACGGACTAAAGGTAGATCGTGCAAGTGTCTGTTAATATTTGCCGGTCCTCATTCTGAGTGACCTCTTGGTCTAGCTCCAACAGGTCTGTGGGTACACCTGATGCAGAAGTTTATTATAATTAGAATGACATTACTCACTGTTATTGCTCCAAGGGTTATAAAAGAACCTCTGGATGACATTCTAGGAGCTTAGGCTAATAAATACAGTCTGCCTAAGGCATATGCTGCTTCTGGTGTCACAACCTGACTAACAAATAAAACTATATGCATTCCACAAGTAGTTTTCAATGTTTCTTAATATACAATACATGCAAAAGTTTGAGTCCTTTTCTAAGACATGGATGGGATTAAGTGTGTTAAGTTTATGAGGGTAATATGAATGAAGTCTACCTTTCCCCTTTTTGGAGAGAAATTATGAATAATGAGAGAGATCTGACAAGGTAAATTCAATCCAGTTACTGGTATGATTTGTCCTGGACTTTATAACAAGGTTTAAATAATGTTCCAGTTACCACAGTAATGATATGGAGCATTTTTAATAAAAGGGTTTACAGAGTCATAATTTTTTTTTTTTTAACACGTCGGCCATTTCCTGCCGGGGACAGGTGACCAAAAAAAGAGAAAAAAAACTTTCATCATTCAACACTTTCACCATCACTCGTACATAATCACTGTTTTTGCAGAAGTGCTCAGATACACCAGTTTAGACATCCCTCCAAACTACCAATATCCCAAACCCCTCTTTTAAAGTGCAAGCACTGTACTTCCCATTTCCAGGACTCAAGTCCGGCTAACTGGTTTCCTTGAATCCCTTCACAAAATATTACCCTGCTCATAATTGTGAACTTTTAATTAATATAATAGAGGTGAGAAACAGTTTCTGATGTACATCATCCTCACACAATATTCAGGACATCTAACTGGTGAGCAAGTTATGCTCCTGCTTATCGATATAATGAATAGTTCATTTAGAAAATCATTTCGAGGTTAGTAATGTTTCACGTATTTGTACCTCAGCTCTGTGGTTGTAAGACTAACTGATTACTGTGTGTCCCATGTGTGAGTGCAGATGTATGTAACATAGGCTGTTGGTAATGTGGAGACCTGTATTGTTCGTTTTTAACACTATTTTCCACAAAAGTAAAGGTGGCCCATATTAGGAAACATTTGCATTTACCATTTCTTAGCTGTCCTTACAGAGTAGACATCACTATTTGAATGATCCACCAAAATGCAATATCCCCATCCATCCTTTAGTATTCAGGCATTTTTCTTCCCACCTCCAGAACTGCAGCATCTCCACTCATTATTCAAGAGTTCATCTACCATATGCTTCATCTCCAGAACTGCAACATCCTTGCTCATCCATGAGAGTGCAATTATGTACTTCCTGCATCTAGAACTAACATTCCCACCCATCTTTGAGAGTGCAGGCACTATTTCCCACCTGACCTACAACATTAATACCCTACCCATTCTTCAGAGTGCAGGTAAAACATCTCACTTCTAGAATTACAATATCCTCACCTGCCCTTCAAACTGCAGGCACAGTACTTCCCACTTCCACAACTCAAAGTCTGGTTAATGTGCATTACTATGAAAAATAAATACCACAGTCTGTATATATAATTTTGTCTCTCTTAACCCATAGATTATATCACCCACACTTTCATTTACATTTGCCAGTAATAATTGGGGGTTATTTTAGACCTAAATACCATAAAGGCAAAACTCAGGTAGCCACCCATCGAGACTGTAGATCTCGGGACCCTAGCAGTTTGTGTACTACCAGAAATTTGCCAGTGTACTGAGTGGTATCGGTTCATTTGAGTACTGATATATCGTCTTATTAATATTGCTTACTCCTGACATTAGTGAACTTGAGGCTTAGAATATTGATGGATAGATTCTCTCGAGTTCATTTGAAGAATGTTATTATAACAATCGTCATTACATGCATCACATCGGGGACAACTTTCATCACTGCCATCAATCTTCGTTCACTAAATGTAATGGCAGCAGCAGAGTTCTTGAATTGTTAATGCAGTTGTTCACTAAGGTGTTAATGTATGTAATTTTTGTAAATTGGTTTTACAATATACAGTAGTCACTGTGATACACAATTCTGGTTGCAATATTTAATTAGCAATTCTTCTCATGCATCTGATGACCATATTTGCCTGCAAGATATAACAACGTCCTGTCTGCATCATGGTATGACTGGCCAAGTGAGATTTAACACAGTTTGGAATGACAGTTGTTTTTTAATTGGGGGGGGGGGGGAGGAGCTAAACCAACAGGGAATACAGCACCTTGAGAAATGGGAGACATTCAGGTTTGATCAAAGGAAGGATAAATCCAGTTACTTGAATCAAGAGCTCTTTACTAGCATCAAGGCACCTTTTGTGAGAGGTGTGGCATGAGTAATGTACTATCTTATTAGTATTTACATACACTGTAATTTACTATACAGATAATTTCTTCAAGGAAGGTGCCTTGATGTCACTGAGGGCTCTTGACACCAGGAAGTGGGCCTATCATCATCATCATCCTCGAATCGAACCTACTTGCCTCGTATTTCCCATGCACTATATAACCCCAGTGGGTTTAGTGCTTAACCCATTATTATTATTATAATCAAAAAGAAGCGCTAAGCCGGTGCTTAACCCATGATTAGAATAATATAGGCTTCATTTCCTTGCTTGGCCTTATCCTATATTCACATAACTTGTCATATTTGATTTATGGCACACCACTAACTCCCTTCCCTGAATTGCAATCTTGAAGGGGCACTTGATCCAAGGAATTCGACTCTTCTGTTCCTTCCTTCAAACCTAACTACAATACCTCCTATTCCTTAGGTGTCAAATGACCCTCATGGGCTTAGCAATTCCCCACGAGTATAATAATAATAATAATAATGCAATACTTGTATAGCTATTAATTATTTTTATTGTGTATGTTACTTGAAATTTTGTTAACAGCGTTGTTTTGTTAGCTCGTCACCTCTTGTTTACCTCTCAGTTTCAGGTCTCATTGGTTTCAAATATTAGGTGAATTACTTTATAAACTATCCATAAGGTCATTTCCATTTTATTGGCCTCTCTTTTAAGCTCGGCAACCAGCTCTCACAAAAGTGGGTTGACCCAATCATTTATTCAGTCTCTGTCTAGCCAGAAGTTTGCTGATGTCACAGTGCAGATTACACACCAAGTGTAGCATACAAATCCTTCCTTCACTGCTCTTCCCACCTCCCAGACTCGAGGCAAAGCTTTTACCTTCCCCCTCCCTCCAACTGTTCTTTGAAGATCCTTATCCCTCGCACCTTCCACCCTGAAGCCCTCTGAATCATACCCTTGGTGACTCCCATACTGTCTTTTAATTTCTACACTGAAACTCTCCACAGTATTCACATGACACATTGCTCTCAAGCACTACTCCTCCACTGCCTTTAGCTTCCTTCTCAATGCAATGTTCCAAGTCCATGCCTCACACTAACACAAGTCTTGACAACACTTTATTCTGGTACATTTCCTTTTTTACCTTCACTGATAAACTTCCTTCTTTCCACAAATACCTCATCACCTACCTCACCTCACCCCCCCCCCCCCACTTTTTTCTCATCATCTGTTGTTTGGGGTCTCTGAAACATGAGATGAACATCTGCTGACATGTCCATTCCCAAACAATACTCCCTCCCATATATTCAACCTATTATCACTTAAAATTTGTTACCCTCATTACCTTGCTCTTTTCTACATCTGCTTTTAATTTTCTTATTTTTACATACTTTCCCAAATGCATCTACCAACCTGTGCAACTTTTTTCAGAATCTTCTAAAAGAAACGTGTTAACAGGTGAAAGCAACTGTGACAACTCCCAATTTGTAATAAAGTTGGTAGAATTACCGACAATATGTAAAGTAAAAGGACACAAATGCAACTAATGTGACTTTTTATTGTGGCAATGTTTCGCTCTCCAGGAGCTTTATCAAGCCATTACAAACAATACATGGACACAGAGGGTATATAAAGGCTCAGAGTGAGGGGCAATACTAGTGAGGTACTATTTCAATGTTCACTAGTGGTAATAGCAGTAGTAGTAGTAGTAGTAGTAGTAGTAGTAGTGACAAAAGTAATACAATATGGTAGAGCAATTAATTCGTACATGAGTAAAAGGATATAAAAGCTATTACTTGGGTAACATAAAAATAGGTTGGGCAAATATAGACTGGAAAGAGGCAGCTTGTTCCAGTGTTCACTCTCTGTAATGTGCTTTGAAAACAGTAAACCCTGCCATCACATAGTCTCTCCTGTTATACTACACAAAGCACATTACAGAGAGTGAACATTGGAACAAGCTGCCTCTTTCCAGTCTATATTTGCCCAACCTATTTTTATGCTACGCAAGTAATAGCTTTTATATCCTTTTACTCATGTACGAATTAATTGCTCTACCATATTGTATTACTTTTGTCACTACTACTACTACTATTACCACTAGTGAACATCGAAATGGTACCTCACTAGTATTGCCCCTCACTCTGAGCCTTTATATACCCTCTGTGTCCATGTATTGTTTGTAATGGATTGATAAAGCTCCTGGAGAGCGAAACGTTGCCACAATAAAAAGTCACATTAGTTGCATTTGTGTCCTTTTACTTTACAACTCCCAATTTGTAGCAGATCCAACATCTTGACTCCAACACCTCATCATTACACCCTAGCTATTCACTTTTTACAAACCCATCTATAAATGAATTTAACAACCACGACATCTCTTTTTAAGGGAAACGGTTCTTCGTCCTACATACCCTAATCTATCTCCATAAAAAGTCTTTAAGGCTTTTAGTAACCTACCACCTATTCCATACATTGTAAATCTCTGCCACATGGCTCCCCTCTCCACCCTATAATATACCTTTTCTAAATCTATAAATGCAACAAATATATCTTGATCTTTATCTAAATACTGCTCACCTATAAACTCAGCATAAGCACTTAGTCTACACATCCCAAATTTTTAAAAAAGTACACACAAAAAATTAAGACTAACATTTTCAAGGATCATGCAATACTAAAATATTCATGAACATGGAACCTAAATTAATGTTACAAGGAATGTCTTGGATCAAAATAGTTACTATACTCTGGCTCATAGTACATATACAGTAACAAATTTTTTAAATGTGTTCAGTATTAATAATAGCTTTATAGACTAAAAGATTCATAAGAATAGTGTGACAATCATTACAGTAATTCCATAAATCTGGCTTGTTTGAGAAGTGCTTGTGAAACTAGCATGGCTGCGGTCCCAAGGATGCAATTTTCTAATGCGTTTACTGTATATAATATATAAACCTAAAACCATTATTATGCTAATTACATTATAATTTACAATGTTAAATTTTAAGTGTACACTAACTCTCATCTATGAACATAGCATTCCAAGGTGTTTAGTCATAGGTTTTGCACTATACATACATGGGATTTCAAAAGTATTACCATATTCTGTTGTCTATAATCAGGGTTCGCCAACACATTATCATCTGTGGCCAGCGACGTCCAAGTTCCAGGAGACCTGCCCTAGAGAATTAAAGTCACCCCTCCTACCTCATCAGGCAGAAGCAACTCTTCTGAACTCCACTCCACCAGAGACCCTCAGAGAAACAATTCAATATCTTCCAGAATGTTAAAATCCAGCCTACTCTCAAGCTGCCTTCAAATTTGCCAATTTCTTTAAAACTCCAATGATGTTTTAGGAGCCAGAGCTTGGAAAAACACTGTTTGCCAATACTTTCCTTGTCTTGGATGTACAAGTCCTCAGCAATATCAAGTCATTGAGAATATTAACTAATTGGCTAGACATAACAGTATCTGTGTTCCCACTTCAGGGAAAGTTATCTGCTCTAGAAATTCAAACAATAATTTTTCTTAATTTGATAAAAATTGGAGCACAAAAACAGAAAACTGTACAATTTACAGGGAAGTGCATATAGATTGTGAGATCACTGGCATCATCAAGAGTTGCCTTGTTACATCCCATTTCTCAGCTGAAAGAGAACTTTCTTCGCTTCACAATCTCCCAGGCTCTGTAGAATTCCTACATGTTAAGTGTTCCCATCCCCATCAATATAATTGTAATTTCGCAATTTCGATAATCCAGAGTGTTACCCTGATGGGGTCACTATTGTACATACTCCTGGAGAATTGAGACAGCATGTGTAGTGTAACACCAACTAACATTCTCACATCATGACAGATCACAGCCATCCCACTAAGACCACAGAGTCTAGCATGGGTAAGCCAGGGTTTGCTACTACCATGGCTTACCACTGGGCCTATGCTACTTCACCTTCACTGTCTTGTCATGAGGCCAAACAGGACACTGTCTTGCCATGCCTCTATCACAAGGCTAAACAGAATATTTTATGACAGACCCATGTCAACTTTCATTTTTTACCCTGATGAGCAAACTAATGCACAGCTCTCAGGGTTAATCAGGAGGTGCTGATGATCATAGGGAAGAGACAGTCAACAAGCAGAGACCGTGAGCCATCAATGTTTCTTCAACTCTTAAGAACCAAGTTTGTCTCGTCAAAGCAGCTAATGATTCAAGTGTGATGGGTTCCCGCTCCCTTGTCTCAGTGCTCAAAGAATTTAACTTGTTAGTGTAATTGTTTATTACAAAGCCCAACCAAACTACTCAATAAAGCTCATACCATAAATAACTATTGGTATGGTATTCACAACCTTAACCCTAGACTACAGAGGCACAGGTACAAATTTGACTTTTTCCGTCCTCAGTTATAGACGTCACATTTAAATCATTATTACTTCCTCCCCCTCTTCAAAGGTGCTTTGTAGTAGGCGAGGGGCTCTTGATCCAAGAAGTTTAACTTGTCTTCCCTTTACTAAGACTGAACCTGATTGCCTCCTATTTCTCCCAAGAGCTGTAGGACTCTTGGTGGGTTTAGCGCTCAAAATTTAGTAGTACATGTACATTATTACTCATTACACCATCCCCACAGGGTGCTTTCCTGACTAAGAATTCAGAATCTCTCACAACATAAATGGAGGGTCTATTTCCTCCCATCTAAATCTGATGACACAAGGCCACTAAGACTCATGAACCACGAGTTCAGGTTGTGGTACGAGACTGAATTGTTTTAATATCTTTGTACTTGTAGAAATAAAGTATACAGGACTAGTTGACATAAATGACATACTACCGTAGAAAGCCCTTTGCTATGCAGAGCATTTCTTGCAAATTAGGTTAATTTTATCCCAGGATGCGACCCACACCAGACGACTAACACCCAGGTTCCTATTGTACTGATAGGTGAACATGTAATTATAATTTCTTTAATTTTAATCAGTCATAATGTAGTAGCAGGTTGAAAATCAATGTGCAAATTTGATGATGTTAGTTATAAAGCAATATATAACCAGACGGTTCCAGTGGTCCTGTCCCTGGAAAGGGACAGGACCAGTGATACTAGTGGGTGGCTCTTGACTCAAGTAATTAGAGCTGACCTTCCCTTGGATCAAACCTGATTACCCTTATCTTCCCTCCCCATTAGCCAGGTACTTTCTTGAACATAAGACAACGCCAATGGTACCAAGGAAGCAAAAATATTGAATGGCCCTTGTATCAAGACAAGAGCTCTTGATTCAAGGAATTGGAGCTACCCTTTCTTTCCTTGGATCGAACCTCCCATTTTCCAGGTAGTGTGTGACCCCTGCAGGTTTAGTGGTGCCATATCTATGGACAGACAAATATCTTGTTTAAAGGAGAGAGAGACCTGAACTACCTATCAGCTTCACCGATTTCGAGTAACTGGCGCTATACTCCCCTTCCTCGGATCAAACCTGACTGCAAATACTTATGGCTCATGAGGATTTAGCGCTTCCTCATGAACATAAATTTGTCATGAAGCGCTTAACCCGTAAGGGTCGTATAGGAAATGAGGATAATTCATAGACTACGTCTAGTATGAAAAATTACGAAGACAAGTTCCTTGATGCTAGTGAAGAGGGCTCTTGATCCAAGGAGTTGAACCTGTCCTTCCCTTTCTAAGATCCAACCTGAATACCTCCCAATTCCCCCTTCCCCAGGAGCTAAAAGCTTCCTACTGGTTTAGTGCGTTCCTCTTATTAAAATACAACATACCGTAATGGACACGGATTTTTTTTGTGTGTGTGTGTGTGTGTGTGTGTGTGTGTGTGTGTGTGTGTGTGTGTGTGTGTGTGTGTGTGTGTGTGTGTGTGTGTGTGTGTGTGTGTGTGTCCTGACGACTTTTCGTGGCTATGATTATTTTCTGTATTTTTTTTTGTACCAACATCGCTGTATGGTCCTTATGGGTTTAGCGCCTCGCTTGAATATCAGAGTAATTGTAACACTACATATTTTTCCCGTGGGTATCCCTTTTTTTTTTTTTTGTCTACCCTTACGAACACTTCTCGGCTTTTTTTTAAATGGTTAATGAGGTTTAAATTCTATCTACTATACGATGATCATTAAGGCTGCACGTTACCTGTTTACCACCTGTCAGGAATACTTTGATACCTAAAATAGATATTAAAGGTATCCAGTAGCGAACTATTTGCTGCCACCCAGGTACCTCCTCACTGTCACATAGGTACCTACTTATTGTCACCCAGGTACCTACTTATCTGGTTGACCAGATTTAAATGGAAAGTGCTGCTTGCTGTACTAACTATAAGCTTGTATAGACGAGGTCGGGCTCAGGTCTCAAAGGCCCGACAGTAGGCAGCGCCAGGGTATCAAACGCCATCTTATGATGGTGCCAGTATAGTCGAGTGGAAGATTTTAACAAAATTGTTTAGCAGAAGGGACAACACGAAGAGGATGTATGCAGAGGAGAAAATAAAAAATTGCAATTTGCAGCCAGTTCCACTAACACCATCACGGATATCCCGAAGGGGAGGATAATCCAGGCCACTAACACCACGAAAATGTAATTTATGCTATATAATGACAATATACACGTATAATATAGCCAAGTCATCAGCATCTATAGTTTCACTGTTGCCAGATTTAAGTGCTATCGTGGCAGCAGACATATTGGAAACAGGGATTTAAATTGGATTGTTTGAGACTTCACTTGTGTTGAGTTTGCTGGAGGGGATACACTGTTGCTAGACGCCATGGATTAAGGCTTATAGAATTGCATCTGTATTGAAAATCATTCATGCCTTCAATTTTTATTTTTGGTAGAAAGGGTGTAGGTTAGCCTGACCATTTGTGATCCTTTGAATGTACCAACAAGTTTTTTATATATTTATTAGTGGTTGCAGGGGATGAGTCACAGCTCCTGGCCCCGCCTCTTCGCTGGTCGCTATCAAGTTCACTCTGTCTTCAAGAACCTTGTCGTATCTCTTCTTAAAGCTATGTATGTATTCTGCCTCTACCATATCACTTTCCAGTTCATTCCACTTCCTGACCAAGGCTGAAGAATACTTCCTAACATCGCTACGACTCGTCTGAGTTTTCAGCTTCCAGTTGTATCCACTTGTTCCCGTTTCCTGTCTCTCAAACATTCTGTAACTATTCACTATGTAAATTCTTAGTATTTTGTACGTTATCATGTCCTTCTGTCCTCCAGTATCATTAGGTTGACTTCCCTTAATCTCCTCTTGTAGGACATACCACTTAGCTTCTGGACTAATCTTGTTGCAATCCTCTGCACTTTCTCCAATTTCTTGACGCGTTTGACCAGATGTGGGTTCCATACTGGTTCTGCATACTCCAGTATGAGCCTGACGTACACGATATATAGTATTGTGAATGACTCCTAACTTTGATGTCTAAAAGCTATTCTTAGATTTGCTAGACGCGCATTTGCTGCATCAGTTATTTGGTTGATGTTCGCCTCAGGTGATATACTCGGTATGATGCTCACCCCAAAGGTTGTCTGAGTAAGGTTTGTAGCCTTTGCCCCGCAAACCTGTATTCCGTCTGAAGTTTTCTAAGTCCTTTCCAAACTTCACAACTCTGCACTTGTTCGGGGATAAACTCCAGGAGTTATTTGTCAGACCAGACCTGCAGCCTGTCCAGATCCATTTGTGGATTTTTCTGGTCCTCTTACGACGTCTGCGAATAGGGACACCTTTGACTATCCCTTCAGTCATTTCATTCACGTATTCAAGAAACAGCGCCGGTCCTAGTACTGATCCTTGTGGAACCCCCACTCGTCACATGCACCCATTCCGATACTTCATAGACTACGATTCATCGTTTCCTTCCTTTCAGGTATGCATTGATCCAGTGTAGTCTTTCCTCGTTATTCCTGCCTGTTCCTTTAGCTTTTGTACCAGTCTCTTGTTCGGTACCGTGTCAAAAACCTCCTCCCCATTCTCTCTCTCGTCTTACTTCTGCCACCTTGTCGTTGAACTCAAATAGGTTTATGACAGGATTTTTCATCCCTGAAGCCGTGCTGGTTGTTCTGATGCATCAAGATCCATCAAGAGATGTTTTGCCTCCTCGTAGTGTCCAGTACCCGTCAGTGTACTCTTCAGTTTTTGTCCCGTTTCCACTCTGAAGACCTTTTTAAATCGTCTGTACAACACTTCACAGACTAGTCATTTTTTTATGAGTTCTTCCTTCACTCGAATTACCTGCTTATTGACTTTTTTTTTTTCTGGCGTGACTGTGAAGGTGTTTCAGTTTCAACTTGGCCTTTGCCGCTGTGTTATTCTCGAGTTATACCTCGGACTCTCAAACTTACTCACTCACTCGCTCTCCCCCTCCCTCTTTCTCTCCCCCTCACTCTCAAATTTGTTTCTGGTTAATTTGCTCACCTCTCTTTTCGTCTGTCCATCACTTTCAAGTTTCCCACATGTTCTTCTACTTTTCTCTTTTTTTTCCTTTCAGTCTCTGGTTGAACCAAGGGCTACTCTGCTTTTGGTATTTAAACATGGGTATGAAGTGTGTGTGTGTGTGTGTGTGTGTGTGTGTGTGTGTGTGTGTGTGTGGTGTGTGTGTGTGTGTGTGTGTACTTGCCTATTTGTACTCTATTTGTGGTTGCAGGGGTCGAGTCATAGCTCCTGGCCCCGCCTCTTCACTGATTGCTACTAGGTCCTCTCTCTCCCTGCCCCATGAGCTTTATCATACCTCGCCTTAAAACTACGTATGGTTCCTGCCTCCACTACTTCACTTTCTAGGCTATTCCACGGCCTGACTACTCTATGACTGAAGAAATACTTCCTAACATCCCTTTGATTCATCTGAGTCTTCAACTTCCAATTGTGACCTCTTGTGTCTGTGTCCCTTCTCTGGAACATCCCGTCTTTGTCCACCTTGTCTATTCCGCGCAGTATTTTATATGTCGTTATCATGTCTCCCCTGACCCTCCTGTCCTCTAGTGTCGTCACGCCGATTTCCCTCAACCTTTCTTCGTAGGACAATCCCCGTAGCTCTGGGACTAGTCTTGTTGCAAACCTTTGCACTTTCTCTAATTTCTTGACGTGCTTGACTAGGTGTGGATTCCAAACTGGTGCTGCATACTCCAGTATGGGTGTGACGTAAATGGTATACAGAGTCTTGAACGTGTGTGTGTGTGTGTGTGTGTGTTGTGTGTGTGTGTGTGTGTGTATAGAGAAAACGAGTATTTTGACCCGTCAGATCCTCTTCAGCACTCCCACGTTATCACCACGCCTGCACCCACGCCCACGTTATCACCATGCCCGCACCCACGCCCACACCAACCAGCAAGTTGCCAGCTCACTAAATCGCTGAAGAATTTTATACGTTTCTTTATCTTTACGGCTGACTCGTAAAGCCGAGGAAACCCGCTGGTCTTCTTGTAATCCCCCTTAACCACCCTCTTCCCCCTTCCTTCTTTAAGAAGGAAACAGCCCTCTCTCGTCCTCTTTAAGGAGGGAGGAGCCATCCCTCGTCCAGACGAAGAGGCGGGACCAGGAGCTGTGAATCGACCCCTGCAGCCACATAGGTGAATACATATAGGAGAGTACACACACACAGTCAACAGCTGTACCAGTTAGGCCATAGTACACTGAAAAAGCTATAAAGTTCTGCTCGATTCTCTTTCAGAGGCATCTCGATTCTCTTTCAGACACATCTCAACACCACATGAACCTTGTGGATACGCATCGAGATCCATCATTCCTGTGTAAAACTGTTCACGACAACTATTTTCGTTCCTTTTACCGTCTAGCTGAGAGCATTCCCAACTACAGAATCACTTACAACCGAGGTGTCACATTAAGATTCATGGACACGTCTTAGTGCACGGAGTGTAGCAGTTCCTGTTTGAAGTGTAGGAGCCCAGTTGTTGATGCCTGCATCACTCTCCACACAGGAGACTATCACTATGCATGACTACTACTCTCCCAGCTGCACCAGTGGCATGTTCAACATTACCATCAACAATACGTAATTTGTAGAAGAGAATGCTGTGCTACAAGGTCGCCTATACTAGATGCATTATAGTTGCCTTCACGATGATGCTTTGTGATCTAATAAGGTTCTTTTAGGGATTATAAGCGCTAAACCCATGAAGGTAACAAGAGGGATAGAGATTGGGGTAAGCGGTAATTTTTCCATGGTGCGGGAAGCGTTGTTTTCGTCTTGCGTGGCAGCAGTCTAATATCCGCTTCACTGAGAGGTCATTTTTTCGCCTTTTTATGATCCATTTGTGGGGAGTGTGCTTCCCTGTGATGAAGAAAGTTTGTAACGGCTCCTGTTAACGGGTTTACATTGGTTTGCCCGAGCATATTAATCATTAATGAAGGCATATCCTTCTGACACTATCTATCATACTTGGAACGAAATTCTTACCCACAGGTTTGGCAGAGTAGTACATGGATATGCTAGGCTGACCTTCATTCTACAATGTCTCGGGTTCTTCAAGGTTTATCAGACAAGAGGAAGCATTAAACACTGTAGAGAGTGATCTGGACATCGGCAAAAAAAAAACAAAAAAAAAAACGAACTTTTATGGAAGATTAGAAATGTAAAATTTTTGCTTCGTAAGAGAAAAGATAAAGGGAATCATTTATTTCGGGAATGTAATGAATACCAGTAGCTAAAATCAAATGTCATACATCCATCTTAATTAAAAGGCTTTCAAATGAGCTGGTGTAGGTAACAGTTCTTAGCTTGTGAATAAATTTAGGAACCCTAAATCTAACCTTGTAAAACCCTGTGTAAAAATATAAAACTGTCACCCAGACTGACTGACTCACGTACATATACATACATACACCCCAGTTAAAAACAAACATGATACAGACATGTACATTATCAGGATTATCTTTGAGGTTAACAGCACACTCGTCACTCGCGGACAAGCGAGAGAATCCGAGAAGTTCGTGTCTTATTAGATTTGATCGCACTGTGCATCCTGAAGGGGGTATAAACCCGCGGGGGTCATTTAGAGTGTGGACTTTTAGAAGCCAAATCCCCCAATCCGCTAGTTGTGTCTATCTCTCTAATCAGGCTGATGGCATGGAAAGAGGACTGGCGAGACAGCGGAGTTATGCTAGTCGCCAGATCCTGTTATAGAACTCTCCGTAAGTTCTTTATATATTATGGAACTTCGTTTAGTTAAATTGGAAGGAGAAAGAAGCAGGAGCGTAGCTGGGGCTGGGGGGAAGGGGGAGGGGGGTGGAAAAATTAGGCACTTGTGAGATTTTTAGGAGCAGGAGAGACTAGGCTGTATAAGAGGCAGTAATTGATTTTTAACTTGGGGAGGGAGATGGGTGTCAGATATGATAGAATACAGTGTCTCCTGACACGTCAGTCAAATGTCAGGAAACGACAGTCTCCTGACACGGGAGTCAAGTGGTGTCCCACCCAGTAGTTAGGTATCTTCTCCAGCCCCAGTAAGGTCCCACACGCATTTTAAACACATCGATCACTTCACATTAATGCTCCTCATAACAAAGGTATTTCGGTGAAGGTTGAGGGACAGGTTACCTCGTCTTTTGTATACAGTTCTGCAGTCAGATCCTTGAATTTGTACTGATAAAGCCACTGAAGTGAGAAAACGTCTATAAATAAAGATACCTGATGTGACACGCGTCTAATTCTTCACCTTGTCGGTATTGTATACCATATATGTACGTAGGGATTTTGCTCGGTAGTGGGAACGAAGAGCTAAGTAGGCTGTATAATGTATGCATGTAGTGAATAGTACCGAGTCTTGAGCAGTGTACACAACAATTTAAAACTTCAGAAAATTGCTGGGATTGAGTATTGCATTTAAATGTGTTGTCCAAGTGTTGGCTAAGGAATTTAACTTCTCTAACTTATTTGCTTGCTTTAACGAAGTTTTATTTATTAAGAGAATGGAGTAGGCCTCTTTAAGATTAAGTGAGAGTTTTGTTGTCTTCCAAGTGTGGTTTTTAACAGTATCGTTAACCCCTCTAATGGGCGAGCTGTAAGACCCATGAGAGCTTAGCGCTTCTCCCAGATGAATAATGCCATATGCATCATACACGTATTTTGAGAACACTTCTGAGTGGTGAATTAATGAGACACTTGTCCATCATTTGGGTAATATTTATAATGTACAATAATGATTCACAAACTGTTGCACAAGTGTACAACAGTTTTCTTAGTAGTGTTTAAAGGATGTTCGGCCACTGAAAGGGGTCAACACTTGCGTCTGGAGACGCCAGACATGTTTTCCTGACGAATAAAACACACACACAGCTAGCTAGCCAGCCAGCCAGCCAGCCAGCCAAACAACCAGCCAGCCAAACAACCAGCCAGCCAAACAACCAGCCAGCCAAACAACCAGCCAGCCAAACAACCAGCCAGCCAGCCAGCCAAACAACCAGCCAGCCAGCCAGCCAAACAACCAGCCAGCCAGCCAAACAACCAGCCAGCCAAACAACCAGCCAGCCAAACAACCAGCCTCGCAGCAAGGTCAATATTTAAGACTGTCATCAGCAATAAGCATGTAGATGACTGGTTCAGAGAACCGACATGTTGATAAATTAGACACATGTGCAACTCTTGGGTATCTTTATTGAGGAAACGTTTCGCCACACAGTGGCTTCATCAGTCCATACGTAGGAGAAACTTGAAGAACAGGAGGAGAATGCGGTAATCAGTCCCTCAACCTTGAGTCGATGTGTTCAGTCCATCAATCTTGTTCAAGTTTCTCCTATGTATGGACTGATGAAGTCACTGTGTGGCGAAACGTTTCCTCAATAAAGATACCCAAGAGTTGCACATGTGTCTAATTTATCAGCAATAAGCATCACTGACGATACAGTTAGAGCTAAGCCCGCACGGGTCGTACAGTTTACCAACAATAGAGGCTGAGCATTGGAGATCCTTGCGTATATTACAACAACCAGGAACAAACGCTAAACTCACAAGGGCCCACAGCGTCTTTGCGTACAGTGATTCACAATTTCTTACACTTGAACATCGCCTTCCGTCGCCAGTTCAGCCACAAAAACGCTTGCAAAATATAAAATACCTTGTGGTGTACACGCTAGTAGTGTGTGTACGTACACGCTAGTAGGGTGTGTACATGTGTGCACTATACATTTAACATACTTTCAAATGTAGAAAAAATATATATCTACATTTGGACAGTTTAAGGATTAAAATGTAATTTCTCTGTTCCACACTTGTGTTTTGTGATCGAACAAAATTCTTGAATACTTTTTATTTCTACAAGTATATGATACAACTTATACAGACCATAGCTGACATTAATGACGTATTACTATATTGAAAGCCTCTGGTTATGCAGAGTATTTCGGGGAAATTAGGTCAGTTTTGTCCCCAGGATGCGACCCATACCAGTCGACTAACATCCAGGTACCTACTTACTGCTAGGTGAATATGGACAGCAGGTGTCTTAAGGAAACACGTCCTAATGTTTCCACCCTTACCGGGGATCGAACCACGGACCTGAGAGTGAGAGCTTGAGTGGCTCAAATTATATATTTTTTTTTTTTTTGCCTTTTTAAGTGAAAATTCACACACGACAAAGAAAAATGTAATCCTCTTGCCTTGAATTATATTAAATTAGGGAGTTCAGCGATAAAAGTCTTTGGCTCACAAATGGAAGGCCTGGGTTCAATCCTGGGCAGGTGGAGACATGGACACTTCTTATACCTACTGTCCATGTTCACCTAGCAATAAGTAGGTACCTAGGTGATTATTCTCTCAACTGCTGCCTCGGTATACCATGCTCAGGTATACCATCATGCTTAGGTATACCATCATGCTCAGGTATACCATCATGCTTAGGTATACCATCATGCTCAGGTATACCATGACATCTGTGAGGTGTAATCCTTTATGGTCACTTAACATTATTAAACAAGAACTGTCAGTCGTGGTAACATTTGTCACCGTATGATACTTCTCCCCGACACGTACACGGTCTTCTTTCTCTCTTCTCCTCCTCCTCCCCTTCAATTCCCATTCTCTCTCACTTTACCCCCAGACATTCATACTCCTTCCCCCATTCCGCTACTCCCCTCTCTCATTCTCCTCTCCCATATCATGGTTGCCCTTCCTCTGCCAACACCATAACTATCCCAAAACTACCTAAACATTTTCAGACTTTCCTCCCGAAATCCCAAAACTCGCCATGGGTTCAAGCCCCACCTGTTCCGTGGTGTTTGTCTACTTCCAACACTTTGAGTAAACAAAGTAGCTTTATTCTGTAAACGTTTCGCCAGCCACTGTGGCTTTCACAGTTCGGTACAAAGAAAGTTCTCTGTATCGGACCGAAGCAGCAACACTGGCTGGCGAAGTGTCTCAGGAACAAAAGGTCCGCAGATGCTGCACAAGATTCATTTATCACCGTTCAAGTTTTCTAAACCATTTTCTGAACTTCCAACGCTGTCTAACGCTCTCCCCAGAACCTCCCCAGCACCAGAAATTCCTTAACGCCCCCAAAACCTCTCCCCAACACCTCCACGGTCTTGAGTCATCCACTTCTAGCAATAAATTATAAACACAACTGCACACTATACAAAGATAAACACACACACACACACACACACACACACCCACACACAAACACCATTACAGAAACAAAACTCACGGGAGTAATAAAAACAGGACTGCTCCCTCAGGGAGTGACGCAGTAAAGGAGAAGAGAGAAGAGGACGACGTGGTGACGACAATAAAGAGAAAGTGGTAAAATTAACGGCAAACAGGGAAAGGGAGAATTTAAACAGAAAATGATAGAAATAAAAACGGAGGAGCCAGGGAAAAATCGTCGGTAATAATAATAATTTAGTTATGATAATATTCATGAAAAGCGTTAAATCCGCATGGGTCAGGATCACACGGTTACTGAGAGATAAATTAGGCTTGCCGCGAGGGAGGGAGGGAAGCGTAACTCGCCTTCCTCGGATCAAGAGCCCTACATCAGAGAGAAAGCCAGAAGAGAGAATCTGAACAAAAGAGTATTGGTTGAAAGAGTTGGCCTGACCGAGTGACTTCCTTATATTTTGTCAGTCAGGAAACTGACCGAGTGGTTTACCTGGTGGTCAGCGCAAGTAAACCTAGTGGTTTACCTGGTGGTCAGGGTAAGTAAACCTAGTGGTTTACCTGGTGGTCAGCGTAAGTAAACCGAGTGGTTTACCTGGTGGTCAGGGTAAGTAAACCTAGTGGTTTACCTGGTGGTCAGCGTAAGTAAACCTAGTGGTTTACCTGGTGGTCAGCGCAAGTAAACCTAGTGGTTTACCTGGTGGTCAGCGTAAGTAAACCTAGTGGTTTACCTGGTGGTCAGGGTAAGTAAACCTAGTGGTTTACCTGGTTGGTCAGCGTAAGTAAACCTAGTGGTTTACCTGGTGGTCAGCGTAAGTAAACCTAGTGGTTTACCTGGTGGTCAGCGTAAGTAAACCGAGTGGTTTACCTGGTGGTCAGCGTAAGTAAAACCTAGTGGTTTACCTGGTGGTCAGCGTAAGTAAACCGAGTGGTTTACCTGGTGGTCAGCGTAAGTAAACCTAGTGGTTTACATGGTGATCAGGGTAAGTAAACCTAGTGGTTTACCCTGGTGGTCAGCGTAAGTAACCTAGTGGTTTACCTGGTGGTCAGCGTAAGTAAACCGAGTGGTTTACCTGGTGGTCAGCGTAAGTAAACCTAGTGGTTTACCTGGTGGTCAGCGTAAGTAAACCTAGTGGTTTACCTGGTGGTCAGCGTAAGTAAACCTAGTGGTTTACCTGGTGGTCAGCGTAAGTAAACCTAGTGGTTTACCTGGTGGTCAGCGTAAGTAAACCGAGTGGTTTACCTGGTGGTCAGCGTAAGTAAACCTAGTGGTTTACCTGGTGATCAGGGTAAGTAAACCTAGTGGTTTACCTGGTGGTCAGCGTAAGTAAACCTAGTGGTTTACCTGGTGGTCAGCGTAAGTAAACCGAGTGGTTTACCTGGTGGTCAGCGTAAGTAAACCTAGTGGTTTACCTGGTGGTCAGCGTAAGTAAACCTAGTGGTTTACCTGGTGGTCAGCGTAAGTAAACCGAGTGGTTTACCTGGTGGTCAGCGTAAGTAAACCTAGTGGTTTACCTGGTGATCAGGGTAAGTAAACCTAGTGGTTTACCTGGTGGTCAGCGTAAGTAAACCGAGTGGTTTACCTGGTGGTCAGCGCAAGTAAACCTAGTGGTTTACCTGGTGGTCAGCGTAAGTAAACCTAGTGGTTTACCTGGTGGTCAGCGTAAGTAAACCGAGTGGTTTACCTGGTGGTCAGCGTAAGTAAAACCGAGTGGTTTACCTGGTGGTCAGCGTAAGTAAACCTAGTGGTTTACCTGGTGGTCAGCGTAAGTAAACGAGTGGTTTACCTGGTGGTCAGCGTAAGTAAACCTAGTGGTTTACCTGGTGGTCAGGGTAAGTAAACCTAGTGGTTTACCTGGTGGTCAGCGTAAGTAAACCTAGTGGTTTACCTGGTGGTCAGCGTAAGTAAACCGAGTGGTTTACCTGGTGGTCAGCGTAAGTAAACCGAGTGGTTTACCTGGTGGTCAGCGTAAGTAAACCTAGTGGTTTACCTGGTGGTCAGCGTAAGTAAACCGAGTGGTTTACCTGGTGGTCAGCGTAAGTAAACCTAGTGGTTTACCTGGTGGTCAGCGTAAGTAAACCTAGTGGTTTACCTGGTGGTCAGCGTAAGTAAACCGAGTGGTTTACTTGGTGGTCAGCGTAAGTAAACCTAGTGGTTTACTTGGTGGTCAGCGTAAGTAAACCTAGTGGTTTACCTGGTGGTCAGCGTAAGTAAACCTAGTGGTTTACCTGGTGGTCAGCGTAAGTAAACCGAGTGGTTTACCTGGTGGTCAGCGTAAGTAAACCTAGTGGTTTACCTGGTGGTCAGCGTAAGTAAACCTAGTGGTTTACCTGGTGGTCAGCGTAAGTAAACCTAGTGGTTTACCTGGTGGTCAGCGTAAGTAAACCTAGTGGTTTACCTGGTGGTCAGCGTAAGTAAACCTAGTGGTTTACACTGGTGGTCAGCGTAAGTAAACCTAGTGGTTTACCTGGTGGTCAGGGTAAGTAAACCGAGTGGTTTACCTGGTGGTCAGCGTAAGTAAACCTAGTGGTTTACCTGGTGGTCAGCGTAAGTAAACCGAGTGGTTTACCTGGTGGTCAGCGTAAGTAAACCGAGTGGTTTACTTGGGCTAACATTTTTTGTTTACCTTTCAAAACAAAGAAACAAAAGAGGGTCACTACCTTGGTGTATCCAAAGATCCTAAACCGTCGCTTTTTATAATAAAAACTGAGCACTGAACCCGTATGGGTCTTTTGAGCCCAAGGAAGTGGGAGGAGGGGAAGGTTGTAAGCTCGACCCTCCGTCTGTTAGTCCCTAGGGCAGACACGCTGTCTAGTTGGTCTTCAATCTGCCTAGACGAGCTAGTTGGCAGGACAACACCTGGATGGTCTACGGTTGCAGACTCGGCAGCTTCAAGAAAAGGTATGATGGGGGAACGAAAGATCAAGAGGCTACAAGTAGTAGAGACCAGGAGCCGCAGCTCGACCTCTGAAAATAGAACAGTGAGAACACGGGAAGGACACAAAGAAAGTGTTACTTTCGGAGGAAGATGATGGTATTTACTGCTCTGTTCCTCTCACTCATCTTCCATCCCTTTCTCACTCTTACTTTCGTGACTGCTTTTCTTCTCCCTCCTACTCCCACTTTCTTTCTCCACCCTCCTCTTCTTACTCCTCTTCCTCTTACTCTCTCATACCCCTCTTCCCTTTCTACATTTCCCGCTGCCACCCTCTCCCTGGTCAACCTTCCAACCTGGTGCCGTGACTGCTAGGACGTCGAGTCAGTGATAACTCCACCAACAACGGCCCTGAACACACTTATTACAGGGACCCAGCACCAGCCACTACCCACTAATATATCGTAGTCTGCTGCCAACATATTGCCTCAGTAGCGGTGCAAGTATTCAATTGAGAGCTTGACCTTGTCACGCTCGGCCCGGCATTAGCAGCAGAACCTGCTGGCGCACCCCTGACCATCCTGCTGACTCTCGTAATGCCTCTAAATGAATATGACAGAGAGAGAGAGAGAGAGAGAGAAGAGAGAGAGAGAGAGAGAGAGAGAGAGAGAGAGAGAGAGAGCTAGATAGCATATAAGAATATGTTTTAGTTTCTTGCATGCAAGCAGCACGTTGTTTCTGTGTAGTTTTTCTCCAAGTCTCGCGGATATTAAGCAGATTTATCAGTGCGTTAAATGCAGTGCAGTTTGAGAGGAAATATATAGGAAATACAACATTTGAGATGGTGCTGAGAGGTGCAGAAGGAACTTATACCAAAACCAAACATACTATGTATCATGTGTCAGATTACGAGACATGTATCACACGAGTCGTGCAGTACCTGTTTGACGCGCACACCTTGTCAAACTAATAAACTCAAGAATATCCAAAGATTTTCAACATGACTGGCATAGGTCTGACCTACGCAGAACTGAATCTGATAGCTAATAGGACAACGATATACAAGATACTTAAATATGACAGGACAAACAGGGACAGATTGTGCGAGATAAGGATCACGGGAGCACAACTGGAACCCATGAGAAACAAACGAGTGAAAGGGATGTTAGGAAGTCTTTCTTCAGCCTTATGATGGTTTGGAAGTGAAACGAGGTGGGATAAAATAACCATACACGATTATAAGGAGAGATACAAGACCCACGAGGCAGGAGCCGAGACTCGAACCCCACCCCTTCCCCCCCGCACACACGCGCGCGTGCACGCGCACCCTCCCCCCCCTCCCACCAAAACACACTGTCAATTGCGAAACTTTTCCCCTTATTAGTAACTAATGTTGGTGTGTACTGTAAACTTTAAAGTTTTAATCTTTGTGTAGCGTAGTGGACGTAAATGTAAGTTTTATATGCACGGTGGCACTGCGAGTGTAGAGAGTAGCTGTAGTTGTCGTACAGCACTGCTGTGCGACAACTACAGCAGCACTGCTGTGCGACAACTACAGCACCACTGCTGTGCGACAACTACAGCAGCACTGCTGTGCGACAACTACAGCAGCACTGCTGTGCGACAACTACAGCAGCACTGCTGTGCGACAACTACAGCAGCACTGCTGTACGACAACTACAGCAGCACTGCTGTACGACAACTACAGCAGCACTGCTGTACGACAACTACAGCAGCACTGCTGTACGACAACTACAGCAGCACTGCTGTACGACAACTACAGCAGCACTGCTGTACGACAACTACAGCAGCACTGCTGTACGACAACTACAGCAGCACTGCTGTACGACAACTACAGCAGCACTGCTGTACGACAACTACAGCAGCACTGCTGTACGACAACTACAGCAGCACAGCTACGAGATAACACTAAAACAAAACACAAACACTGCATTACATATACACAAACACTACACACATTACACAGATACAAACACTACACGCACTGCACACACACACTACACACACACTACACACACACACACTACACACACTATACGGGATCAACAAAAAAACGCAAAAAAGCGACGCCTGATGTATCCAAAGTACCGAGGTATTAGTCGTAATGGCTATTGGATTTACATATCTCCCATAAACACCATTCCTGGAGATTATGTCTGGAGCAGGAAGTGCCCTGGTCACCATGGTGCGGCCTGCCGGGTCACAGCAGAGGCCCTGGTCACCATGGTGCTACCTGCCGGGTCACAGCAGAGGCACTGGTCACCATGGTGCGACCTGCCGGGTTACAGTGGAGGCCCTGGTCACCATGGTGCGACCTGCCGGGTTACAGTGGAGGCCCTGGTCACCATGGTGCTACCTGCCGGGTCACAGTGGAGGCCCTGGTCACCATGGTGCGACCTGCCGGGTTACAGTGGAGGCCCTGGTCACCATGGTGCGACCTGCCGGGTTACAGTGGAGGCCCTGGTCACCATGGTGCGACCTGCCGGGTTACAGTGGAGGCCCTGGTCACCACGTGCAACCTGGCGGGTCATAATAACAAAGTACGTGGCAGATTACCACAACTTACCACGAATAACTCACTAGTGAGCTATATAATGAGTTATTCATAACATTATTATGGAAAGCTTTTAAAAAAAAATTATAATATATATATACACACACACACACACACACACACACACACACACTTAGTCGAAAAAAATTAAAAAAAACTCCTTATATAACTGTCCTCGTTATACTGAGAAGTATCGGCAGCTTCCTGCTGTGAGAGAAACATGTGGGGAGGGAGACAGAGACAAAAAGAGACAGACATAAATGACAAAAATACAGACAGATATCAGATATGGAAAGAGAAAGAAACAGAACAAAGCCAGGCAGTGTAACAGACACAAGACACGAGCATAAAACACCACCGCACAATTCCTCCACTGCCTTTACGTTATTCTTCTTGGAACGGAAATGTGGCAGACAGTAATTACAACCGATACTGATGACCTAATTGAAGCAATTAGCGAAAGATAATCCGATTAATGTGTCCCCCCCTCACGCCTGGCCGCGTTTGTTTGTATTCCTCCCCAAAACTTGTGCTTCACACGACAGAGAACACTGTGTCAACACTGTCAGCACACGTAATTAACAAAAGATTGTCTTTGGGGTGAAATGTCAGTTCTGAGAGTCGTGCATCCTGACAGTTCCAGCAGACGAGGGAGAGGATTACGGTGTATTTATATATAATTATATATAATATATATATATATTTATATATATATATATATACATATACATACACATACAAAATAACCACAGGGGAAGTTGATAGCTGGAGAGGCCTAGATTAATCATTCAACACACCAAGAGCTTGCAACGTTGCATAAACAGGAAATACAAGCAAATTTCCTATATTTCTGCATTATTGCAAGATCCTGATGTATTGATAGCTCTAAGCCTTTCGTGTTTCAATCATTCAACCCTTGTGGTTATTTTGGAACTTTTTTCGCTCGTTCGCCATTATATATGTCGTGCCTAATAGGTAAAATTGGTCAGTTGGCAAGAGCTCATTTAAAATTAAATCCTTTCTAAAAAAAATTTCTTATACGTTTAAAGATAGTTGTTTTTAATTATGTTAATGTAAAAATTAATTTTGTACCAAATGAACCTTAGAAAACTTACCTGACCTTATTATAACGAGCGCAATTTAGCATAATCCCACTAAACATATTTTAGACAAGTTTACAGTAATTTAATAATAAACACAATGAAATATATTTTTTTGCATACACAAAATTTCGATTGCCAAAATGGCAAGTTTTACCTATTCGGCACGACATATATACATAATGGCGAACGAGCGAAAAATGATGTAAAATAACTACTACAAGGGTTGAATAATTCCAACACGAAAGGCTTAGAGCTATCAATATATATATATATATATATATATATATATATATATATATATATATATATATATATATATATATATATATAGAGAGAGCAGTAAGCCTGTATGGGTCATACAGCCTTTGAGGATATCTGTCTTAATCCCAACAGAGGGAAAATACCAGCATCAATTCCATGCAACAAGAATCTTCTACCTGTATTAAGGAACCTGTCTCCTTGAAGGATCAACATCTCCCTTCCTCTAGGCACCAAGAAACTTAAGAGGAACTCTTCAACAGGCTCTGCGGACTCGAGCTGCCGGCCTCAGACACCGTGAAATTTAGCGGTGGTTGCATATCTTCACCAGTCGTAAACTACTGAACTGGCGACGGTAGAATCCCAACCCCCCTTTTGATGGTATCTGTGAAGTAAAGGAACAGTTACCAGGGTAATTTTCAATGCTGAGAGACAGAGAGAGACAGAGAGAGAGAGACAGAGAGAGAGAGACAGAGAGAGACAGAGAGAGAGAGACAGAGAGAGAGAGACAGAGAGAGAGAGACAGAGAGAGAGAGACAGAGAGAGAGAGACAGAGAGAGAGACAGAGAGAGAGACAGAGACACAGACAGACAGAGACAGACAGACACAGACAGAGACAGTGAGTTTGAAACAGCTGTGATAATCCACTACTCTCACCTTTCCCTCTGACTCTCCCTCCCCATGCGTATGTGCGAGGGTTGCCAAGTGCCTTGCTAGTATGCAAATGATTCGCCTGCCAGCACTCTGCCAGGGAACACAAACAAACACACACACACAACCATTATCACTAACATCACTTTCATCTAAAATCATGAAAAAATCAAATTTTTATATAAACCGTTTTCTTTGTGCATTGATAGGATTCTTAGCCGGGACTTCTAATAACATTTCTAAAGATTATCTAATCTTCCATATAGTACCTATATTAAGCAATTTGTGTATACTTTTGGCGATATGCTCAATGTAATGTGCGCTCCCAGACCCTTCTTGCATCCCTTTCCTAATTCAACCTTATTCTTCCACCTTATTCACCGTATCCGGTCTTATTCCTGCCTTACAGACTTGCATGATCTTCCACTTGTTCAGACTCCATGATCATTTGTTTGAGTATTCTTGCAGTCTGCGTCTTCTCATTACCTTCCCAGTCATCAACAAACACGAACAGAATTCGATCTCTTATGCACATCATTGTCATATAATGAAAATATCGACGGACATAATACAGATCCTTCAGGGATCCCACTTGTTTCTTTCTCCCCCTCTTTTAAATTTACGCCGAAGCCATACAGCCGTAAGGTTCATACAGCATCAGGGGAAAAGAAATTCAATGGATTAAGAGCCCTTTACCAACATTATGGCACCAGCCTCCGTTCCCTTGTAGGTTATATCGTCACAGAATTTCTGTCGTTTGGCGAGGCCGGACTTCCATTACCTAAATCCATTGTGTGTGTGTGTGTGTGTGTGTATGTGTGTGTGTGTGTGTGTGTGTGTACGCGTGCAAGCTGCCTGTCTGCCAGAACCATTTACCCGGGACGTAAAAATCCCATTCTGGACAAATCTTCGGGGTTTTCTGCCGCAGTAAAACCCACCATTTTACAGGGAACCGTCTGGCTGCCAATTTTACCCCACCACTCAAATCTTCCATCTTTCCATGCGTATCTGAGGAAAAACAAAATATAGCAAAGTCTCCTTTGCCTTCCCCAGGTTCGCGTACGAAAATACACACCTGTATACACGCACAAAAATCTATACCGAGGGAAAATAACAGGTGTATGCCAGAAACTGAGAAGTAGAGAGAGTTAACAATGCATACAGTGACGGAGCAGATTCACGGGGACACGCAAGGCAAGAGTTTTCTCTGCAAAATATATATGTGCATGTATCAGCGCGGTGCTGAGGTAGGCGTGTGTGTTAAAGGGACTGATACATCTCATCTATACGAGGTTGCAGGGTCAAATCTCTGCTCCTGATCCGGCCTCTTCGATGGTCGCTAGATTCACTCTCTCCTGGCTTCGAGCTTATCATACCTCTTCTTAAAGCTATGCATGATTCCTGCCACTTCCACTCCATTCACCAGGTCGTCCCACTGCCTGAATGCTCAAGTGACTGAAGAAATACTTCCTAACATCCCTGTGATTCTTTTGTGTTTTCAAGTTACAGCTGTTCCTTCGTGTTCCTGTCACCAGTCTGTCCAATAATCTGTCCCTGTTCACCCTATCAATTCCTGTCGGTATTTTGTACGTTATATCTTCCATAGTCCTTGTGTGTACTCGCCTATTTGTGGTTGCAGGGGTCAATTCGCAGCTCCAGGCCCCGCTACTAGGTCTACTCTCCCCATGCTTCATGCTTTATCGTACCTCTTCTTAGAACTGCGTCAGGAAAACTAAAGTTCCTTAAGTATTCCATACTTTGTGCATTAACTATGCAATAATTGCAAAATACAAAATAACCACAACAATACGACCACAGCAACACCACACCAGCAACACAGTACGACCACAAACAGCTACTCTCTCTACCACACTGCCCACTCATCACCACCACGACAAAACTCTTCAGCACTTCCACCCCAGCACAACCATCACAGCACCACAGCATTGACCTCCGTCACTACATACCCTCCGACACACCACCGTCACTATCACCACCACAGCAGACATCAGAGGTGGTGGAGACGCTTAAGGATGCGTGTACATTACTGACGAAGTTACCTATCTGGAACAGCTGTCCTAGAGGTTAATGAACATTATAAATCTTGGTAGTGTGCTAGGGTGCACGAGAGAGAGAGAGAGAGAGAGAGAGAGAGAGAGAGACAAATGGATAAGATTTTCTCGTTTAAGTATCAGAGAGTAATGCGTCTATACCTCTCCACAAGAAGCAAGAAGGTATTTAGTGTCACTAGCGAGTCCTGGGGCAGTAAATATGTTTCCTGTTCTTATTGTTGCAAGAATGACGGAGCAAACACAGGTGTGAGGCCAGTCTCTCACTCGAATGAAAACTTAATGAAAAATTCACGAAAAAAATGCTCAATACACAAAAACAAAGGAGCTGTGACATGCGCCTAGGACAAAATAACACACACACACACACACACAATCAAGAAGGTGATAGGCGAGGGGGAAATGACCCAGGTGGCAAATTTTCGGAGAATCGGGTGGTTCACAAAGAAAAGGAATCGGCCTCTCAAAGTAATTTTCAAGGCAGAATCAACCCGAACCATGATCCTGCAGGAGAAAGCACGGCTGAGAGGCAAGCAGGAGTTCATGAGTGTGTACCTCGATCGAGACAGAACACAGGAGGAAAGGAAGACGATGAAAAAGTTCAGAAACGAAAGGAGAAATGGGAGGAAATGAAAAAGGAGAGCAGAATAACCCAGGAACAAGTGGAAGGACAAGCACACCCCCCAGAAACACCTGCAGAAGGACCCCAGCCACGACACCCCCATGGCAAGTGAACAATCCAAACCAACCATCACACACCGATCCCTCTGTTCCCACCCCCCGCACCACAGTTACAGTATTAGAACAGAAGTTGAAGGTTTGGTACACAAATGCAGATGGATTAACGAATAAACATGAGGAATGGCAAGAAAAAATCAATGAGAAGTCCCCAGACATCACAGCAGTTACAGAAACAAAACTCACGGGGACAATAACAGATGCAATCTTCCCACCAGGATACCAGATCATGAGGAAAGATAGAAGGGGCAGAGGGGGAGGTGGGGTTGCTCTGCTAGTAAAAAACAGATGGAAATTTGAGAAAATGGAAGGGATAGATGAGATGGGAGAAAGAGACTACATACTAGGTACACTTCAGTCTGGGGAACACAAAGTGGTCATTGCAGTGATGTATAATCCACCACAGAACTGCAGGAGGCCAAGAGAAGAATATGAAGAGAGCAACAAAGCAATGGTGGACACTTGCTGAGGTGGCAAGAAGAGCTCACTCCAGCAGATCAAAGTTGCTGGTTATGGGGGATTTCAACCACAGGGAGATTGACTGGGAAAACCTGGAGCCACATGGGGATCCCGAAACATGGAGAGCCAAGATGATGGACGTGGTGCTGGAAAACCTCATGCACCAACAAGTTAAGGGCACTACCAGAGTGAGAGGGGAGGATGAACCATCAAGATTGGACCTTGTGTTCACCCTGAGCAGTTCAGACATTGAGGACATCACGTATGAGAGTCCCCTAGAAGCTAGCGACCACGTGGTTCTGTGCTTTGAATACATAGTAGAGCAGCAAGTGGAGAGAATAACAGGAGTTGAATGGGAAAAGCCTGACTATAAAAGAGGGGACTACATAGGGTTGAAGAACTTCCTGCGGGAGGTCCAGTGGGACAGAACTGGCAGGAAAGCCAGTAAATGAAATGATGGAATATGTAACAACAAAATGCAAGGAGGCAGTGGAAAGGTTTATTCCCAGGGGCAACAGAAACAACGGGAAGACCAGAACGAGCCCCTGGTTTACCCGACGGTGTAAGGAGGCAAAAACAAAGTGCAATAGAGAATGGAAAAAGTACAGAAGGCAGAGAACACACGAAAATAGGGAGATCAGTCGCAGAGCCAGGAACGAGTACGCACAGGTAAGGAGGGAGGCCCAGCGACAGTATGAAAATGACATGGCATCGAAAATCAAGACTGCCCCCGAAACTGTTGTATAGCCACATCAGGGGGAAAAGGGACAACAGTCAAAGACCGGGTTTGATCAGATTAAGGACAGAAGGGGGAGAACTCACAAGAAATGACCAGGAGTTATGTGAGTAGCTAAACAGGAGATTTAAGGAAGTTTTTACAGTAGAGACAGGAAGAGCTGGGGGAAGTCAGACAGAAAGGAAACATCAAGAGGGAATATCCCAAAACAAGTGTTGGATGACATACGAACAACAGAGGAGGAGGTAAGAAGCTGCAAAGTGACCTTGATACCCCAAAGGCGATGGGACCGGACATCTCCCGATGGGTCCTTAGAGAAGGAGCAGAGATGCTGTGCGTGCTCTAACCACAATCTTCAACACATCCCTTGAAACTGGGCAACTACCTGAGAAATGGAAGACAGCTAATGTAGTCCCATATTTAAGAAAGGAAACAGAAACGAGGCGCTAAAACTACAGACCTGTGTCTCTGACATGTATTGTGTGCAAAGTCATAGAGAAGATTATCAGGAGGAGAGTGGTCGAACCCCGGGAAAGGAGCAAGATTATAAATGAAAACAGCTTTGGGTTCATGGAAGGCAAATCTTGTATCACAAACCAACTGGAGTTTTATGACAAGGTAACAGAAGAAAGACACGAGAGGGGTGGGTGTTTTGCGTTTTCCTAGACTGCAGGAAGGCCTTTGACACAGTTCCCCACAAGAGATTAGTGCAGAAGCTGGAGGATCAGGCGCATGTAACAGGGAGGGCACTGCAATGGATCAGGGAATACCTGACGGGAGGCAGCCAAGAGTCCAGGGTACGTGAGAGGTATCCAGTGGGCGCCTGTGACGAGCGGGGTCCCACAGGGGTCAGTTCTAGGGCCAGTGCTTTTTTGATATATCGAACGACATGATGGAAGAATAGACTCTGAAGTGTCCTATTCGCAGATGATGTGAAGTTGATGAGAAAAATTAAATCGGATGAGGATGAGGCAGGACTGAAAAGAGACCTGGACAGGCTGGACATGTGGTCCAGAAACTGGTTTCTCGAATTCAAAATCCTGCCAAATGCAAAGTCATGAAGATTGGGGAGGGGCAAAGAAGACCGCAAACAGAGTATAGGCTAGGTGGACAAAGATACAGACCTTACTCAGGGGAGAAAGACCTCGGGGTGACCATAACACCGAGCACGTCACCGGACGCACACATCAACCAAATAACTGCTGCAGCATACGGGCGCCTGGCAAACCTGAGAATAGCTTTCCCGATACCTTAATAAGGAATCGTTCAAGACACTGTACACTGTGTATGTTAGGCCCATAATGGAGTATGCAGCACCAGTCTGGAACCCACACCTGGTCAAGCACGTCAAGAAGTTAGAGAAAGTACAAAGGTTTGCAACAAGGCTAGTCCCAGAGCTCAGGGGAATGTCGTACGAGGAAAGTTTGAGGGAAATCGGACTGACGACACTGGAGGACAGAAGGGTCAGGGGAGACATGATAACGATATTCAAGATACTGCGGGGAATAGACAAGGTGGACAGAGATAGGATGTTCCAGAGAGGGGACTCAGATGAGTCACAGGGACGTTAGGAAGTATTTCTTCAGTCATAGAGTCGCTTAGCAAGTGAAGTAGTGGAGGCAGGAACCATACATAGTTTTAAGAAGAGGTATGATAAAGCTCAGGAAGCAGTGAGAGAGAGGACCTAGTAGCAATCAGTGAAGAGGCGGGGCCAGGAGCCGAGTCTCGACCCCTGCAACCACAATTAGGTGAGTACAACTAGGTGAGTTCACACACACACCACACACACACACACCACACAACCAACACACACAAAACACACACACCCCACACACACACAAATCAATCACAAAATGAGTAAACACGCGTCAAAATTAACTCAACTAAGAGTGATTGCCGTACAACAACCTCAACATACAAAACAAAGCCAATAATAATAACAAAGCCTCCAACTTTTCCCAGAATACAGGTAACTCACCTGTCAGGAGAACTGTTGTTAACACTGTTAACTAACAGCCGTCCCACCAGGTGGAGGACAGGAAGAGTAACAGCAAAGGAATAATAAGATCATTCACCTCACCAGAAGACTCACCCAAGTGAGGTGAGGAACCTGGATCAAAGATGGCGCTGACATCCAGCTTCCACCAGAGTAATGGTGGTTGCTAGAGAAACAAGCTTTACAACCACTCACTGTTATTCGCGTATATTTACAACATACTACGAAGGAATTATTCTCTCACACTTATTATTATTACTACTACTAGTAGTAGTAGTAACTATCATTGATAAAAAAAATAATATATAATAATAATAAATAATAATAATTTAAAAATAATAATCTTTACTATCTCCCTTACCTCTATTGTCTCCTTCATCTCTACTATCTCCCTGCCTCTACGTTCGTCCCCCCACCCTTTCTCCCATCATCCCCTCCACCCTAATCTCCCCCCAACACCCCCCTCTCCCCTGCATTCCCTCACCCCAGCATCTCCCTCTCCCCAGCATCTCCCTCTCCCCAGCATCTCCCTCCCACCAGTATCTCCTCCTCAGCATCTCCCTCTCCCCAGCATCTCCCTCTCACCAGTATCTCCCTCTCCTCAGCATCTCCCTCTCCCCAACATCTCCCTCTCCCCAGCATCTCCCAGCATACCATCCGGCTTCCCCAAGCTGCATCTCTCCCCCTAGTGCATCAATATGTGCTGAACGACCCATAACTATGCAATTGGCCTCAACAGGCTGGTTAACAGGTGATAACATCTTCCGCTGAGCTGACTTAACATCACTCAACCAAAATATTAAACGAATTTACTATTATTTTTTTCAAACGGTTATTGAGCAGTAGTATTTATATGAAGGCTCTCGTTTTCTTTAATAAATATTCCCAATTTCTTTGATTTCTCTCTTTTTAATTTCTCTCTTTTTGATTTCACTGTCTTTGATTTCACTGTCTTTGATTTCACTGTCTTTGATTTCACTGTCTTTGATTTCACTGTCTTTGATTTCTCTCTCTTTGATTTCTCTCTTTTTGATTTCACTGTCTTTGATTTCTCTCTCTTTGATTTCTCTCTTTTTGATTTCACTGTCTTTGATTTCACTGTCTTTGATTTCTCTCTCTTTTCTTTGATTTCTCTCTCTTTGATTTCTCTCTTTTTAATTTCTCTCTTTTTGATTTCACTGTCTTTGATTTCACTGTCTTTGATTTCTCTCTCTTTAATTTCTCTCCTTTAAGTCTCTCTCTCGTACCTACCCCTCAAGGAAGGTTCCTTGATGTTGGTGAGGGGCTCTTGATTTAGAGAATTGGATCTGTGCTCCAGTTCCCCGAATTAAGCCTGAATGCCTTCCACATCCCCCCCCCAGGCGCTGTATAATCCTCCGGGTTTAGCGCTTCCCCCTTGATTATAATAATAATAATCTCTCGTACCTAGGAGATGGATTGAAAAAATCGGATTCTTTTTTTTTTATACCTTATGGAGGTTAGGTCATTCTATATTACGCAAATCTTAGTCAAATTTACTTGCTATGTTAGTTTTATTGCAAAAAGAATAAAAAATTGTCGTTGCAAGAATTTCCGTGGCTGTTATGCACTGTTTTGTAAGGAAGAGAAAACGAAAGATGAGAGAATAGGAGATAATCTGTGGAAAATGAGATACAGTAAACTGACAGTGTATATACACTGACAGAATACTTTGGTCCCTATCTTAGGGTGGTGAACAGGTTACGTGAAGTCTTAATGACCTTCGTGTAGTTGATAGGATTCAAACCCTTCCTCCTCCCCCAATTAACAAACCAAACTATGGAGATTTAAAAAAAAAACTAGACATTCGTTACTGAGAAAGTTTCTGCTGTAACAACTTGTTGCTCTGTGCAGAGTTTAATTAAATATACCAAGAGAGAAACTTACCGTATTTTCCGGCATATAAGGCGCGCCTTTTCCCCCCCCCACAAAGGTCAGGGTCAAGGTCAGAGTCAAGGTCAGAGTCAAGATCAGGGTCAAGATCTGGGTCAAGGTCAGGGTCAAGGTCAGGGTCAAGATCAGGGTCAAGGTCAGGGTCAAGGTCAGGGTCAAGGTCAGGGTCAGGGTCAAGGGTAAGCTTTGGGTTACGCTTTAGCGTAAAGTAAGAGGGTAATTAGCCCTTGATTATAATTACTGATTTACGGTTATGACACTCCTATCGTGCGCCTTATATGCCGGAAAATACGGTAGGCCCCTCCCCCATTAATTCTTGTTCCGTAACGTGAAGAAAGACACAGAATTTACGAACATAAGACGAGGGGAAAAAATGAGTCGAATTTTTGAACACTTACCGCGAGAATTTAAGATAAAGAAAGTGACATGAAGGGACAGCTTCGTTTTCACTAATGTGTCAAAAGAGTCATTGACAACGGTGCCAAGGTTTCCAAAAACAGACGAAAGAAAATCCTCATTGACAGGGAGCGAGCGTATTTTGTAGAATTTGTCATGCGCGCCGCTGGTGCATATGTTAGAGGCGGCGGGGAAGAAAAATGGCAAGTCTTACATCACACGAATTTGTCAAACGCATCGTGAGTCACACCTCAGTTTGTCTTATTGGTGATAATAATTATGTAGGTGTGACGAGGGTGGCCATTTAATGCTGAGATGAGTGGTGTGGATGGTTTTAGAAAGGAAAGGAGGGGGAGAAGGAGGGGAGAAGCATTGGACAAATGAGGGAAGAGGAGGAGGCAGCAGTTGAAGAGTGAAAAAGTAAAGGGATACGGGGAAGGATAAATGAGGGAAGCAGTAGATGTTAAGGGATGGAATGTTATTATTATTAAGACAGGATACGAGTACATATATATATTATATATATATATATATATATATATATATATATATATATATATAATATATATATCAATAACAACACTGCACTAGCCAAGGGCTCGAACCCATGCTGCTTTGGCCTGCCTCATGGTGGGCGAAAACATATGACGCCCTAATCCACTGGACCATACGATCATATGGCCCAGTGGATTAGGGCGTCATATGTTTTCGCCACCATGAGGCAGGCCAAAGCAGCATGGGTTCGAGCCCTTGGCTAGTGCAGTGTTGTTATTGATCAATACCACTCGTTCGTGGTCACAATATATATATATATATATATATATATATATATATATATATATATATATATATTATATATATATATACACACACACACACAAGAAAGAGAGTAATAGACGTACAGTTCACAGAATCTTGCTTTTGTGAGACTGACCCAGCGTCACGGGAGGGGCACATCTACCGTCATGTAAGAATCAGGCAGCTTCAGCAAGAAACAGAAGCTGCTGTCATTCATCCACTATAACACCACTGACAACAACTCTGGGGAGTTTTAACGCTGCACCACCACCACCACCAACCGGCCATTGTCTGGTGGAAACAAACTGTGAAGTATGCTGGGTCATTGTGTGTGTGTGAGCTGACCAAATGGAGCACACTGTGTGTGTGTGTTTCTGTGTGTGTGTGCGCGTGTGTGTGTGTGTGTGTGTGTGCGTGTGTGTGTATGTGTGTGTGTGTATTCTCCACCGTGAAAATAATATAAACAATGACACCAAAAAAACATTCTCACACCACTGTGAAAACGAGTCTCTACACCTGGATGTGACAGAA